>CANSNZ010000396.1:0-105913 GCA_947646795.1 Beta lomatogona | reverse complement strand
GTTCTTAAGTGGCCTATCGCGACAAGGTTTTGACCGCGCAAAGAATTAACGGCGCAGAATAGGTAATTAATCCGTTGCCGCGGTTTTAAACCGCAAAGAATATTACTAACATATTGCCGCGGTTTCGAGAAAAACCGCAAAGAATATTTCCCCGTTTATTATTATTTAAACAAACATATTGCCGCCGTTTCGAGAAAAACAAACAAAGAATATGGATATTTTTATTATAAAAAAAAAAATGAGATATATTGCCGCGGTTTCCGCACAAACCGCAAAGAATATACTTTTTAATAATAAAATATAAAAATATTGCCGCGGTTTGTCCCGAGAAACCGCAAAGAATATATTTTTTAATAATAAAATATACATAATATTGCCGCGGTTCTCCCGACAAACCGCAAAGAATATTTTGTATATTTTATTATTAAAAGTATATTGCCGCGGCTTGTCGAGAAACCGCAAAGAATATATCTCATTTTTTTTTTTTTTTATATAATTTACATTATGCAAAAGCGTAATGCAAAGACATACAAAGAAGCGTAACGCAAAGCAGCGTGACGCAAAAGAATTTTCGCATAAATTTCCGACAGAGCTCCGTTTGTAAATTGGATAAACCCATAATCGGGAATTAACCCGTACAATATTATATGCAACAACCATCCATCATCCACAATTCATCATCCAAAATTCATCCCAACATCCATCCATCATCCACAAATCATCCAACAAACAACACCTAATCCACAAATTCATCCAACATCCAACTTCCACGCACAATCCAAATTCCAAGTTTAACAATAGAAATATATAAGATTCAATAAAACATAGATATCATATGATCCAACATATATATTTATATATCATGAAATCCAATCAATTAAGTCAATAATACGATTAACCAAAGTTAGCTTTCAATAGTTATATATATAAACTAACCTAACCTATGCAATGCAATTATCAATAAAGTATCTTGCCCACTTATTTTTCACCTCATTGATTTGATCTTCAAGCATAAGGATCGCGGGTAAAGGTAGTACAAGCAACCCGAAAATAATTCACCAAAGTTAGATTTCAATAGTTATATATATAAAATATGAAATGAAGTGAACAAAAACTTACTTCATCGAAATCCTCCGAACTAGAATATAAAATGAGCGCGCCAAAAATGTTGCGCATGACAAAATAACCGCACTCCGTGCCTCCTTGTTGTTGTGACACTTTAACGAAAGTTTTAAGAAAATGAGTAAATTTATCGTATAATGAGAATGACATAACATATGCTTTTAATTGAATAAAATAAGGATATTATACCTTAACACATTTCCAACTAAGCTTGTTGTGACGAACTTCGTTGCAGTCATCCGAAACCTCCTAAAAGCACTACATAAAACAAAAAATCAAATGATCAATTACACTTTATTTGCTTTATATTATAATTTAAATTCATTTAAAATATATCAAAGCGATCAACTTACGCTATCATAGGAGGTTTAATCTTTAACTTCCGCTCCTTGTGATAGCTAGCGGAATCAAAGACGTAAATAATCCCGAGCATGGGACGTATGACCAAGAGCATCCAATGACGGCTATTGCAAGATTGAATAATAATAATTACTTAAAAAATTCACATGTCATGCAAAAATCAATATTTGTAAAACTATTAAGATAGAATATTACTCTTAAAGATTGGCGCGAAGATGATACTAGCACCAAAGAACGACGGATCCAACTAAAGCACACTCAATGTAAGTCGTTAGATTCTCCAAAGAATGCACATCCGCGGTACTCTCCGGGCACATCCAACAAACTCGAACAAAGATCCCCAAATCCATCCAAGTCGACCGTATCGCCCTACAAAAAATAGATAAACATAAACTTTATGTGGAAAATACAACTATCATACAATGAAATGTAAAAAAAAATCATAACTTTGATTATTGTTACCTCATGTACACTTGGATAATAGAAATATTAAGCATCTCCCCTTTCAAGAACCGAGCAATATCCTCCTTGGTCGATAAGCGGTGGCATCTTCCCGTATAATGGAATAATGAGCTCGGCAAGGTTACACCAACAAGATCATCGCTCGCGACGGCAAGGGCAAGCGTATTCGCTAACTCCTTACAGCCTTCAAAGGAGTGACTCCAAGAACGATACATCATCAACTACCGGACTATAACGAGTAGCCGAACCGGCCGAAAGCCGCCGGGCTAGGACATCTAACGCCTCCCCGAAATCCCCCTTTGTTTTTTAGGTGCTCCGGTGTAACCTAATAATAATTTTTGAGAACGCGCATAAGATTATGTAATTTTTACATTTAATCCTATTATTTGAACAAAAATGGATAAAATTTAAACAATTACCTCATCACCTAATATTTGCACTAAATTTTTTGGCCATTGCACCCACGTACCCAAAGCAGCTTCCGTAGTGTCGATTTCATATGCAGGACGGGGACAAAAAGTGGCAAATGACCATACTTCTCTACAAAACGATGAATTTTCACTCGAAGGTGATCATTCATCATTCTAGACCCATGAACCGTAGTGGTCTCATCAAAAGCATAAGAATGTGCATCCGCCACTAGACAAGTCTTTCCACTAGTCGGATCTATCAAATACAATCGACAGGAGTCTCGTCCCTAACAATAACATAAAGTTCTTAATATATAAGATAATTATTTGTATAAAGCACATGTATATATGATAATTATTTGTATAAAGCATGAATAATTATGATATTTATTTGTATAAAGCACATGTATATATGATCCTTATTTGTATAAAGCACCATGTATATATGATCCTTATTTGTATAAAGCACATGTATATATGATCCTTATTTGTATAAAGCACATGTATATATGATAAATATATGTACCTTCGAATGAGGAGAATGAGTGTCTCCAAATCCGGATAGTGGAGTACGTAGCCGAGTGGGCCGTGGAAGTAGATGGCCCAAAACAGATGGTGAAGTAAACATGGAATAACCGGTGAAGCAAACGATGGAACAAATAATGGAGGAAAAGGTAGCCGAGTAGGCCGAAAAGTAGCCGGACCGATGATGCCGAAGCGGTGATGGAACAAATAGAGGTAAAGGTAGCCGCGTGGGCTGAAAAGCAAACTGCCCTAAGATGCCGAAGCAGTGATGGAACAAATGGCGAAAAGGTAGCCGAGTGGGCTGAAAAGCAACTGCCCAAGAGATGGTGAAGCAAATGATGGAACAAATGGTGGAGCAAATGGTGGAGTAGGTAGCCGAGTGGGCCGTGGAAAGCGCCACATTCTCGCATATACGTGGCAATGTCGCTCCCACCTTTCGCCATTTTCTCGCATGAATGCTTCCTCTTGTTCCCGACTCGAGCTCCAATAGTTCCTAGGAGGTGGAAGACCAAAAGCCTTCCTATAGCCAACATTGTAGCCTCCAAAACCATAACAACGACCCGAGTGATCCCGGCTTCTCCAAGAGCCATAAACAGGGCGTCTTTGTTACGTACGGAGTGAACTCACCCTTGGCTTGCTTCTCCTTGTACTCCAACCGCCAAAAAACAAGTTCCAAATAACAAAAATGTATTTAATAAATAAAAAACGTATACATGTCAAACTAAAAGTTATATATAGTGATATACGTACGTATTTGTCACCGCAATCTTTGTTTCCTCACCGGAATAAATCGCCGTTTGGTGACTGGATCCTTCTTATGCATCGCGCACCACCGGTCATCACCCCGAGTAACATGAGAGGACACCGAGGAGGATGGTGTACTAGATGACGATCCCGCAGTAATCAAAACTAGGTGGAGAAAAGTTCTCCCCGCTTCCACAACTCTCTAGCATCCCCATAGTTCCTTTGCCCTAAGTGGTGATGATGTGTATTCCTTTTTGCACTCTCGAGCGCCTTTTCTCGCTTTTCTCGCAATAAAAAACACATTAAGTTAGTAGAATATAATTTAATTTAATAAAACACATTAAGTTATTAGAATATAATTTAACTTACTACAAACTCATCCGATGTCATAGCCTCAAGGTAAGCCAATCCTCCGTCTTGATGTGCTTGTATACATCCGGCGGAGTATCACCTAGCTTCTCCTTCTTTGATCCGACTCGGTCATGGTGATCCAACCGTATACCAATTTGCTCTTGAAATCCCTCCATCCGGAGTTCACAAGCTAGCCAAGTAATGCCTCTTATAGCTTATCTCGTCCTAAGGTGAAACATATTCTCGTTTTCCATCATAAACAAATAAATAAGCACGTTAGATCAACAATAGAACAATAAATCTCAAAATTGTAAATGAAACAAATCTTACCATAGTGTCCGTCCACATCAAATCCAACAAGGCAGAGAAATGTTTTTCCATTTCCAATCGATGTTAAGCTCCGCGTATAGAAAGACCGACCCAAATACCATACTTGGATCTCCACGTGCCTAATAGAAAAAACAATTACAAAATACAAACATTAAATCCTAAGCATGGTAAATTATAACTATCTTACAATCAATAATTACCCGTTGGTCTCCCCAATTCATCAAACCGTAAGAACATATCTTCTCGTGTTGTGGAGATTCATCGTGGGACCTCTTTTACTCTTTTTAGCCGCCTTTGTCTTCCCACCCGACTTCTTCCCCTCCCTTGTGCACCATAATATGCAAAGGTCCGACGAGGATCTAAGAATCAAAATAAGGAAACTATGAATTAGAGAACGAACAAATAAATGACATATTCAATATTACAATAATCGCGAACCCGAGGGGGGTGGCCGACGTGGATCCGATGTCACCTCAATGTCAAGTAAAGCATTTCTATCGCCTTCTACTTCCATTCTTTCCATCCAAGCATCAAACGCATCCGCAAAGACGATCGCTGCCCTCCCCCCGACGCCTCCTTTTCCGGTGAAATGGTGCATCGGAATCCGATGACCGATCGCCGAACCGTCACTAGCCATATCTCGTAACATATACATAGAAACAACAAAAAGTGTTAACAAAATTTAAAACAATATATATCAACACATTATTGTAATGAAATCTATTATAAGTACATCAATTTAGTATTCAAATTACTCATATAGAACATTTTTTACCTTTAATTTTGGTCAATAGGTTGCTCGATGACCGTTATACCCTCCCCGGTGATCCACTCGCATGTAACTATTTTCGCATCATACACATCCATCATATCATCACTTGGGATTGAGAAAGGGGGAATATCATCAAACTTATCATATTCTTCTTCATCGTCAACATCACCAACTCCTAAAATTCGCCTTTTACCATTAACAACAATGCACCACCGAGTATCTACAGGATCGATACATAAAACACTTGTTTTGCTTGTGATGCGAGGATAAAAGGTTCTTCAAAGGTCACGCAGACGACTCATATCGACTAGAGTAAAACCACACTCATCCTTTCGCAAACCACGTCTATTATCCGCCCACTTGCATCGAAAAATAGGCATAGTGAAGTCACAATAATCGAGCTCCCATATTTCCCGAATGATCCCATAATATGATTGTGTAGCATCAATCGGAGTTTTATCCTTTGCACTCGCATACTCCCTAGATGATGCAACCATTGAAACCCCACAATTCCCGTACCACCTTCGATTTCTTGTCTCGACGTTCAAAGGTAAAAGGTAAATCCATTGATATCATACCCTCATACGATTTAAAACCGTCACGTGGACCGTATGCCAACCACTTAATTGTATCGGGTACATGATGGTCGTTTGCACAAATTCACCAATTACTTTATTATGGAACCAATCAATGAAAGACCTCGTTATGCTCATTCATCAACGCCCTCTCCCCCTTTGACGGGTTTTTGTGGCGCAATTCCCGCATATGTCTCTCTAAGTATGGATTAACTTCAAGAACATGGTGCAACACGAAAAGATGAGCTTTATTCAACTCACTCAATGAAGGCGAAATATGTCGCATTCCGACACCACCCTCGCCTTCTAACCTTCCCCTCGTGTCCGGACTTTGGAAGGCCTATAGTCACAAACCTCTTAGCAAAATGAGAAGAACAATATCCTCCAACCTCTTCGGCAATTGTTCCTTGAATAATACTCGCCCTCGGTCTTGCTGGGTTCCTCACTTTCTTTTTCAAAGAACCCATATGTCTCTCAAAAGGGTATGCCCATCTTAAAAACACAGACCACACAGCTTTAATCTCTCTTACCAAATGAAGGACTAAGTGAACCATAATGTCAAAAAAAGAAGGTGGAAAATACATCTCAAATTGACAAAGTGTTATCACCACCTCATTTTGCAAAGCATCCAACTTATCGTGGTCAAGAACCTTGTTGCATATGGTATTGAAAAATGAACACAACCTCGTGATGGCAAGTCTCGACATGTTTTGGAAGAATCCCGCGTATTGCAATCGGCAAAAACACTTGCATCAACACATGACAAGCCATGGGACTTCAACCCAATTAATTTCAGATCACTCAAAGAAACAAGTCTTCTCATGTTAGATGAGTATCCAAAGGGGAACCTTAATACCGTATAAACACTCACGTAACAATCGTTTCTCTTGCCTAGACAATGTATAACAAGCCGGAGGCAAATATGTTGTTGTTCCCTTTCCTTTCTTAGTTTTTTCCTTAATCTTTGGCCATAAATTAGGCCGAATCTTCAATTTCTCCATATCTCTCGCGAACTTTCAAACCATCCTTAGTTTTTCCCGGCATATTCAACAGAGTACCAATAATTGCATCACAAACATTTTTTTCAATGTGCATTACATCGAGACAATGTCTAACCGGTAAGTATTTCCAATAAGGAAGTCTCCGCAATATAGACTCTTTTTTCCAAATGACACCATCGTCTTCCGAAGGTTTAACCCCTTACCAAATATTGTGCCCATCCCCTTAACACGATTATAAACTTCTTTTCCCGGCCAACGGTCTAGGAGCTGGAGCATTTTCAACTAACCCGTTAAATGGAGCTTTTTTCTTTCGATATGGATGAGAATTATGTAGGAATTGCCTATTAATGATATAGACATGTTTCCCACAATGTGGCAAATGTGTCGCCTCCATACCATTCTCACAAATGGGACATGCCTTTTTTCCTTTGACCTTATACCCCGACAAATTGCCATAAGCGGATAATCATTTATAGTACGTAATAGCATAGCACGAAGCCCGAAATCTTCATTGGAATACGCATCAAATACCATAACACCTTCGTCCCACATCTTTTGAGATCTTCGATGAGAGGTGCAAGATATATGTCTATATCATTTCCCTACCGTTTAGGCCCGTAAATTAAGAGAGACAACATAATATACTTCCGCTTCATGCACAACCATGGAGGAAGATTGTATATCACTAACGTAACAGGGCCAAGTACTATGTTGACTACTCAAAGTACCGTAAGGGTTCATTCCGTCCGTACACAATGCAAGTCTCAAGTTCCTAACTTCCCCGACCAAATTCCCGATATCCGGAATCTATAGCCTTCCATTGAGGAGAATCCGCTGGATGCCTAAGCATCCCATCTTTCTTTCTCCGATCAGCATGCCATCTTAGGTTCTTTGCATCTTCTTTGATAGAAAATAGCCTCCTAAACCTTGGCACAATTGGAAGATACCACAACACTTTCGCAGAAGGACCCGTATTGCCCGCCCGGGCTCAACCCCATCCGGCAATTTATAGCGGGACTTACCACACCTCTGGACATTCATAAAGGTCTCGCATTCTCATTTCGATACAACACGCAATCATTCTGACATGCATCAATCCGCTCATATTCTAAACCCAAAGGACACATTAATTTTTTGGCATAGTAGGTGGATTTTGGTAATAAATTACCCTCAGAAACATATCTTGTAAAGCTTCTAAGAGTTCCGTGAAGCCTACATCGGGCCAAATTATGTTTCGCTTTGATGTTGAAAAGGGTTAAAACCCCACTCAATTGAGTGTATTTTGTACACCCCGGATAAAGGGGTTTCCCAAACAGCCTTCGCACAAACCGTCAAACACTCGTGACCGCTCTTTAAAATGGTCACGTGCCCCTTCCAACATCTCACCTAATCGATCATCACCAAACTCTTCATCCTCGTGTCACTATTATCTCCGTGATCATTTTCATTACCTACAACATCATCACCTTCTATCCTAACATGATGATCTTCAATCACAAATTCATTCTCTCGCCCCAACATTCGACATATCAATCTCTAATGAGTTACTAGTGCCATCATCAACAATAACCCTATTCCGAGTATACTTTCCCTTCTCACCATGCCATAACCAAATATAATACTCAACTCTAAATCCTCGACGAATAATATGATCTCTTATTAACCTAATATCGAAATCGTATTCACATTGTAGCAATCAACACATGGACAATATATCTCATCCTCGCAAGTAAGTTGTTGATGCTCTACAAAGACGTTTACAAAACTCATTCACACCTTGTACGAACTCCAACGTATTCCGCTTTCCATACATCCAACTTCGATCCATTTCTAAAAACCCCCACACATATATACATCCATTAAAACTTATTATCAATTAAAAAATTCACATAAATATAACACAACAAACTAATATTCAATGCATGCTTCCATTGGGTCCTTATCACTCCAACCTAACCCATTCTTAAACGTCCAATCCCACTAGTGAATGCATGTATCATCTTTGATTCTAAGTAAAATTCGGCAAAGATTTCCCTTCGCCTCCAAGTACACGATGAAGATAATTGCTTATCTTATATGCACCCCGAGAACAAATTAGGGAAATGATTAACCGTATTTCACTTAGAATCAAAGAATCAACACACATTCACTACCTAAGTGAGATGTGACGTTTAAGAACAGTCCCAAAACGGGGACTATTCAAGACTTACTCCTAATGAGTAAATCTTGAACGGGTATCTAGGCATTATGATGTACATAAAAAAATCGCATTCAAGCGATTCCAAGTCATCACCAAACAACAAATACCAAACCATTCCTTAGATTTCCCTTCCTCTCCCATTGGTGAGTCTATAAATATGAAGGCATTGCAAAAAAACAATCGCATTATACATACAAACAATCGCATTTAAGCGATTTCAAGTCATAACCAAACAACAAATACCAAACCATTCCTTAGATTTCCCTTCCTCTCCCATTGGTGAGTCTATTAATATGAAGGCATTGCAAAAATAACCCCATTATGTATATCACTTCAAACAATTCACCACACTTATGCAAAAACAATCCCGTATAACATTCTAGGGCATACAAAAACTTAAGCAAAATCATCACAAGTTTAGTTTTTAATCCTTAAATCTCACAAGTAATCATATATATATATTATATTGAGCATTTTTAACTACAATTTAAGCCAATTTTTTTATAAATGAAAAAAGACAATTGAAAATTAATAAGAATTAATGAAAAACTAACCGTATGACAAGGGGAAGGTGGCCCTAGCGGCCGTGAACGGAGTAGAGGAGCGCAAAACCGGCCGAAAACCGCACCAAAAGAAGGCCGAAAACCGCACAAAAGAAGGCCGAAAACCGCACCAAAGAGGGGCGAAAACACGGCCGAAAACCGCTCCAAAAAGGCCGAAAACCACCGGAAAAACGAATTAGGTACCCTTGTCGCCGGAAACCGAAACCTTGTTGCCGGAAAATGAAACCTTGTCGCCGGAAATTTGAAGATGGTGAGAGAGTGTGAGAGTAAGAGAGAAAGAGAGAGAGAGAGAGTGTGCGAATAGAGAGAGAGAAAGTAGAGAAACAAGTGAAGCCAAAAAAAAAAAAAAAAAGCCGTGTTTTAGATCCAGAGAATGGGGATATTGTTGCGGTTTCGTCAAAACCGCAGCAATATATTAAAATAATGTTTAAAAAATATTTTTTTAATATATTGCTGCGGTCTCTGTCGAAACCGCAAAGAATATATTAAAATAATATTTTTTTAAGATTATTTTAATATATTGCTGCGGTTTCTGACAGAGACCGCAGCAATATATTAAAATAATATTTTTTTAATCTTATTTTAATATATTGCTGCGGTTTCTGAAAGAGACCGCAGCAATATATTTCAAGAATAAAATGTTACACTTTTTTGAAAAAATCCGTTGGATATATATTGCCGCTTGTTTTCTCTAGAAAACGCAAAGAATATATATGATCAAAAGGTCAACTATTTGGCCAAAGCTTATCAGTTGCAACCATATTGCCGCGGTTTTTAATAAAAACCGCAAAGCAATATAATTATTTTATAATTAACCTTTTTTTTTTTCGTTATATATTGCTGCGTATGGGTAAAACCGCAAAGAATATCACCGCAAAGAATAAGCATTAATTCTACTAGTGAGACAATCCCGTTATGCAACAAAACTCGAGAGAATAAGAGAGAATCTAAGGCCTTCCAAATAGGGTCTAATCTAGATCTCGTAAAAGCATTGATATTTTCAAAACTTGAAAGGACCGACCGGGTGACATCTCTTCTAATTTTGCAAATCATGGGGAAAAATCATCACGTAAGAGGTAGGGAAACCTAACATTCTTTGGAGATATCTCGAAAAGGCTCTTTGTTAAAGGAACTAAAAAGAAAGTAAAAGTCTACGTAATGGTTGATGGGTCATCATCAAGAGATTTAGTACAATACAAATGTGCATGTCGAATTGGTATGATCTCATGACCTACGATGTAAATCCTTGCTGGTTATCACCAAATAACCTTGCAAGTGCGCATCTTGAAGAACTTCTTAACGGATTTCACAATGGCTAGAAAGAACGGTGAAGGAATACATTCCCAACTATTTTTAGTTATCCAAAAAGGGCATTTATTGATCACCTTAGGGCAATGGAAGAAGTCACATTCAGAATACTACTTGGATGATATTGGCTATAACCATTAGAAGTATTTGTGTAGTGCTGAGTGCATCACTCCACAAATCGGGGGCAATTTGTTACTACTATTTTTGGACGAGCAAGTAACATTTATGGTGGTACAGTGAATTAAACCTCAAAAGGTTTAATTTCGCTTTAACACAAAGGCCCAACATAAGCATAAGCCTCATTGAGCGAAGTTAATAGAAGTCAAGATCAACAAAGGAAGACCATCAAGACTACCAAGAGATGAAAGTCAAGGGTTGTAAAAGAACAAATAATTAGAGGACAGATCATGAGCGGTTCAAATAGAAGAAAAACATGCATTAGAGAGAAATAATTATTCGGCGCTAAAAAACGGTTGATGTTTGAATCAAATATGATTCAAACATTTTTCCTCCCTAGCATGCATGGAAGTTATATGTGACGTTTCTCTATAAATAGAGAGATCATTATCAATCAAAAAACAACGAACAACTCATCAAAACCGCATTTCTTATTTCCTTAGCGTAACTTAGCGTTAGCATCGTTCAACCCACTTCCAGGTTTAAGTTTAGTTCTTTAGACTTAGCTTTGGCATCCGAGCATGTTCCAGGCGTCAAGATATCTAATTCTTCGATTAAAGCAAGGAACCATGGAGGTAACAACATTTGTGTCTCCTCTTTAGTTGTCCACTGGCTTATCCTTTTGTGTCTTTGTAAATCCACCTTGAAGTTTGTGGCATATATGAGAATTTTATGCTTTAATTAAAAGATTAATTATTGTTTGCTCTATTTATTGCTTTTCGCCTGAAATTAATTTGTTGTAGTTTGATCATTAATTAAATTGCAACAGAGTACGTTAACAAGGTTTTATCTAATTAAAACCGGTAACCCCTAGGGACTAAGTCTCCCAAGGCATTAGATACTGAACTATTGGGTGTCCATTGACTTGTTTGCAAGGTCAACAAACAAAATGTTGCACCAACAATACTCATAATCATTCCTTTTCTCTAGAGCACCATGCATTTCTGCGCCCCCTTTCACTCCTAGGCTTTCTTCATCCTACCGCGAAAAAAACCTCCATCGACCACCATTGTTAAGCACAGTGATCTCACCATCCCTAGAAGAAATAGCTCGGCCGATATCGCCGGTGTTCAACTTTGGTACTATGATAAATGCACATACAATAATACTCACTATGGTCTTTATTAGTTTATCTGTTTCTTTTGCACAGAGTTCTAGGAGAAATTGTGTTGTGGGACATAGAAAAAAAGAGAAAAGATTAATTTATATAAAGTTAAATGTGTGTGTCATGGAAAGATAGTGGACCCATTTCAAAAATAGAAACAAAAGAATTGGGTAAACTAATAAGGGACATCCCAAAAAGAAATATGGGTAAATTAATAAAGACCGGAGGGAGTAATACTAGTTTGAGTCCACCTCATCGTAGTCATTCCTTAAGGGACCTTTTAGGTGAGTCTAAATTTATTGACTCAATGAATCATGTCATCAAAGTAATGTTACTAATTATAGAAAGTATACTAATAATGATAAAAATGATGATGACGCTGCTTTAGGCGTTGATTCCTAGTACTCCTATATTGAGTAAGGAAGCTCATGAAACGAAGAGTTTTGGGGCTTTCTTGGATGCTGAAAAAGATAACAAGATTAACAAGTCTTTAGATTTTGGCATGATTTATGCAGGGATGACATCATTTAGCATATATTTGGTTACAAAAATATATCCAATGTAGCATAGATTATGAAACAAAAAAAAGTCTCATAGGGGATATGACACCATTCACAACGTAAATGTATTAACAAGTATATCCAATGTAAAGACCGCCGCAATTCCCGAGCATCAGCAAAGATCCCGCTTCACCATTAGCTTCATCAACTAACTTCTTCAATGAGATCAATGCAATTAAGAAGTGGTTAGCCTATTATAAATGCTACATACTACATTCACTAATCAACAATCGCAAACCTCGCTAATTATCATCGCCAAACATCGGTACGCCGAGTACCATGTGATAAATTCGATGAGGTACGTTACCGAGTTGTTGAATAATTTCATTACGAAGCTCAATTGGAATTTCCCCATTCAAGCAAGCGCTTCCGGTCCAGCCGTAGCTTTCACGCAGGTTACTCGCTAAGTCTGCCGTTTCCAGACTATCAACTTCCAATAGCGGTGCACCCACAAGATGACACAAGAACAAAGCACCGGATTTGACCGGCTAAGTGTTGATTTTCAAAATCTCGCATTCGCGATGCAATCCCTCATACATAGAAGTAATGTCATTCTTTGAATTGTATAAGCATCCATGTAAATTTCTTTCTCGAACAAGATGAACGAAGAAGATGAAAGATAATTTTGAATTTGCAATGGTTATGTTAAGTTTAGAAGATGAGGAAACAATAAAGAGTTTATATTATATTGATGTGTGTTTAATAATGAACTATGACGATAATATATATATAGCAGTACAAATACATTCCTATTAGGAAACTATCTCTAAAAGATATATATTCCTAATACTAATCAATCACTTATAGGAACTATTCCTAAGATAATATTTCCATAAGATAATAATATATCATAAATATATTATCATTATCTTTATTATCCGTAATATTCCTAAGAGGTTATATTGTTTGTTTGTTCTATACTCTTTTTAAAAAGGGAATTTTTTGTTAATTGCAGAAGAACACTTTTTCAAAATGGGGAATTTTTTGCTAACCTAGGAAGAATAGAAGGAAGAAGATGAACAAAATCTTGAAAATTTGCAACGGCTAGTTTTTTATTGGTCTTCTACTTGAATCTACTATATGAGTAACCTCTACTCCGATTTAGAAAAGGGTTTTTATACCAATTTGTCAATGGTACCCTCCCGTCAAATACTTCGTAAATAACAACAGTTTTTTTTTTATTTTAATTAATTATCTTTTCTTTTTTTTTCAGACGATATTTTAGGGCCTAATACTGATTACCATTAAATATATAAAAAAACATTAGTATCATTAAAATTAATAATAATATTATTATTATTCTTAAAGTATTACTTATATATGGTTTGAAAAAAAAAAAATTTATTTATATGTTAATTATTATGGAGTACAATATTATTCTTGAGCTCAATTCAGTTCACCACTTCACTTGTAATTTTATTGGTTCAACCAGGTGTTATCGAGCTTTCATACCAACTCTGAGTTACGCTATAATATTTCACATTTTCAGAACTTATTTTCACAATTATTTAAATAATTTAGTAATTAATTTTACTAAATAAATATTCTTTAAAAGGTATTTTAGTAATAAGCTTTTAAAATGAATTTTGGAGCAAATTTATATTTGTATTTGAAATTTAGAATATTATACTAGAAACTAAAAAAGTAAATTTGAAATTTACCATTATTTAACAAATTCTGTCATGAAAAAAATAATTTAAAAAGGAATTGACTAGGTGAAGGTGAAGTTTAGGGGGAGAATGATAGAACGTGATAATTTCCAAATTTCATGTTTTTTTTAATTAGTGGTGTGGTGTTGTTTTAAAAAAATACTTGGCGGTGAAGAATCATTTAAGGTTTTCAAAACGTTGAAAAATAAACAGATCCCAAAGTTATTATGGAACATTAGGAATGAAATACAGTATTATTTTTGAGTTCAATACAACCGATTTGAAATCTTATTGTTTAGGCCGAGTTTTGTAGGGCTTTCTGGCCAAATCCAGACCGAACTTCAAAATACATAGAAGTTTGACTCGAAATATTATCTAGGGTCAACCTACCATTATGGATGGATCTTTTCGAGGCCATGGTCGTGATAAACTTTTTTTCATCAACGCTAAAATATATCTAGATAGATCCAGTTTTGACCTGAACCAATCTAATAATTAATGTGTCCAACATATATTATTTTATCAAAGTATTGCATCAAATTATTTTATCAAAATAAGCACGCTGAAAATATATACGAGAATGACCAAACCCAATAACAGGACTAAAACCCAAAAATTGACTGAAACAAGGCTAATCCGAACATGACCCGAACAAATTAGACCCGACCCAAAAGATCCAATTTTCAACTTAACCTAGAGGTGAACAAAAATCGATGCCGGATCGGGCCTTAGTATGAAATCTCATGCCCAAACCCGCAAAAAAGTGTCGGGCTTGCAGGACCAAAGCGGGCTTTTCGGGTTTTTTCGGACCAAGTTCGGATTTTTAACAAAAGATTGTGTTTTTAGGCTTACCGAAACCCGCCCATTTTCCGAGCGGATCGGGTCGGGCCATACTTGATTACCTCTAACTTTACTTAACGGCCCGTTTGGTTAGTGGTTATAAATGGTGGTAATGGTAATGAAATTTAAATTAAATTTGTAAAGAAGTTCTCATGTCAATGACCATGGGAATGAAACTTTATTACAAAACATGAGTTTCCCTTCATAAATTTCCATTACCACCCAATACCACCTTCCCAAGTGGTAATGTATAGTAATGAGATTTCAGGAAGAAAATTAATATATAGGAATGAAGTAGCATTACCATAGGTAATGACATTGGATTTTTAGTACAAATTTTCACTGTAATGCATTACTATTCCCACCATTTATGACCTCTTACCAAACTGGCCGTAAATTTTATGATGATGAGCCACCATTATCCGCGCTTGGAAAGTCTTTATTGCTTAGTTACGGGCTTGCTCAAGGGCGGGAAGATGGACGATGCTTGTTTTGTGTTGGAAAAGATGGAGAAGAAGAATATGAGATTTCAAACTGCATGATGGGAGTCCCTTGTTGTGGAGCTCTGTGGTGATGGTGATGACACTAGCGTTAAACTTGTGAATGAACTAAGCTCTTTGAATTCATAAACTTAAAATAATACTTAAATTATTTCTAAAGCTGTAACAATTTTTTTATTGTGCTTGTATACCTAAATTCTTGCTGGGCATATCATATGCGAATATTGCATCCCACGATTCCCAACAAAGCCATCATGACTACTATCCCAAGACTCCCAACGGCCCCTAGCCAAGTAGGATCATATGGTAATTTGGTATTCTTCCGCTATTCGGAATTTATACTAAGTGATGCCATAGGATGTCTGGAAAATTTTGCCTTACATGTATCATAATACTGGTTTATGTTTGGATCTTCTAACACACCCTTGTTAGCTAGGAGTTTATATGAGTAACGTTACTATTTTCTTAACCTTTAATTGTCGTTCATATCATTTATGAACAATTGGATGATGTAACAACTAATTATGTACTAAAGGAGTAATATAAAGAGTGTATGTTGCTCGAAGGATGGTTGAGACGTAAAAAATAAATTATTAGAAGTCTGAATATGGAGTGTGTTGCAAGTTGTTTAGAGTTGTTGAGATATATATATTCTCTATTATGTAAATAATATCTTTTAGGCAATAGGTTGATTTGTA
The DNA here is from genome assembly GCA_947646795.1 of Beta lomatogona. Classification (NCBI taxonomy): domain Eukaryota; kingdom Viridiplantae; phylum Streptophyta; class Magnoliopsida; order Caryophyllales; family Amaranthaceae; genus Beta; species Beta lomatogona. Next base: position 89,661 of record CANSNZ010000396.1, on the reverse strand, counting down.
TTGATAGTTTCCTTATCTACTTAGCACTCAAATTAGGCTGTATATCTTTTGGCTTTTCACGTGGAATGAGATCAACACAACAGGTTCAATCTTTTTACTTCTCAACATGGTATTAGTTTAGGGAACTTCATCTTCCTTTCTCGTCTATCATGGCTGGAGATGATGCGCCTCCTCCACCGCCTAAAACTGGCCCCTCTTCTCCATACTATCTTGGACCCCAAGATCGTCCTGGCGATTTTCACACTCCGAATCGTTTCCGTGATAATAACTATGGCGGCGGATCTTCAAATTGCTCTTGAAGCACGTCGTAAATTCCACTTTCTTGATGGTACTATCACAGCACCATCCTCTCCATGTACTGCCGACGACTGGGCAGCCCTCCAGGCTATGCTCATATCGTGGGTCATGAACACTATCACGCCGGAAGTCAAAGCTTCTCTTCCCAAGTTCAAAGATCCGCGTCGGCTTTGGGAGACTCTTAAAGCCTGTTATGCCGTGGCCAACAGTCCCCGAATTAATCAACTTCACGCCTCCATTGATAAGTGTGAACAATCCAAGACGATGTCCGTCACCACTTATTATTCTCAGCTTCACGTTCTATGGGAAGAATTGCATCGTCATGAAGCCCTCCTCACTTGTTCATGCTGCACATCTTGTGACTCCGGTGTCTGTGACGCCAAACGTCGCGAACAATGCCAGGTACATCAATTTCTTGTGGGTCTTTATTCTCCTTTTTATGCTTCTACTAGAGCTGCTATTCTTGCTCTCGAAATTCTGCCTTCTCTCGATCATGTATACCAGACGGTTATACAAGATGAGCGAGTTCGCCTCGCAACTCAACCACCGGACTCTCAGCCCTCCCGGCCCGCCCGAGGCATCGGTTTCTCTATCCGGGCCGACACCGGGCGAGGGGTCGTGGACGTTCGCCGCGTCCCCGATCACACCACCATGGTGTGCACACACTGCAAGAAAATCGCCCACGACGTCGCCACTTGTTTCAAATTAATTGGCTACCTTGCCCATTGGACTAACGCTGGTGGTCGTGGCCATGGCTAGAACGTCGGCAGAGGTCGCGGTGGACCTCCTCATGCCACTTTGGCTGCTGTTGGCATTCCATCCTAACCCTCTTCGAGTGGTTCGGCCTCCTCTTCTACACTCTTTTCGGCAGATCAATGGAAGGTTTTAGCGGGAATGTTTGGTAACGTTAAAATTTCCGAAAATCGTCTCACTGGTACGTTTAACACTCACTCCTGGATTCTTGATATCGGTGCTACTCACCATGTTACCTGGTGATATTTCTTGGCTCTTTGATATTCATGATATTGCAGATCGTCCTGTTGGGCTTCCTAATGGAAGCACTGTTGTTGCAAATAAAGAAGGCTTTGTTCGTTTGTCTAGCACTATTATTCTTACTCATGTGCTTTATGTGCCTCAGCTTTATTGCAATTTGTTATCTATCTCTCAATTATGTGATAGTTTGCATTGTACTGTCCAATTTGATTCTCATATGTGTATGATACAGGACCTGTCGATGGAGCTGATTGGAACAGGTGTTAAGCGGGATGGACTTTACTTCTTTGGTGGCATGGACTCCATTCAGCATGTCTCCGTGGGCGGGAAGCTTCGTTTTGGATTTATGGCATCGTCATATGGGGCATCCTTCTACGAAATTTGTAAAGTTGCTTCCTCCTGTTAGTCATATTAAGGGTAGTTTTAATAAAGATTGTGATGTTTGCTTCTATGCTCAACATCCTAGAGATAAGTTTCCTGTTAGTGCTACTAAAACTACTCGCATTTTTGAGAAGATTAATTGTGATTTGTGGGGACCTTATAGACATCCCTCTTCTTGTGGTGCTCGATATTTTCTGACTATTGTGGGTGATTTTTCCCGTGCTGTGTGGAATTATTTATTGGTTAATAAAACTGAAGTCTTCAGCATGTTTATGTCCTTTGTTGCTATGGCTGATACACAATTTTCTCATACCATCAAAATTGTGCAAATTGATAATGGCACTGAGTTTAACTGTCTTCGTGATTACTTTGTTGCCATGGGTGTCATTTTCTAAACCTCTTGTGTTCATACTCCTCAACAAAATGGTAGGTTGAGTGCAAACACAAACACATTTTAAGTGTAGGTCGTGCATTAAGATTTAAATCCCATCTTCTTGCTGACAATAAAACCACTTTCGAATGTTTGACGGGAAACTCACCTACTTATGATGCTATTAAGGTGTTTAGGACTCTATGTTTTGCTTACAATCACAAAACTCATGGTGATAAGTTCGCAAAGAGAAGTAGAAAATGCATTTTTGTGGGGTATCCTTTTGGTTACAAGGGGCCTTTTGATCTTGAGAGCAAAGATTTTTTCGTATCAAGGGATGTGAAATTTTTTGAGGATGTATATCCATTTGGTACCCCGGAAAGTGTTAATATAATTCCCGAGGACATTGTTGAAATTGCATTGGATGTTGATGAGGATTTTGCTTTTCATGAGCCTTCTCCTCCCTCCTCTCTTGTACCTACTGTTTCCCCAAATTCAGCCCACAATCCTTCTCAAACTCCCTTCAACGCACAAAACTCCTCACCAAAATCCCCACCCTCGCCTAAACTTCCTCCATCATCAGCCCTAATTCATCACCCCTCACCTACTCCTAATGAAACGGCCCAGCCCATTCCCGCTTCCGCTCCATTTACTCCTCTCACAACTAGGCCCGTTTCCCCCTTCACTTCTCTCCAGCCTTCACTCGCCCCTGATAGGCCTCTCTCTTTGGACCCCGTGTCCTCCCCCATATCTCCTCATGGTTCTAATGCCCCTAATAGGCCTCCTGCTGGACCGTCCCTTCCAACAGATGCCCCTAATGCCCCTTATCGTGTTCCATATCTAGGACATAAAAATCGGCAGGAAAAATCAGCTTATCAACCTTAACTAACACGTCTTCCACTATTCCATTAGGATAAGCATTAGAACGGTCGTAATGCCGAATCACAACACTGTTTCATGTAAGGCACCTAGCTTTAAGGACTTGTACAAAGAATAAGGAATTAAATTTATAGAAGCCCCTAAATCTAGCATAGCCCTTGGAAACGTGGTGTTCCCAATCACACAAGGTATAGCAAACATGCCTGGATCACGACATTTTGGAGGAAGTTTCTTTTGGAACATCGCAGACACATGTTCGCTAACCTTAACCTTTTGAGCTCCCCTTAACCGTTGTTTTCTTTTGGTAGTGCACATCTCCTTAAAAAACTTTGCATACCTAGGAATTTGTTTTAAAGCATCTAAAAGGGGAATGTTTACCTCACATTTACTAAAGGTTTCGTAAATGTCTTGATTGCACTCCTTTCTTTGAGTGTCTTTCAGTGCTTCTGGAAATGGAGGAGCTGGCTCGTAAAGTGGCGGTGGTGGGGATTGCTTGGGCTTCTCACGAGATGTGGAAGGCTCAGGTTCTGGCTCAGGCTCATAAACAACAATCTCCTCCTCGACCTCTTTATCTCTTCCTTTTATCTCTTTTTCGCTCCTCAAAGTGATTGCACTTGCATTCTGCTTCGGCTTAAGCTCCGTTTGAGACGGTAGCTTTCCCGAATCTCGAGCCTCTAACCGGCTCACTGCTTCAGAGACCTGACTCATTTGTTGCTCCAAATTCTTGATGCTCGATCTGGTCTCCTCCTGAAACTGAACCATATTTCCCTGCATGTTAGTAACATTTTTAGTTAAAGCATTAATCATATCCTCTCGTAGACATGCTGGGTACTCGGTCCCTGTGATTGGCCTTACGGCCGAAAATGTGGAGCTCCTTGCTCCGGTTCCCTCGAATAAGGAGGTGGTGGGTGGTTATACTGCTGTGGCGGCTGCTGGTTCCCTGATGGATTTCCATATCTCAAATTAGGGTGTTCTCGCCACCCAGGATTATATGTGCTCTAATACGGGTCATACCGCTTCTGAACACCTTGGCCCTGAAATCTGGCCGCCTTTACCTCTTCACTTGCTTCCTCCTGCAAATGAGGACAAAAATATGTGGAATGGTTCGAAGAGCAAATGCCACAAGCTTTCACATGTTGAGTATTGTTTTCCTTTGTCATGAATTCCCGCACCATAGATGTCAAAGCTTGCACTTGATCTTCTAACTTAGATGTTCCAGGACTCTCGACAGCCACACGACGAGCTCCTGATCTTCTAGTGAATTGTCTTGAGCCCTCAGCCAGCTCGTTTATCAAATCTTTAGCAGCTTGTGCGGTTTTATTTACAATTGAACCTCCACTAGCTACATTCACCATACGTGCATCTTCACCACAAAGCCCATTGTAGAAGTAGAGCACTAAGTCTTCATCTGCATAGCCATGATAAGGACAAGTAACACACAACTTCCTGAATCTGGCCCAGTACTCATAGAAGGTTTCATCACTCTTTTGCTCGATGTTGCTTATCTCCTTCTTCAATACCGAGGACATTGAAGTTGGAAAATATTGTTCGAGAAAAGCCTTTTTCAAATCAGCCCATATGGAAATGCTACCCGGTGGAAGGTAATACAGCCAATCATTTGCCGCCCCTTTTAATGAGAACGGGAAGCCTTTGAGTTTCACCTTCTCTTCCGACACTCCGCTTGGTTTCATGCTGCTACACACCACATGGAACTCCGAAAGATGCTTATTCGGATCCTCACCATTTAGCCCATAGAATGTCAAAAGCAAATGTATTAACCCCGATTTCAGCTCAAATTCCTCCCTTCATCTTCTTGTGGGAATGTAATGCATAAGGGCTGCTGATCAAGGTTAGGAGCTGTGAGCTCCTTCAATGTGCGTGGCTCGACCCTCGGAGGCATCTCTTCTTCTATGTTGATAGCAAAAGGAAGCTCCTTGAAATTTTCATGCCGTTCTCTTCTCAACCTGAAAAGAGTTAATTCCACATCTCGATCGTACTGCAAAGGGTGTTGATTAGTAGCACGAGTTTTAACCAAAATTTGGTAGGCATTTGCCGTGTACTCCTAACCAAATATAATTAACCTACTCTCATGCACACTAAGCAAGTATAATGGAAGTAGGGATCATATCCACGAGGAGCAAAGGAACTTGTTCGGAAATTAGTGAATTAAGGACCCTAGTATGTGCTAAGGCCAAAGTAACCGAATTGGGGGTTTTGGAACAATGCAAGCAAGCTAAACTAAGCACGTATTAAAATACAAAAGAGATTTCAATATAAAAAGGCCTTTGACTCGATTAGCATCCACCCTAACCTAGTTTGTGGTCATGAAATCTTAACCCTTGACACTTCTTATGGTCACCTATCGAGAAGTCTAGACCTCTATCCTCCTAGATCGTGGCTAAACACACGATCCGCGTGGTTTGAACCGCCCTTGCTATGCCTTAACTCAAATGAATCGCACTTAAGTCCAAACCAAAGTAGCATTAAGTACGAGGAACATGATAGGATTACTAATGTTATCAAAGCAATAACATTCAAATAATAAGCAATGCTTCTCTAAGTGCAAAAGATTAATGTTCAGCATTTAATCAAACACCTAGTATGCTACATGGAACTAGGAACACAACAATCCAATTATGCACCTAGAATTGGCATTAGATGAATTACACAACAATACTAGTAACGTTCCTAGCAAAGATTATGCAAACATCATTGAAATTAAATACAAGAAGCATCACAATGACCATAGAGAAAGTAGAGGATAAAAACTTCTCACAAATAGATTAGAGCTTCAACAACCAAATCCAAGATAGATGTTTAAGCTAGCCAAGCCATAGTATTCAATACAAATCTACAAAAGAAGAGAGGAAGAAACCCTAGAAACAAATCTTCTTTTTTTTACTCTCTCCAGTCGCTCCAACAAAAACAAAAAAACTAAAACTTCACAACATAACCATCCAAGGGAGGAAAAGAAAACAAAAGAAGCGGCCGACACAGGGGTCGCGACTCGCGAAACTGATCGCGGCTCGCGACTGCCTCAAAACCACCAAAACAAAGCTCAAAGCGGAAAAAGAGGAGAACTTGGCTTTTAAGTAAGCCATGAAGCTGCATAACCAGAATGAAGACGATCCTCGGACGACGAGCAAACCAAGAAACTTGAACCACGGACCTTGGAACTCGGACTCGGAACTCGAACAAAGCTCGGAAGCCTCGGAAGATGCGACATAAAGGAACCAAGGACAAGGACCCCGAGGCACAAAAAGTGATCAGAGGACCAAGATCGGCCCTAGACTACGCCACCATGGAAACCGCTCCCTAGACTCCTCAAAACACAACATCCTCCGATAACACCTCCTAACATCAAAATTCTCCGAAATCCCGATACTAAGCTCGAACCGACACAAAAAACGACCCGAAAATCGGCTAATATTGGCGAAAAACCTGGACACATTAATTTCCTAGCATTAAATCTTTGGCCAAAAATGAAAAAAGTGAGTTATTGAAGCTAGTGAGCATCTGCAAAGCATGGGGAGAATGCATTGTAAAAAAGTACTTTTCACCCCGGAATTCACGTTGAAATACCTCAAGTCCATAACCTGTGAAGGTAGCTTGGGCATGTTCAACACAAAATATAGGGTAATCCAACTGGAAGAAGATAAGAGTTTCAAAAAACTCATCCAATATAAGTGTACTTGCCTATTGTGGCATGAAAGTTTGTTGGGATGAGGTATCCCTATATTCCTTGGTGAAGATTATTCGGATGATGATGATCCTAACGTTGATGAAGATGAGGAACCACAAATCATCATCAGTTTCGCCCATCTCCGTGCTTGGTATATCAAACAATATTTTAAATGTCTTAGTGATTCTGGTGATAGTGCGTAGTTTAGATCATGTTTAGGAAGCTATGTATCTATTGATTTAGTTGATGAATATCTCTTGAAAGATATTTAATAATTATGCAATATCATTTCATTATGAAGTAATTTTTATCTTGTTATTACTTTTTTTTAATACATCTCCAGATCACATTAAAAAATTGTGAGCTTAAATGGCATTGTTCATAAATTGAACAGTAAACTCAAGGAATTAACCTTAGGCACAAATGCCTAACAAGCGGTATATTAAGTTTTAGATTTATCACCAAATTGATAATTTTAAAACAATTGATAATCAAAGAAAAGGCAACATTTTCTTTAAAAGGGGTCAAACATACTTAGCTAGTAACCGATCCCAAAAGTTATTACAAAAATAATCGTTGGACAAATTGGCCGATTATTTAAAGAGGCATAGCCATGGCATATTATCATACCATTTTCATTTCAAAAAATTAAAATGAATAATGAGGCATATGCCAATCTGGTGGCTGAATTTGATGATGATTGTTTTAATCATCGTTATGCCTTTGATGGCATAGAGGAAGATAAGGGATCTTTCATTACAAATGAAAGAGCCAGATGGGTAGAGAATATGGCACAGGTTTTTGGAGATGAACCTGTAGTGGAACCAAGAGACCCTGAACTAGCCGAATCAAGCGCTAGAAGGTTGGTTCTAAGATGGACCTCTTATCCATCTACATATGGCCTAAATTAGCAGAGGAATCGTAGAACAAACTGCTAACAGTTTGCAAAAGTGGGGAAAGGAGATCTCCACTATCTTTAACTTCCCAAGACCTCAGTGAATGAATTGGACATATACAAAGAGTCTAGTTGTTTCTAGTACCAAGTACTCCCTCAAAGTGGTTATGATGGAAGAGGGTCAAGATGAACATCAGGGGAAAATAGTTCACTTTAAGTGTTTGTGTGAACTATGGCAGCTGCTTATCCAAGAACACTTCCCTTCTTGGATGTTTATTGCGCTGACAGACAGAAGATATGCTTGGGATAATAGTCACCAAAGAAGTCTCTTCGAACCAAAGTTCAAGTGTTCCCCTGAAGACGGCTACTACTTCGGAATTACCAAGAACAGTGCAGTGTATGAATTAGAAGCCAGTGAATACATGAATATGGTAAAAACATTGTGTAGGGAACATTTTAAAATGTTGTCTCTAAATGCAATTCCTTTTAATTAAAATGTCATTAATGATTCTATCTCCATAGAGATAAGTCATAATACAAATGTAACAATGTTACCTCAAACGATAATCTTGTCAAAATATATTTTCAATGATTCGATTGCTCTAGCACAAGTTTTTGATCACTAAATTGAATTAAATCAACCATGTGCCCATTTATTAACTGCATTCCCTAAAAAACTGATTTTAGTTCTCTACGAAACTAAATGGTTAGGAAATACTTATTAAATAGTTAAAGCGCCTAAGTCTTTATATTTGTGATCTCCAAAAGATCTTAGACTTAAACCAAAATGGATTACACACATCTTCCCATGTTTCGTCAAATTGCCCCAAAAGATATGCCATACCCAACAAAATGCTCGAAGCACAACAAAGCATTAAATATCATATCTGTAGATAAGAATGAGTTTACTAAGCATGAATGAGACAATCCTGTTATGCAACAAAACTCAGAGAATAAGAGAGAATCTAAGGCCTTCCAAATAGGGTCTAATCTAGATCTCGTAAAAGCATTGATATTTTCAAAACTTGAAAGGACTGACCAGGTGACATCTCTTCTAATTTTGCAAATCATGGGGAAAAATCATCACAGAAGAGGTAGGGAAACCTAACATTCTTTGGAGATATCTGAAAAGGCTCTTTGTTAAAGGAACTAAAAAGAAAGTAAAAGTCTACAGAATGGTTGATGGGTCATCATCAAGAGATTTAGTACAATACAAATGTGCATGTCAGAATTGGTATGATCTCATGACCTACGATGTAAATCCTTGCTGGTTATCACCAAATAACCTTGCAAGTGCACATCTTGAAGAACTTCTTAACGGATTTCACAATGGCTAGAAAGAACGGTGAAGGAATACATTCCCAACTATTTTTAGTTATCCAAAAAGGGCATTTATTGATCACCTTAGGGCAATGGAAGAAGTCACATTCAGAATACTACTGGATGATATTGGCTATAACCATTAGAAGTATTTGTGTAGTGCTGAGTGCATCACTCCACAAATCAGGGGGGCAATTTGTTACTACTATTTTTGGACGGCAAGTAACATTTATGGTGGTACAGTGAATTAAACCTCAAAAGGTTTAATTTCGCTTTAACACAAAGGCCCAACATAAGCATAAGCCTCATTGAGCGAAGTTAATAGAAGTCAAGATCAACAAAGGAAGACCATCAAGACTACCAAGAGATGAAAGTCAAGGGTTGTAAAAGAACAAATAATTAGAGGACAATCATGAGCGGTTCAGCAGGAAGAAAAACATGCATTAGAGAGAAATAATTATTCAGCGCTAAAAAACGGTTGATGTTTGAATCAAATATGATTCAAACATTTTTCCTCCCTAGCATGCATGGAAGTTATATGTGACGTTTCTCTATAAATAGAGAGATCATTATCAATCAAAAAACAACGAACAACTCATCAAAACTGCATTTCTTATTTCCTTAGCGTAACTTAGCGTTAGCATCGTTCAACCCACTTCCAGGTTTAAGTTTAGTTCTTTAGACTTAGCTTTGGCATCCGAGCATGTTCCCGCGTCAAGATATCTAATTCTTCGATTAAAGCAAGGAACCATGGAGGTAACAACATTTGTGTCTCCTCTTTAGTTGTCCAGCCTGGCTTATCCTTTTGTGTGTTGTAAATCCGCCTTGAAGTTTGTGGCATATATGAGAATTTTATGCTTTAATTAAAAGATTAATTATTGTTTGCTCTATTTATTGCTTTTCGCCTGAAATTAATTTGTTGTAGTTTGATCATTAATTAAATTGCAACAGAGTACGTTAGCAAGGTTTTATCTAATTAAAACCGGTAACCCCTAGGGACTAAGTCTCCCAAGGCATTCGATACTGAACTATTGGGTGTCCATTGACTTGTTTGCAAGATCAACAAACAAAATTTTGCACCAACAATACTCATAATCATTCCTTTTCTCTAGAGCACCATGCATTTCTGCGCCCCCTTTCACTCCTAGGCTTTCTTCATCCTACCGCGAAAAAAACCTCCCTCGACCACCATTGTTAAGCACAGTGATCTCACCATCCCTAGAAGAAATAGCTCGGCCGATATCGCCGGTGTTCAACTTTGGTACTATGATAAATGCACATACAATAATACTCACTCCGGTCTTTATTAATTTATCTGTTTCTTTTGCACAGAGTTCTAGGAGAAATTGTGTTGTGGGACATAGAAAAAAAGAGAAAAGATTAATTTATATAAAGTTAAATGTGTGTGTCATGGAAAGATAGTGGACCCATTTCAAAAATAGAAACAAAAGAATTGGGTAAACTAATAAGGGACATCCCAAAAAGAAATATGGGTAAACTAATAAAGACTAGAGGGAGTAATACTAGTTTGAGTCCACCTCATCGTAGTCATTCCTTGAGGGACCTTTTAGGTGAGTCTAAATTTATAGACTCAATGAATCATGTCATCAAAGTAATGTTACTAATTATAGAAAGTATACTAATAATGATAAAAATGATGATGACGCTGCTTTAGGCGTTGATTCCTAGTACTCCTATATTGAGTAAGGAAGCTCATGAAACGAAGAGTTTTGGGGCTTTCTTGGATGCTGAAAAAGATAACAAGATTAACAAGTCTTTAGACTTTGGCATGATCTATGCAGGGATGACATCATTTAGCATATATTTGGAAACAAAAATAGTGAGTCATAGGAAATGTGACACCATTAACAACTGTATTAACAAGTATATCCAATGTAGCATAGATTTGGAAACAAAAAAAAGTATCATAGGGGATATGACACCATTCACAACGTAAATGTATTAACAAGTATATCCAATGTAAAGACCGCCGCAATTCTGAGCATCAGAAAGATCTCGCTTCACCATTAGCTTCATCAACTAACTTCTTCAATGAGATCAATGCAATTAAGAAGTGGTTAGCCTATTATAAATGCTATATACTACATTCACTAATCAACAATGGCAAACCTCGCTAATTATCATCGCCAAACATCGGTACGCCGAGTACCATGTGATAACTTCGATGAGGTACGTTACCGAGTTGTTGAATAATTTCATTACGAAGCTCAATTGGAATTTCCCCATTCAAGCAAGCGCTTCCGGTCCAGCCGTAGCTTTCACGCAGGTTACTCGCTAAGTCTGCCGTTTCCAGACTATCAACTTCCAATAGCGGTGCACCCACAAGATGACACAAGAACAAAGCACCGGATTTGACCGGCTAAGTGTTGATTTTCAAAATCCGCATTCGCGATGCAATCCCTCATACATAGAAGTAATGTCATTCTTTGAATTGTATAAGCATCCATGTAAATTTCTTTCTCGAACAAGATGAACGAAGAAGATGAAAGATAATTTTGAATTTGCAATGGTTATGTTAAGTTTAGAAGATGAGGAAACAATAAAGAGTTTATATTATATTGATGTGTGTTTAATAATGAACTATGACGATAATATATATATATCAGTACAAATACATTCCTATTAGGAAACTATCTCTAAAAGATATATATTCCTAATACTAATCAATCACTTATAGGAACTATTCCTAAGATAATATTTCCATAAGATAATAATATATCATAAATATATTATCATTATCTTTATTATCCGTAATATTCCTAAGAGGTTATATTGTTTGTTTGTTCTATACTCTTTTTAAAAAGGGATTTTTTTGTTAATTGCAGAAGAACACTTTTTCAAAATGGGGAATTTTTTGCTAACTGCAGAAGAATAGAAGGAAGAAGATGAACAAAATCTTGAAAATTTGCAACGGCTAGTTTTTTATGGGTCTTCTACTGAATCTACTATATGAGTAGCCTCTACTCCGATTTAGAAAAGGGTTTTTATACCAATTTGTCAATGGTACCCTCCCGTCAAATACTTCGTAAATAACAACATTTTTTTTTATTATTTTAATTAATTATCTTTTCTTTTTTTTTTTCAGACGATATTTTAGGGCCTAATACTGATTACCATTAAATATATAAAAAAACATTAGTATCATTAAAATTAATAATATTATTATTATTATTCTTAAAGTATTACTTATATATGGTTTGAAAAAAAAAAATTTTATTTATATGTTAATTATTATGGAGTACAATATTATTCTTGAGCTCAATTCAGTTCTTTAAAAGGTATTTTAGTAATAAGCTTTTAAAATGAATTTTGGAGCAAATTTATATTTGTATTTGAAATTTAGAATATTATACTAGAAACTAAAAAAGTAAATTTGAAATTTACCATTATTTAACAAATTCTGTCATGAAAAAAATAATTTAAAAAGGAATTGACTAGGTGAAGGTGAAGTTTAGGGGGAGAATGATAGAACATGATAATTTCCAAATTTCATGTTTTTTTTTATTAGTGGTGTGGTGTTGTTTTAAAAAAATACTTGGCGGTGAAGAATCATTTAAGGTTTTCAAAAAGTTGAAAAATAAACAGATCCCAAAGTTATTATGGAACATTAGGAATGAAATACAGTATTATTTTTGAGTTCAATACAACCGATTTGAAATCTTATTGTTTAGGCCGAGTTTTGTAGGGCTTTCTGGCCAAATCCAGACCGAACTTCAAAATACATAGAAGTTTGACTCGAAATATTATCTAGGGTCAACCTACCATTATGGATGGATCTTTTCGAGGCCATGGTCGTGATAAACTTTTTTTCATCAACGCTAAAATATATCTAGATAGATCCAGTTTTGACCTGAACCAATCTAATAATTAATGTGTCCAACATATATTATTTTATCAAAGTATTGCATCAAATTATTTTATCAAAATAAGCACGCTGAAAATATATACGAGAATGACCAAACCCAATAACAGGACTAAAACCCAAAAATTGACTGAAACAAGGCTAATCCGAACATGACCCAAACAAATTAGACCCGACCCAAAAGATCCAATTTTCAACTTAACCTAGAGGTGAACAAAAATCGGTGCCGGATCGGGCCTTAGTATGAAATCTCATGCCCAAACCCGCAAAAAAGTGTCGGGCTTGCAGGACCAAAGCAGGCTTTTCGGGTTTTTTCGGACCAAGTTCGGATTTTTAACAAAAGATTGTGTTTTTAGGCTTACCGAAACCCGCCCATTTTCCGAGCGGATCGGGTCGGGCCATACTTGATTACCTCTAACTTTACTTAACGGCCCGTTTGGTTAGTGTTTATAAATGGTGGTTATGGTAATGAAATTTTAATTAAATTTGTAAAGAAGTTCTCATGTCAATGACCATGGGAATGAAACTTTATTACAAAACATGAGTTTCCCTTTATAAATTTCCATTACCACCCAATACCACCTTCCCAAGTGGTAATGTATAGTAATGAGATTTCAGGAAGAAAATTAATATATAGGAATGAAGTAGCATTACCATAGGTAATGACATTGGATTTTTAGTACAAATTTTCACTGTAATGCATTACTATTCCCACCATTAATGACCTCTTACCAAACTGACCGTAAATGTTATGATGATGAGCCACCACTATCCGCGCTTGGAAAGTCTTTATTGCTTAGTTACGGGCTTGCTCAAGGGCGGGAAGATGGACGATGCTTGTTTTGTGTTGGAAAAGATGGAGAAGAAGAATATGAGATTTCAAACTGCATGATGGGAGTCCCTTGTTGTGGAGCTCTGTGGTGATGGTGATGACACTAGCGTTAAACTTGTGAATGAACTAAGCTCTTTGAATTCATAAACTTAAAATAATACTTAAATTATTTCTAAAGTCAGTAACAATTTTTTTATTGTGCTTGTATACCTAAATTCTTCTTTGGGCATATCATATGCGAATATTGCATCCCACGATTCCCAACAAAGCCATCATGACTACTATCCCAAGACTCCCAACGGCCCCACCAAGTAGGATCATATGGTAATTTGGTATTCTTCCGCTATTCGGAATTTATACTAAGTGATGCCATAGGATGTCCGGAAAATTTTGCCTTACATGTATCATAATATTGGTTTATGTTTGGATCTTCTAACACACCCTTGTTAGCTAGGAGTTTATATGAGTAACGTTACTATTTTCTTAACCTTTAATTGTCGTTCATATAATTTATGAACAATTGGATGATGTAACAACTAATTATGTACTAAAGGAGTAATATAAAGAGTGTATGTTGCTCAGAAGGATGGTTGAGACGTAAAAAATAAATTATTAGAAGTCTGAAGATGGAGTGTGTTGCAAGTTGTTTAGAGTTGTTGAGATATATATATATTCTCTATTATGTAAATAATATCTTTTAGGCAATAGGTTGATTTGTATTGATAGTTTCCTTATCTACTTAGCACTCAAATTAGGTTGTATATCTTTTGGCTTTTCACGTGGAATGAGATCAACACAAAGAGTCAATCTTTTTACTTCTCAACATGGTATTAGTTTAGGGAACTTCATCTTCCTTTCTCGTCTATCATGGCTGGAGATGATACGCCTCCTCCACCGCCTAAAACTGACCCCTCTTCTCCATACTATCTTGGACCCCAAGATCGTCCTGGCGATTTTCTCACTCCGAATCGTTTCCGTGATAATAACTATGGCAGCGGATCTTCAAACTGCTCTTGAAGCACGTCGTAAATTCCGCATTCTTGATGGTACTATCACATCACCATCCTCTCCATGTACTGCCGACGACTGAGCAGCCCTCCAGGCTATGCTCATATCGTGGGTCATGAACACTATCACGCCGGAAGTCAAAGCTTCTCTTCCCAAGTTCAAAGATCCGCGTCGGCTTTGGGAGACTCTTAAAGCCTGTTATGCCGTGGCCAACAGTCCCCGAATTAATCAACTTCACGCCTCCATTGCTAAGTGTGAACAATCCAAGACGATGTCCGTCACCACTTATTATTCTCAGCTTCACGTTCTATGGGAAGAATTGCATCGTCATGAAGCCCTCCTCACTTGTTCATGCTGCACATCTTGTAACTCCGGTGTCTGTGACGCCAAACGTCGCGAACAATGCCAGGTACATCAATTTCTTGTGGGTCTTTATTCTCCTTTTTATGCTTCTACTAGAGCTGCTATTCTTGCTCTCGAAGTTCTGCCTTCTCTCGATCATGTATACCAGACGGTTATACAAGATGAGCGAGTTCGCCTCACAACTCAACCACCGGACTCTCAGCCCTCCCAGCCGCCTGAGGCTGTCGGTTTCTCTATCTGGGCTGACACTGGCAGGGGTCGTGGACGTTCGCCGCGTCCTGATCACACCACCATGGTGTGCACACACTGCAAGAAAATCGCCCACGACGTCGCCACTTGTTTCAAATTAATTGGCTACCTTGCCCATTGGACTAACGCTGGTGGTCGTGGCCATGGCTAGAACGTTGGCAGAGGTCGCGGTGGACCTCCTCATGCCACTTTGGCTGCTGTTGGCATTCCATCCTAACCCTCTTCGAGTGGTTCGGCCTCCTCTTCTACACTCTTTTCGGCAGATCAATGGATGGTTTTAGCGGGAATGTTTGGTAACGTTAAAATTTCCGAAAATTGTCTCACTGGTACGTTTAACACTCACTCCTGGATTCTTGATATCGGTGCTACTCACCATGTTACCTGGTGATATTTCTTGGCTCTTTGATATTCATGATATTGCAGATCGTCCTGTTGGGCTTCCTAATGGAAGCACTGTTGTTGCAAATAAAGAAGGCTTTGTTCGTTTGTCTAGCACTATTATTCTTACTCATGTGCTTTATGTGCCTCAGCTTTATTGCAATTTGTTATCTATCTCTCAATTATGTGATAGTTTGCATTGTACTGTCCAATTTGATTCTCATATGTGTATGATACAGGACCTGTCGATGGAGCTGATTGGAATAGGTGTTAAGCGGGATGGACTTTACTTCTTTGGTGGCATGGACTCCATTCAGCATGTCTCTGTGGCCGGGGAAGCTTCTGTTTTGGATTTATGGCATCGTCATATGGGGCATCCTTCTACGAAATTTGTAAAGTTGCTTCCTCCTGTTAGTCATATTAAGGGTAGTTTTAATAAAGATTGTGATGTTTGCTTCTATGCTCAACATCCTAGAGATAAGTTTCCTGTTAGTGCTACTAAAACTACTCGCATTTTTGAGAAGATTAATTGTGATTTGTGGGGACCTTATAGACATCCCTCTTCTTGTGGTGCTCGATATTTTCTGACTATTGTGGGTGATTTTTCCCGTGCTGTGTGGATTTATTTATTGGTTAATAAAACTGAAGTCTTCAGCATGTTTATGTCCTTTGTTGCTATGGCTGATACACAATTTTCTCATACCATCAAAATTGTGCAAATTGATAATGGCACTGAGTTTAACTGTCTTCGTGATTACTTTGTTGCCATGGGTGTCATTTTCTAAACCTCTTGTGTTCATACTCCTCAACAAAATGGTAGGTTGAGCGCAAACACAAACACATTTTAAGTGTAGGTCGTGCATTAAGATTTCAATCCCATCTTCTTGCTGACAATAAAACCCCTTTCGAATGTTTGACGGGAAACTCACCTACTTATGATGCTATTAAGGTGTTTAGGACTTTATGTTTTGCTTTCAATCACAAAACTCATGGTGATAAGTTCGCAAAGAGAAGTAGAAAATGCATTTTTGTGGGGTATCCTTTTGGTTACAAGGGGCCTTTTGATCTTGAGAGCAAAGATTTTTTCGTATCAAGGGATGTGAAATTTTTTGAGGATGTATATCCATTTGGTACCCCGGAAAGTGTTAATATAATTCCCGAGGACATTGTTGAAATTGCATTGGATGTTGATGAGGATTTTGCTTTTCATGAGCCTTCTCCTCCCTCCTCTCTTGTACCTACTGTTTCCCCAAATTCAGCCCACAATCCTTCTCAAACTCCCTTCAACGCACAAAACTCCTCACCAAAATCCCCACCCTCGCCTAAACATCCTCCATCATCAGCCCTAATTCATCACCCCTCACCTACTCCTAATGAAACGGCCCAGCCCATTCCCGCTTCCGCTCCATTTACTCCTCTCGCAACTAGGCCCGTTTCCCCCTTCACTTCTCTCCAGCCTTCACTCGCCCTCGATAGGCCTCTCTCTTTGGACCCCGTGTCCTCCCCCATATCTCCTCATGGTTCTAATGCCCCTAATAGGCCTCTCCGTGGGACCGTCCCTTCCAACAGATTCTCAAGCCCCTACTAGGCCTGCTGGACCGTCCCGTTCTGGTTTAAATTCTCAGGATGCTTCTCAAGCTGTTGGTCGTGGCCTTCACACTAAAGTGCCGTCAGTTTTATTGCGTGATTATGTCACTCACAGTGTTGCCATTAAAAGTCCATCTCCCGCTTCATCCCGTTCCCGTCGCTCTAAAGGTACTCCTTATCCTATTGCACATCATATCAATTGTGATAGTTTTTCTGTAAATTATCGTGCTTTTATTGCAGCTCTCACTTCTACTAAAGAACCGCGGTCTTTTAAGGAGGCTATGAGGGATGAGAATTGGCGCCTCTCTATGCAAGAGGAGATCACTGCACTTGAAAATAATGGTACATGGACCCTGCAATATCTTCCTCCTGGCAAACGTGCCCTAGGTATCCAGTGGGTGTTTCGCAACAAATATGACTCTAATGGTCTTCTTGATCGACGCAAATCCCGCTTAGTTGTCATGGGCAATAATCAACAGGAAGGTATTGACTATACTGAGACTTTTGCCCCTGTTGCTAAGATGGTCACCGTTCACGCCTTTCTTGCTATTGCTGCATCTAAGCATTGGGAACTTCACCAGATGGATGTTCAAAATGCTTTTTTGCACGGTGATCTCGAAGAGGAAGTTTATATGAAACTTCCCCCTGGATTTGGTGTTTCTGATCCGAATCTTGTGTGTCGTCTCCGCAAGTCTTTGTATGGTTTAAAACAAGCTCCGCGATGTTGGTTCGCTAAGCTTGTCACTGCTCTTCGCCAGTTTGGCTTTCTTCAGTCTTACTCTGATTATTCTCTGTTCACTTACACTAAGGGATCTGTTCAGATTAATGTCCAAGTGTACGTTGATGATCTCATTATTGCAGGGAATGATTTTGCTGCTTTACTGGCTTTCAAAGCCTATTTGAGTGATTGTTTTCATATGAATGATCTTGGTCCTTTGCGGTATTTTCTGGGCATCGAGGTTGCTCGTAGTTCCACAGGTCTCTTTCTTTGTCAGCGTAAGTACATCTTGGATATTGTTGCTGAAGCTGGTTTGTTGGGTGCCAAGCCTTATGATTCTCCTATTGAGCAGAATCATAAGCTCGATCTTGCTACAGGCGCACTCCTTGATGATCCTGAGCTCTATCGACGTCTGGTTGGTCGTCTGATCTATCTTGTTGTCACTCGCCCTGATCTTACTTATTCCGTGTATGTTTTATCCTAGTTTATGCAGGCCCCTCGCCAGGAGCACCTTGAGGCTGCCTTACGTGTTGTTCGTTATCTCACAGGATGGCTTGTCTTCCTTGGTCATTCCCCTATCTCTTGGAAAACCAAGAAACAACCCACCGTCTCCCGTTCTTCTACTGAGGCCGAGTACCACTCTATGGCAGCTATTACATGTGACCTTAAGTGGCTCAAAGGGGTGCTTTTAAGCATGGGTGTTCATCATCCCAAATCTATTCCTCTCTTTTGTGATAGTCAGTCAGCTTTACATCTTGCCAACAATCCCGTCTTTCATGAACGCACAAAACACATTGAGGTTGATTGTCATTTTGTGCGTGATGCTATCACTGATGGTCTCATTGCTCATTCTTATGTTCCTACTACTGCGCAGTTGGCAGATATTTTCACTAAGGCACTTGGGAAGACTCTGTTTGATTTACTTCTTTGTAAGTTGGGCATTTTTTATCCCCATGCTCCAACTTGAGGGGGGATGTTAATATATATATATATATATATATATATATATATATATATATATATATATATATATTCTCTATTATGTAAAAAATATCTTTTAGGCAATAGGTTGATTTGTATTGATAGTTTCCTTATCTACTTAGCACTCAAATTAGGTTGTATATCTTTTGGCTTTTCACGTGGAATGAGATCAACACAGCAGTTCAATCTTTTTACTTCTCAACAAGAGTTTTTGGGTCAGAGATAGAAATTTGTAGGAAAGAGAAAAGAGGTGGCTGGATTGTGTTGTTGATCCATAAAGAACCATATTATTATGTTCGAGGTCGGAATACCAGTCTAATAGATTTGGGCCTTGCTTATCAAATTATTAAGGCTAAGACTAACAATTTCTATAGCACTATGTGGAGAAAACGGCTTGTAAAGTACAAAGGGGATGTGTACAGGGGCGGATCCAGGATCCCGGAGGAGGGGTAGCGTAGTCAGGGCCGTCTTAGAGATTTATGGGGCCTTGTTCTAAAATGAAAATTAGGCCCTATATATATATAAACTCATAGAAGATTTCACTAATTTAACAATTAAATTTGAGTGTCAAATGGATATTGCTATAACCTGGAGAGATAAAGTTCATATCAATAACATCCACTGATTAAATTTCTCCAATCTCGAAGTCACGTCAAGTCCGTTCAAACAAAATTAACCTTCAACACAACAAATTAAAAGATTATTAAGCTAACAAATTTTAGAAAATAAAATAAGTATTATGAAGCATAATTGCTATTCATAAAGTACCTTCGCCATAATTTTTGCCATTCTGTTTTAGACACTCAGTTATGTGCTTGGTTAACATGACAGAGATATCCACAACAACCATACCAAGATTCTTTTCTTCAATTCAATATCGTTGGCAAAGGAGCCTGAAGTCAAAAAATATACATAGATTTCAAAAGAACAGTATTATACAAAAAAGAAGAGACTAAAGGGATTTTTGACTTCTGCCTTCAAGATGTTTGCTCGATATTAGCCAATGCAACAATTATCTTTTTGCAATTCACAATATCCATCTACTTAAAAAAACAAGCGCATAATTGCAGAAAAATAAAAATCAAAATACTACTTAATTGCAGAGAAATTCAAGCACGTAATTGCAGAAAAATTCAAGCACATAATTGCAGAAAAATAAAATCAAAATACTACATATTGCAAAAAAATTCAGTCGCATAAATTCAAGAGCATAATTGCAAAAAAATAAAAATACTAAATTGCAGACAAATTCAATCGCATAAACTCAAGCAAGAAAAATAAAAATAAAAGTACTACTTACTCGAATTCAATCTCAAAACTAAAACTCAAAAATGAACCAAAGCCTTCGATTTTCTCATATTAGGACGGAATTAAGGGTTTTTGCTACTCACCGAAGGTCCGAAGTACCGCACCGACGACTAAGAGAACCCACCGGGCCACCGCAGTACTGCACCGAATTTAGACAGAGTGACTGAGTTGAGTTTGAGAGAGTGAAATGTGAAATGAAACGGCACAGGGGAATGTTTAGGTTTTTCCTGATGTTTTTTGAATTTTTTCGATTTTTTTTTTTTTTTTTTTGGAAAACAGGGGTAGCACGTGCTACCCCTTGTTACCACGTGGCTCCGCCACTGGATGTGTATCACATGCTTATGGACTTGGTTGGCTAAGTCCTACTGCACCATAGTTTATTATCAAAGAGGGTGTGCTTGGTAATTTTTGATGTTTTAAATCTTGTCACACGCTAACATTATTTGTTAAAATACAGGTATATGATCTCTTCAAATATTGGTGAGGTTGCGTCCATACTTCTCACTCCTGCTTTGGGTATACCAGAAGGACTTGTTTCTGTTCAGCTTCTGTGGGTTAATCTTGTCACTGACGGTCCCCCAGCAATAGCTTTGGGATTCAATCCACCTGACAAGTATATAATGAAGAAACCTCCCAGAAGGAGTGATGATTCTTTGATCGATGCTTGGACATTATTCCGCTACATGGTAAGTTCTCTGCCTTGTTTCATTGTTGAGAGTTAGATGAGCTGGGTCCGAAGTGAGTTTAGCTCTTTTAAGCTCTAAGTTGAACTATATTTCTTTATTAAATGCAGGTGATTGGGCTTTATGTTGGGATTGCAACTGTTGGAGTATTTATCATATGGTATACTCATGGCTCATTTTTTGGTATTGACCTAAGCCAAGATGGGCATACAGAGCCGTCTTGGACAATTTCAGAGCCCTGCGTTAGGCATTAAATATGGGTACTATGGAGGCATATAAAAAGGATCCACAATCCCAAAATTTTAATAACTAAATTAAATTTTTTATTAAAAATAGTTGAAAAAATTATAACTTTCTGAATTACTTTAATGTGATCTTCATTTTTAGGAATGAGACACCTTAGATATTATAAAATAGTAAAGATATACCAAACATAAAACTAAAATAAACTATGATATATGAAAATAAAAAGTACATAGAATAGAGGCAAAATTTTGGAATAACAAATTAAATATAGAAACTTTTTTCCATCTAATAAACTCATAGAAATAAAATATATAAGTGGGGCCCCTTAAATTTGGGGGCCCTGAGCGATCGCTTACTTTGCTCATGTGTCTGAGACCCCTCTGGGCATACTCTTGTGAGCTATTCCCAGCTTGCAAATTGGGGTCATTGCCATTCTTGGGGAAATTTTAGTGTCTCCCCGTGCACTGCTGGAGCCCAAACATTTAAGTTTGACGATGATCCATGTGTTTACTTCAAAACAGGAAAAATCAAAGGAATGATCGTTTCTCTCTCTGTGTTGGTTGCCATAGAGATGTTCAACTCCCTGAATACGCTTTCCGAAGATGGTAGCCTTTTATCTATGCCACCATGGGTAAACCCTTGGCTGCTTCTAGCCATGTCTTGTCTCTTTTGGTTTGCAGTTCCTAATTCTTTACGTTCCCTTCCTTAATTGCCCAAGTGTTTGTAGGATTATATAAGTACTCTAAGCGGAATTTCATGAATCAAATTCATAAGCACTTAAAACAGGATCTCATGCATATACATTCAAGGATCACATAATAGTTAGGAATTTACCTTTGAAGCTTGAATTCCACAAAGCTTGAATAACCCGGATTAAGAACCTCAATTGTGATTCCTCTACTTGGTCCACCAACCCGGATCAACACTCCACCAATGCTAGTTGGAAGGAAGAAATTCTTCTTCTACTTTTAATGGAGTTTTTGTGACTTTTGGAAAGAATATGAGAGAGAAGAATAATGAACGATATCTAGTATATTTCCTTATTGCCTAACCAAATATATATAGATATAATTAGGTTAGGAGGAGAATCAATTCTCCTCTCCCTTCCTCTTGGCCGGCCACCCTAGGGCCCCTTACGGGCTCTAGGTTTCTTTTGTTGATCCAAGTATTTTGTGTGACCTAATAGGATCCATTATATTGGGCTTTGGGTTTATTATTTCCTAACCCAAAGTTCTATAGCATTCTCTAGCAAGACGTATAGACGACCCAATAGAACGAATTTATTATCTCTATAATACGATCCATAATATAATTAGTAATTGCATTTAAGTCGAGGACATAAATCCTTCAATCTCCCACTTGTCCGAGACGAGTGTGCAATGTTTAATTTCCTCAAGTCTCTTAATGTCTTAATTTGATAGTATGATCATATTTACATATCATCCATACTAGTTTTCAAATTAATCCTTGAAATCCGAGTTCGAATTGACAAACAAATGATCATCGAATGATCCATTTGAGCATGGCCATGCATTTATCAATTTTCGCTCTTCAAGGGGCCAAGACACCTATCCTATCTTATATAGGAGGACCTTTTCAATCTTATGGTAATCAATACTCCCACTCAATTTTTAGCACAACCTGAATGCTGTCTTTATAGTCCCCTTTTACGGCATGACGTTTGATAGTATCAAAGTTATACCAATCATTGAGCTAAGTAATGTTCCACTCATGTTTAAGGAATCTACTAATATAATTTTAAAGTTATAAAACTTCTAAGCAGGTCTAGTTCGACTATGTATCAACTATACATATCCATATGATTGATTAAACATCTCTATGTTTCTATAGCCCATGAAACGGTGCTATCAATCAATCTTATATGCTAATCCCTTTAACAAATCATTCATGTCCAGTTTAATGACTTGGATTAGGAACTTTTAATATTCTATGAATTCTGTTCACTTATGGTGTTTCATTTATCAAATCACATATTTGACAAAACCATAGAATTCAAGATATATTTTGGACATTTTATTTAATACTAAACCAATGATTAAATAATGTAAAATTTATTCTCATAAACATAAATAGCAAAACCATGTCTTTACATTGTAACAAGTTTCTCTAAACCTAGTACAATCTAAAGCCATTCTAACATTTGCTTCAAGCCTATAGCCCTAGCGTGACACTCATGCTTGGGTTGAGGTAGTGGTTTAGTGAGCGGATCAGCCACATTCTCATCCGTATGAACTTTGCAGATCCTGACATCCTTCCTGTCAACAATCTCCCTAATGAGGTGATACTTCCTCATTACATGTTTGGATTTGTTATGTGATCTCGGTTCTTTTGCTTGCGCAATAGCACCATTGTTATCACAGAACAACTCAATCCCTTCCGAGCACTAGGTATGATATCCAATCTGTCAAGAATTTCTTGATCCAAACCGCTTCTTTAGCCGCTTCAACCGCCTGCTAAATATTCTCGATTACCGTAGAGAGTCTGCATCAGATGCTTTGCTTTGAGCTCTTCCAGCTCAATGCTCCTCCATTTAGACGAAAGACATACCCTGACTGAGAGCGGTAATCATCTTTGTCGGTTTGGAAGCTTGCATCCGTGTAACCTTCAACAACCAACTCACTTTGTCCCCTATAAACTAAGAACATGCCTTTAGTTCTTCTCAAGTACTTGAGGATGCTCTTAGCTGCAGTCCAGTGTGCTTCTCCTGGATTTGCTTGGAACCTGCTACACATGCTCAAGGCATATGCAACATCTGGTCGAGTACTTATCATAGCATACATGATAGATCCTATAGCCGAAGCATAAGGAATGCTACTCATTCACTTTAACTCATCAGGTTCGGTCGGGCACTGACTCTTGCTAAGCGATATGCCATGTGACATGGGAACGAAACCTCTCTTCGAGTTTTCCATGTTGAACCTTGTAAGAACCTTATCAATATAAGTTTCTTGACTTAGTCCAATCATCCTTCGAGACCTATCTCTATGGATTTTGATTCCCAGTATGTACTTTGCTTCTCCCAGGTCCTTCATGGAGAAACAACTTTTTAACAATTCCTTGACTGACTCAAGCATTGGTATGTCATTTCCCATGAGTAGTATGTCATCTTCATACAATACCAAGAAGACTAAGCTGCTCCCACTAAACTTCTTGTAGACACAAGATTCTTCTTCGCTTTTGATGAAATCAAATTTCTTGATTACTTCATCTAATCGAAGATTCCAGCTCCGAGATGCCTGCTTCAATCCATAAATGGATCTCTGAAGCTTGCAAACCCTTTTAGGATTTTCTGGATCCTCAAAACCCTCAGGTTGTGTCATGTACACATCCTCATTCAAGAACCCATTCAAGAATGCAGTTTTGACATCGGGCCGTCTCTGACATGGTGTGAACCACGTCTATTTGCTGCTCATCTCGAATTTCTTCGAGAGTTATTTTACTCCCACTTGTCTTTCTAGAAACAAATTCCTTTTCAAGAAAGACACCATCACGAGCAACAAACACTTTGTTCTCTTGACGGTTATAGAAGTAATAACCCCTTGTCTCTTTTGTGTATCCCACAAAAAGACATTTATCTGACTTGGGTGCAAGCTTGTCTGATAGTAACCGCCTTACATAGACCTCACATCCCCAGATTTTAAGAAAAGACAATTTTGGAGTTTTTCCATTCCATAACTCATATGGAGTCTTTTCTACAGCCTTTGACGGGCTCCTATTTAGTGTGTGTGCATCAGTTTCGAGAGCGTATCCCCAAAAAGAAATCGGAAGATCAGCAAGACTCATCATTGATCGAACCATATCTAGCAAGGTTCAGTTCCTCCTTTCAGATACACCATTCAACTGTGGTGTTCCTGGTGGAGTTAATTGTGAAAGAATTCCACAACCCTTTAGATGATCATCAAATTCCTGGCTCAAATATTCACCACCACGATTGGATCGTAGTGCTTTTATTGTCTTACCAAGTTGATTTTGTTCTTCATTTTGGAACTCTTTGAATCTATCAAAAGATTCCGACTTATGTTTCATTAAGTATATATATCCATATCTACTCAAATCATCAGTGAAGGTAATGAAGTAGTTAAACCCTCCCCTTGCCTTTGTGCTCATAGGACCACACACATATGTATGTATGAGTCCTAAAAGATCGCTGGCCCTTTCACCTTTTCCAGTAAATGGTGATTTTGTCTTCTTCCCCATTAAGCATGATTCACATACATCAAATGATTCAAAATCAAATGATGGAATTATACCATCCTTTTGTAACTTGTGAATACGTTTTTGGTTTATATGACCCATTCGACAATGCCAAATGTAGGTTAGGTTGGAATCATTTGATTTTTGTTTCTTGCTATCTATGTTATAGATTTGTAACGACCTATCAAGCACATATAAGCCATTTATCAATTTAGCATTGGCATAGAACATATTATTGTAAGAAATGGAATAACACTTGTTCTTTATTTCAAAACAAAACCCTTCAGAATCCAAAACTGAAACAGAAATTATGTTCTTAGTTATTGAAGGAACGAAATAACAATTATTTAGTTCTAAAATAAGCCCAGATGGCAAGTGTAGATTATAGCTTCCTATGGCAAGTGCAAAGAACTCGTGCTCCATTTCCAACGCGTAGCTCTACCTCGCCTTTTGCCAGCTTCCTACTTATTTTTAGTCCCTACACATCATTAACTATGTGAGAACCACAGCCGGTATCAAATACCCATAAAGAAGTAGAAGTCAAATTGATTTCTATGACATATATACCTGAAGTGGAAGCCCCGCACTTCTTTTCCTCCAAGTATACCGGCGGTTCCTCTTCCAAGTGTCCTATCTTGTGACAATGGAAGCACTTGCTTTCCGCAGCGACCTTTGGCTTGGCGCTTGGCTTAGGTTTTTCAGCAACAGTGGCAACTTGCTTGCCTTTGTCCTTCTATCCTGCCCATTTCTTCTTGAAACCCTTTCCCTTTTGAACCATCAAAACCTCTTTCTTTGGTTCAACCTTAGGGATGTTCCTTTCAGCGTTGACCAACAATCCATGCAACTCTTGCAAAGGTTTTTCAGACTCATTCATATTGTAGGTCATTCTGAACTGATTGAAGCTGTCGGGTAATGAGTGGAGAATAATGTCGTAGCCAACTCAACCCTATAAGGGAATCCAAGTCGTTCCATGTTTTCGAAAAGACCCATCATCGCGAAAACATGGGGGCCAACTTGACCCGGCTTCATGTGACATTCAAGTATCTCCCTATTAGTCTCATACCGCTCAACTCGGGCTTGTGTTTGAAACATAGCCCGCAGCTCTTGCATGATGGTATAAGCATCCTTGGTTTCGAACCTCCTTTGGAGGTCCGGCTCCATGCCTGCTATCATCAAGCAAGTGATCGGTACAGACCTATCATTGGCCTGCTTAGCACGACGCTTGTCTACTTCAGTCGATTCATCAGTAATCACAGGAAGTGGGGTTTCTAAGACATCCTCTCGACCCTCGAGACCTCAAAACAAGTGTTAAGGTCCTTTCCCAATTAAGGAAATTTTCACCATTCGAGCCCGTCCTTTTCCGAAAAAGGACGAATGTTGAAACCAGAGTTGTTATTGTTGTTGTTATTAGACATAGTATCTACAGGCAGAAAAATAAAGCAAAGTTCAATTTTATGTTTATAAAGTAACCTAAAACATGCAAAGGTTTCTAGGTTGATCACCTATTCAATTTTAATGTCCCATTTGAATAAGTGTTTTACAAGATCCTATCAACATGCAACACTAAGCAGACGGAGGCCTTATCTTTAACGTTACATTATCAAGGTAAGTAAACTCTTTTACTAATTATAACAAATTATAACTCTTGTTTAGATGGATAAACATCGCATGCTTAACTATCTCTTGCTTCAAAATTCAAAACGCTTTTGATAATTTTGTTAAGGACAGCCAAACTAAGTTGTAAAATTTGCAATTTTACCTTATATTCCCAAAATTAATGATAACACCCTGCGGAGGCATGACCTATTACTATTAATTAAGGGTTTGATAAGTACTTTATGTTTGGAAAAGCAACCTTAATATTTACGGGACCTAAGTTTATTATGTTGTTATGAATTAGTGAACTCTAGCGCATCATCAACCAACATACAATAAATTATAAGCATTTTAAAGAATAATAAAATGCGAAAATAAAATGATCTAGTATGGCCCCTAATCCTAAGAACTAATCATCAATGGCTCATATTTGGGCCATACTAGTCTACTTTTAATGGAGTTTTTGTGACTTTTGGAAAGAATATGAGAGAGAAGAATAATGAAAGATGTCTAGTATATTTCCTTATTGCCTAGCCAAATATATATAGATATAATTAGGTTAGGAGGAGAATCAATTATCCTCTCCCTTCCTCTTGGCCGGCCACCCTAGGGCCCCTTACGGGCTCTAAGTTTCTTTTGTTGATCCAAGTATTTTGTGTGACCTAATAGGATCCATTATATTGGGCTTTGGGTTTATTATTTCCTAACCCAAAGTTCTATAGCATTATCTAGCAAGACGTATAAACGACCCAATAGAACGAATTTATTATCTCTATAATACGATCCATAATATAATTAGTAATTGCATTTAAGTCGAGGACATAAATCCTTCAGTGTTTAGCATAGTCCCTCTTAGTTTCAATGAATGGATGCTTGTTCTGCTAGTCGCTCTTCCAGTCATATTAATTGATGAAGTCCTTAAGTTTATCGGCCGGTGCACTTCTGGGATCCGGACAAAGTCCAGAAGAACACCAAAAACCAAGGCAGAGTGAGAAAGTTGATTTTGCTATCAGCTGGATTTGGCGAGATTCTGCCCCACTTGGATGCTTCAAGGTTTGGATAAATTTTCGAACTCCAGTTCCCTTGAGCTGTTGCTGCATTGGCACTTCAGTTTACTTACAACTCTGAACTTTTAGTAGATGAACTAGAACCGTATGTATAACTATTTATAGGAGATTTTGCAGAGGGGAAAAAACAGTTGGTGTTTCATCTATGCTCAAATTAATACTATGGCTGATTGATTTTTTTTTTTTGTTTGACCATTACAATGTAAGCTGTATTGTGGTAAACAAGCAATGGAATTGGTACATTTTCAGCAACATTTGTTCAGTAGTGTTTCAGACAAGAAGTAAGAAGTGTTCTTCAATAACTTAGAATTGAGCTTTGTTAACCTCCACAAAACCGTGCTTTTTAAACTTTAATAATTTCTCAGACAGCTACTCCGTATATATATTGACCCTTTTGTAGCTTCTCTCTCTCCTCCTCATCCATCAAGCCGGACCATCACCTCAGATAAATATCGAAATCTAATTCAGATTGGATTTTGTAAAAAATCGGATCGATTGGACTTAATTTATCGTATTGGTGCATGATATGGGTTTCCTTGTACATTGGTGCTGAATGTTGACCAACTGCCATTTATTTATTTACTTATATTTTATTGGGTGCAAATTGTTATTGATTATATATTGGCCTCATTGCATCCAAACAAGTACTAGTCTTATAAGCACACGATGCGTGCGAAAGCAAAAGTAAAGCAAAAAAATTATGGTAATGATTTTAAGTTTAACCGTTAAGGATGGGAAGAGAGTTAGAGATGTATTAATTTGTTGAATTATTTTTAAGTTTAATTAGTTTTATATATGCACGCGATGTGTGCCTTTTGTACAAAAAAATTATTAATAGAAATTAGGTTTTTAAAATTTATGTCATCACTAAAATATTGGCATTTTCTTTAACAATTTAAATATTATGAATTACATTTTGGTGTTTGAGACATTTGAGGGGAACAACGAATTGCAAATTCTCATAAATCAGACTGATCCCTCATCGTACAATTATCCAAGTCAATCTTATTAGCCAAATACAATACTTCAGACTAATCCTGCAAATCTTCACATAACCTTAAAGGGAGTTGCCCAATATTGATAACCTAATTTACAAATAATAAATCATTAATCATCTACCACTGAAAAAATTACCCATAATCCAGCAAAAGCTTGGATCTAAATCAATATAATTTAGGACTAAAATCCACATTTCATGTCTCATGATACAACATATAACACAAATGAAGTCCTAACCTAAGCATATACTTAACCAATCAAAAAGCAAATAAAATGATAATAAAAAAGCAACAGAATATTCGCAGTTTTAAAACTCCCCTGCTGCGTGCTACGGTTCCTATCGTGCCGAACTCCGCAACTGTAGTCGAGAGCAATCTCAGCTAAGTCTCTCATCTTCAGTTGATCTAATCACTTTCGGTTTTGATTTCCTTTGGATGTTTCTGTGTCTTACTACTGTACTAGTATTAGGAATTGTTAGAAGTTTGTAGTTCCTTAATTTATTAATCTACATTTGCATGCGGTGGTCTTCTTTTCTTTGGGGCTAGTTAGTTCTCTATTTGAATTTCTAAGTTTTAGTTGGTTTGTGTTGGGTCTCTTAACTTTTTAACAGGTTCTATATCGGTAAGTTTTACTAGTGTCCTTCCTTCGCTTTGCTGATTGTTTTTTAGTGTGTTTGGAAAATTTCTCAGTAATGGCCTCTGCTTGCCTATAAATTGATAACTGGCAGTCCAGGTTTGATCAGTTAGGAAAGGATTTCGAACAACATATTTTAAAGTTAAGGGATTTGGATAAAATTTCAGTGGCAGATTTCTTCTGCTGAGCCTTTGATTTAAAGGAGATAGGTAATGTTTATTTTAGAAAGGGAGCTTTTAATTCGGCGGGTTTTGTTTATGAATCAGTTTTAGATATTGTGGTTTCTGAACTAAATATGGAAGGGAATTTCAGCAAGCATATCCTCGACCTTCTTGTGTCTTGTTACTCTAATTTATGAGCATGTGAGCTGAAGCTTGGACACTTTGATTCTGTCATCTCTTTGTGTTCTGTTATCTAGGGTATGAACCAAAATCATACTAAAAGCCTTTATCGAAGGGGACAAGCGTATGCTAAATCAGGTAATGTTGTGGCTGCTACCTCAGATCTTGAAGCGGCATTAGCACTTGCACCTCTAGACGAAGCCATCAAATTGGAAATTTCAAACCTTCTTTTTAATCCTAGAAACCATGAGGACACATTGGTTTCTACAAACGTCGTTCTTGATGAAGCGTCCGAACTATTATGTTCTATGACTAACAAGAGTCAGCACAATGGGATTTATGATCCCCTTCAAGTTTCAACAACAAATGTTCTTCCAAAGAGGAAGCGACAAAGTGAAGATGTGAGTATGATAGCCAAGGACAGGAAAGGTAGGAAGGTCCTTTCAACTGTCCCTTCTATGTCTGCCTATACCACAAAGGGGAAGGAAATCAATTGTCATTGCTTTCAGAGCAACAATGGAAGTTTAACAGATCTGCTAATGTAAGATCTGAGATCAAGGATAGGCTAAGTACCGGTTCCATGTCAAGTCACCAAAAATCAAGGTTTGCGTTCAAGAACAAGAAGAATGGCTCTCGTTTACATCTATCTGCAACCACCTTTAATCATCTGCGATAAGGACAAACAGTTCAGGTTTCTAAACCAAGTGAGTTTTCTTGGATGACAGTGCATCTTATTACTCCAAAAGGCAAGGATATAGCCAAGTTACCCACAACAACTTCTAATCAAGATCCAAGTGTTATAGCTCATCTAGGTTCAAGCATGGCCCCCGAAGATTCAATGATCATTACTACAGGAAATAATGATCCAATTTCTAAAGGAAAAATTGACAGAAGTAGTCCCAACTTTGGACGTTCTACCATTTTTGGTCCCAGCTTTTGATTATTCCTCATTAGTCCCAACTATTGCTCATGGTTTACAAAAATGGTCCAGGGTGACCGGTCACTTATTTAACCTGTTAAATTTTCTTTTTAACTTTTTTTGCTTTATTTTCCACCAAAACATATCCTACCTCTACTTCGTCCTCTACCTCCCTCATGACCTCTTCGTCGCCCTCAGTTCCTTCGCCTTTTTATCGCCTGCGTTGCTTGGTCTACTGGAGAACCTGCCAACACTACAGAGTTTGTTACTGTTGGTCCATCAGATATTGTCGTAGTTTTTCTCCCTCCTCTATTCTTGTTCTACTGCAAGTTGCCTACTGATGATGCCTTGCGAATGCTGCTGCTATTGTGCGTGGTTGGTGTTGCTGCTTGTGTTCCACCTCCATAGCTGCAACTTCACTTTGTCTTATGTCTTGTTCTCGCTATTGCTGATGTGGGTTCGCGAGAGCTCCGGCGTCATCCTCTCTTTAATGAATGTATAACTAAATTTGTTCCCCAACATTCTGCCATAGAAATTTATTCATGTTGAATTCAAATGAACATCTATATTAAAACCTTTCTTGATCAAAGAAGTATGAACTCAACCCCTCAACCACTTATTCATCAAAATTGCATAAATTTTCAACACAACAGCTAATTGAAGTCACTCCTTTTTCTATGGAATTCACTGAAATCCTCAAGAATCTCAACTATGTTTCTTCCAAAAATCTTAATTTCCTCAAAGAATGATCTCCACATCATAAAATTCCTCCCAAAACCCATTTATGAACCATCACAGTTGACTCAAAATCTTTAAATTTCAAGTAAGAAGTGATCAATTCCTCAACAAAAGCATATGAATTCCCCATTTTGGACAATTTTATCACGTAGGTATGCACTTGTTTAACTAATTTCAAAGTATTTATCTTTCTAAGATCATCAAATTAATTAGATATACGATGTAAATGCAAAGATGAGAGAGAAAGAAAGGGTACTGAACTTTCAACTGTGCCATTAACAATACCTCCAACAATATGAAAGGTGATTCTAGGAAGCTTCGAAATTGAAGAAGGGATTTGAAGTAAAGGAGAAGTGAAGCACGGATGATTTTTGGATATCAAATCCCACAGTGATGTCGTTTTTCACTTTTTATTACCAAGGTTTTCTAATTACTTTCTCTTCCGTCCTAGATTTCCAGTTATTGTACTGGAGTGGTTCGTCTGATGTTGATGGTGGTGGTGCACAGGTGGTGAGAGGCGAGTGGTTGAGAAAGAAAAAGAGAAGAGAAGGCGGAGAGTCCAATAGTGAGGAGGGTGGCGATTGGCGCGGGTGCAATGTGGAAGACCAGCGAGATTTTGGCGGTTGTGGGTGCGTGCCGCCGTTGGGGGAGGTCGGAAAGGAGAGCAAAGGCACGAAGCTTGATGGTGGTGTGTAATTGGTGCGAAGGAGAGAGGAAGAAAACATTAAAAGGTGGGGAAAAAATAAAATAATTTTTTTTTTACTTGTTGTAACAGGTCATTGACCTGCTGGGACCATTTTTGTAAAAAATGAATAATAGTTGGGACCACTGAGAAATAATCAAAAGTTGGGACTGAAAATGATGTATCGCCCATAATTGGGACTGTTCTTGTCAAATTTTCCATTTCTAAATGGAAGAAGATGCCAAGCTTAGTGACACCATCACTTCTCATAATACTTCTCCAACCCTCTTATCCACTCTTCCTTGCAACATTAACTTTGTTTTCTGTACTATGCCACCAAAGCACAAATTTTTCAACCATCCTCGCAAATCCTCAAGTAAGGATACAACATCTAAGTGGGAAAGGAAGATCTGTAAAGAAATATGCAGCATATGGGACTTGTACACCTCACCTTAATGCTGCTCTATGTAATCAGGTGCAAACATATCCATCTGGGATCATGTGCAACCTTGTCTTACTTTAGCCAGCTGTTTTTATTTTGTCTGCTAGTGTAAATAGTGATGTATTCTCTCTGGGTCACATGTTAGTGTACAGATATAAATAGGCAGCAGTACATAATATGTAGGGTAAGAAAAGGAGATTGTAATAGCAGCCATTCCAATACAACTGAAAACCTGGGAATTTCAAACCCAGAAAAACAACATTTGCATTTAATCTGAAAGTATCTCAATACTTTCTTTATGGTATCAGAGCCACAAGGCTGAGAAATTCCTGTCTCACATTTTTATTTTCACATTAAAGTTTGAATCTTTCACTTCCAAAAGTTCCTGAAGATGGCAGCAGAAGGACATCCCAAGGAGACTGAGAAGGAGAAGGAAGTAGCAGACTACCATGATCCATACTATCTGTCTTCATCAGATAATCATACCATGCAAGTTGGAGCTATGATCTTCAATGGAGGTAATTATCTTAACTGGAGTAGAAGTGCAAAAATGGGGCTTGCTTCTAAGAACAAACTAGGATACATTAATGGAAAGATAACAAGGCCTAAACTAGGTTCTACTAAGTATTTTAAGTGGGATAGGAATGACAACATGGTGAGATGTTGGATCTTACAATCTTTGAAAGAAAACATTGCTGGTAGTTTGATGAACACGAAATCTGCAAAAGATTTATGGGATGAGATAGCTGAGAGATATGCACAGAGTAATGCACCACAAATTTATCAACTCAAGAAGGAACTCAATGACCTTGAACAGAATGAGATGAGTGTGTGTGATTACTATTGCAAGCTGAGATCTTACTGGGATCAGTTGGATGATTTGGAAGAAACACCAGAGTGTAGCTGTGGAGCTATGTCGAAATGCACTTGTGACATTGAGAAGAAAATGTTGCAAATGCAGGAGAGAGGAAGACTTAATGATTTTCTCATGGGGTTAAATGGGAAATATGAGAACATGAGGGGGAACATTCTTGGAATGGATCCTTTACCAAGTGTGAACAGAGCATATCACTTGGTGCAACAGATTGAGTTGCAAAAACAGATGACATATTGCTTTCAAAACACACCAGAAATTACTGCTCTTGCGGTTAACAGGCACAGTCAAAGCTTGGGGCCACTTATAAACTTTCAGAAGAAAGATCATAAGAAAATGAGGATGGAGAAGCTGAGCAAGAAGTGTGATTATTGTGGCAAGAAAGGGCACATTCAAGAAGAGTGTTACAAGTTAAATGGGTATCTTGCTGACTGGAACAAGAAACCAAGAGAGAAGAGCAACACTAAGTGTAACAGCCCACCGACTTATCCTTTCTTAAATCGATACTTAACCTTCTTAAACCGATATAATTATACTTAATAGCAATGGCGGAAGCAAATCATAGTAAAATGGTACGGGGGCTGTCACCTGTTTGAGTCAATCCCATTAATATGGCTGAGTTGACTCTATGAGCGGAGTTAGGAAAACATACATCCTACAAAATAGAGTTTAGTTATTACAGGCCCATAATTTAACACAATGTACATTTAGGCATTCTTCACAAAAGAAAGGTTAAGTTCCAAAAGATGATCATGTTCAAGCTTTGGTATGCTATGATTGCTGACACGCGACTTCTCTAGAGCTTTCCATCTGCCTACCTTAGCTTGCTAGATCCTGCACAAGAGTCTGCCCCCACCAGGACAGGTTCATAGAACAAAATCAGCTTACGCTGGTATACAAATCAATCCAAAACTAATTATGGTGGCTGAAAATAAAGGAGTGGACATACTCCAACATTTCATATGCAAATCATTATTTTGGCAAAGTGCCTTTGTCACAAGATCACAAATATCAAATGTTCAACAAGTTCATTGGTAAACATTTTAAATATGAACAAAAGTTTAACCGATTACATTAGTGTGCAGGAAGAAGAGATCACACATTGAGGTGCACCAAGGTGCAGGCCTCCACACAGTTCAAAGCTAGGCTCCTACTATTTACTCGCTTGCAAGCTTTTATAGGACATGTCCTCTCACATAAACACACACACTCCTCTTCACTACTCGAAAACAGATTCAGAATCACTAATAATAAACACAGTTTACTAAAACAGTTCGTAAATTTCGTTTCTAATATAAGTTGTAAAACCTTCCCAAGAAGTTTGGTAAGGATGGATTGGTGGAATTAGG
This sequence comes from Beta lomatogona, assembly GCA_947646795.1. Lineage (NCBI taxonomy): Eukaryota > Viridiplantae > Streptophyta > Magnoliopsida > Caryophyllales > Amaranthaceae > Beta > Beta lomatogona. The sequence continues at coordinate 54,753 of CANSNZ010000396.1, read as the reverse complement.
ACAGTAGTTATATGATAAATGAGATGCAAAAAAACCTTAGGAAATCACACAAACCATGTCACCCAACTATTTTAGTGAAATCCGAATTAAGGCAAGTGAAAAGGAGGTTTGAGTATGTAAAGGAGGATTTCTTTTAAACAAATCTTTATTTTGAAATTAACTTTGGTTAATGTAGGTAAATTCACCTTCAACCTACTGCAAATCTCGAATTATGGCAAATAAATTCTTTCCTCGAAAACCTTCTAAGAAACCGAGCTTAATTTGCTCTTAAAACATGTTTTAACTAGTTTTCTCCGCATCTATCGTAATATGAATTACAGTAACAACTCTGCATCTATCGTAATATGAAATCTCCGCATTACATTCTTCCTACAAATCAAAGTGTATTCCTTGTAAAAATCACCTAGTAAAAAGGCTTCTAACACCTTCTTTAGTGTAATAATTCCACCACTAACACAAGAGGTTCTTTTTAACCATTGAAATACATACATGTAACATCTTGATCATCATTTAATCTACTGCCTAATCACACCAATACCATCAAAAATACAAGTAAACACAAATCCTCCCGAAAAACAGATTCCACGCGCACTTAACCGTTTCTAGTGGAAGAAAGGAACCCAAATTTCATTTGCTTTCCAACATGAAAAGATTTATACTTAATCAACATAAATATGCAGTAGCTAATAGTCATTCAAACCAAAAATTCATCCTTAAATTCGTTCTCAAAAATACATCTAATAATTTCCACAATACTTGTTCTCCAAAGGGATTGAATTTGCATACCTTGGTTTGTAATTAGTGTAACTCTACTTCTTCTTATCCTTAAGATGTGATTCTTACTTATTTGGAATCCTAAAACACAAATTTATACCCACAAAAAATTTCATAAGAAAATACCCAAAGGAAGTACTTGAATTGACTCAAAACTTCCACTATACTTACTGTTTGCTTGGTTGGGAAAGATGGCTCTAGTTCCTGAACTTCTTGACCTCGAAGTGGTGATTTCTTTGCTGCCCAGTATGCTCCTATATATATAGAATGAGAATCAAGCCTTGCATGCAGGAGTTATGAAGGAAAAATTCGAAAGAAGACAAGCAAGAAGAAGCTAGCCAGATTCGCCAGAAATGGCGAGCAGAGGATGGAAGAAAAGAAGGGTTTTGGGCAGAGTGATTTTGTCCGACTTTGGTGATGAAAATTATGTGCAATGGGGAGGTTTATATAAGGAAGGTGTGGGTGTATCCCCTCAGCCTTAGTCGTCCACTTAGGGTCATTAAGAAGGTCTTTCCTCCACTAGGTGCATTTTAGAATTTTTCAGTTCTTCATTTCTATTACTATGACTCCTAATTTAGTAATATACCTTAGGTTAGTGATCTAAAGCCCCACAAGGTGATTATTCTAATCCAAATATCCTTAACATAGGTCTCCTTGATTTACCTAAACCCTATCCATTAAAAAGGTACTCCAAAAATCCATTTTATTAAGTGTACCCATTAATCATGCTTAACGGTCGATTCTTAATTTTCTTATCTTGCAACCTTTCCCAACTCCCATAATTAAAAATCCTTATATAATAAGATGTCGATCCTAGTACCCACAAAAATATTATTCATATTCTTATTTAACTAATGATATATTTATTATTTCTTTTCTCTTCTAACCATAATTACGCATAAGCACAAATTATCCACATCTTATTTTCACATACTCTTATCATACATATTGTCTATGTACGATCACAATTAGATTCTAATTTCCATGACTTAGGTTACTTAATCACCGGTTAAATCCTCATTATTTACTGGCTGTTACACTAAGTATGCTGCAAATGTGGTTAAGCGTGATGAAGAGAGCAACATGTGCCAGGAAACTCCATTTGATGATGGTAGAGAGGAAGGAAAAATGCAGGATCCTAGCTTTATTTCTGCCATAGTGCAACAGGTGGTGAAGGCCATGAGTGACCAGCACAGCAGTTCAAGCCAGTTAAGCAATTTTGCAGGTATAATATCTGCTTCAAGTGTAGCTTTTAACACTGAAATATTTGACTCAGAATCATGGATACTTGATTCAGGAGCCAGTGACCACATGGCAGGTAATGTGGACCTCTTTAGTGAGGTAAAAGAACTGAAACAATCCATAAATGTGGGACTACCAGATGGGAGTACCAGGATTGTAAAGAAAATAGGTGTAATAAGGATTTCACCTAGGATAAGACTTGTCAATGTGTTGTATAAACCTGAATTTCAACACAACTTACTTTCTCTCAGTAAGCTAATTGAACATAGTAGGGTGAAGATAATGTTTGATGAGCATGGATGTGTGTTACAGGACCCTATTAGTAAAAAAGCAGTAGCATATGGGAGAAAGCTCAATGGCATGTACAAGCTATGTTTGAAGGCAGAGAAGAAGGAAGAAAGAAGCTGCAATCATGTGTTAGATAACAAAGTTAAATGTAATGCTACTAGTAGTAATCTTAGCTTAAATGTTATTCATGCTAGACTTGGACATGGATCTTTGTCAAAATTGCAACATTTGAAATTTTGTGACTGCAAGAATGTGAAAAGTTTGTGTAGCAAAGCATCATAGACTTCCCTTTCCCATTAGTAACAGCATGGCAGGAAGAATTTTTGAATTGATTCATGTAGATCTTTGGGGACCCTATAGGGTGCCAAATATCTCAGGAGATAGATACTTTCTAACTATAGTTGATGACTATAGTAGAGCCACATGGACTCACTTGCTGAAAAGCAAGGATAAGGTGAAGGACTTGATAGAGAGATTCCTTGCATATGGTGAAAATCAGTTCAACAGCAAGGTGAAGATTGTCAGAAGTGACAATGGAACTGAAATTGTGAGAGAGGAGTGTGATGCTCTATTTGGCAAGAAAGGCATCACACATCAAAGAAGTGTAGCTGGTGTGCCACAACAAAATGGTAGAGTAGAGAGAAAGCACAGGTTTCTCTTGGACACTGCTAGAGCTATTAGGATTCATGCAGGGTTGCCAAAGTTATTGTGGGGAGAATGCATCCTTGCTGCAATACACTTGATAAACCTATTACCAGGTGCTGTCATAAATTGGAAAACACCATATGAGAGGTTGAAGAAGAAGGAACCAAGTTATGATCACTTGAGAATCATAGGCTGTTTGTGCTATGGTAAAAGCAATGACAGAAGAGGTGATAAATTTGAAGGTAAGGGGATTAGAAGCATCCTAGTTGGCTACCCTTATGGTCAAAAGGGGTACAAGTTGTATGATTTGCAAAAGGGGCAAACATACATTAGTCGAGATGTTGTGTTCAAAGAGAACATTTTTCCTTTTCTTTTGAAGGAAGGAAAAGAAAATGATTTGAAGATGATGATGAATCAAGTTCCCTTATTTCAAGAGAGGGAAGATTCAGAGGTTCAAGTTGTTGATGTGAATGAAGAAGAACTGGAGAGAGTGACAGATGCAGATGCAACAATCACAGAGAACATTGAACATGGAGCTCAGCAGATTGAGGAAAGCTCATCAAGTGGGGTTCAACCTGTGACAAATGAACCCATGACTGTGAGGAGGTCAACTAGGGAAAAACAAGTGTCTTCCAGGCTGAAAGATTTTGACTATCAGCTACCCAAGAATCCTGAAATGAGTTCAAGTAACATGACAACACACATTAGTGAGCACAAGTTATGTGACATGGAATATTACTCCCCTGATTTTGTAATTTCTCTACATAATGCAATGCAGGTGAAGGAACCATGTAGTTACAAACAAGCTGCTCAAGATGAGGCTTGTAAAAAGGCCATGGAAGAGGAGTTAAATGCCTTAGAAAGAAATGAGACCTGGGAGTGGAAAGAATTGCCACCAGGGAAGAAGGGTATAGATAGCAAATGGGTGTATAAGGTGAAGCTCAACAAGGAAGGGAAGGTAGAAAGGTTAAAGACCAAACTAGTAGCTAGGGGGGATAACCAAGAGAAGGGCAAAGATTACAAGCATACTTTTTCTCCTGTGGCTAAGTTTACCACAGTGAGAATGCTTGTTGCTCTAGCCACACTCAGAGAGTGGAAGCTTCATCAACTGGACATAAACAATGCCTTCCTTCATGGCTTCATAGAAGAAGACCTTTACATGAAAGCTCCTCAAGGGTGCCACAATGCTCCTGCAGGCATGGTTTGTAAGCTATAGAAGAGTCTCTATGGGCTCAAACAAGCTTCCAGGCAATGGAACCTTGAGCTTACAAAATTTCTCAAGAGCAGAGGTTTTCATCAGTCTAAGAGGGATTATTCCCTATTTCGCAAAGAACAAGAAGGAAAGATGTGTGCAATTCTTATTTAAGTAGATGATTTGTTAATTACAGGCGATGATACAACCTGTATTGAGGAGCTTAAACAAGCTCTAGACACTGAATTCACCACCAAGGATCTAGGGGAGATGAGGTTTTTCCTTGGACTTGAAGTGTCTAGGACTGCTCGAGGTACTTTGCTGAATCAAAGAAAGTACATTAAAGAGCTAGTAAGAGATGCAAGACTGGAGGCATTCAAAGAATGGTCATCTCCTTTCCCTCAACATGTGAAACTCTCCACATATGAGGGCGAAGTGATGCAGGAACCAAAGAGCTATAGAAAAATCATTGGGAGACTATTGTATTTAAACATGAGCAGACCTGATATCTCTTACTCAGTGCAACAGCTCAGTCAGTTTATGGCTCAACCTAGAATGCCACATTGGCATGCTGCACTTCATGTTGTGAAGTATCTTAAGGGTACTCAAGATTGGGGCTTATTTTATCCTTCACAAGGAGAGAGCAAACTCACAGCTTACTGTGATGCAGACTGGGGAGCATGCTCTTTTAGTGCAAAATCTCTCACAGGTTGGTGTGTCTTCTTAGGAGATTGCTTAGTCTCTTGGAAGACCAAGAAACAAAAGACAGTCTCTAAATCCTCTACATAATCTGAATATAAGTGTATGTCCCAAACTACATCGAAGTTAGTTTGGATGGATGGTGTATTAGAAGATCTTCTCTGCAACATACCTAAACCTATTCAACTCTTTTGTGACAATATTCAGCTCATTATCTTGCTCACAACCCTGTATTTCATGAGCGGACCAAGCACCTTAAAGTTGATTGTCACTATGTGAGGGAACATCTTGATGTTGGGTTTCTCTCCACAGTTTCATCAGATCTGCTTCTCAGCTTGCTGATATTATGACCAAGTCCCTATCTGCTAAACAACATCACCGGCTATGTGCCAAGTTAGGACTTGTTTCTTCCACCCAAGTCCAACTTGAAGGGGGGGGTAAAGAAATATGCAGCATATGGGACTTGTACACCTCACCTAAATGCTGCTCTATGTAATCAGGTGCAAACATATCCATCTGGGATCATGTGCAACCTTGTCTCACTTTAGCCAACTATTTTTATTTTGTCTGCTAGTGTAAATAGTGATGTATTCTCTCTAGGTCACATGTTAGTGTACATATATAAATAGGCAGCAGTACATAATATGTAGGGTAAGAAAAGGAGATTGTAATACATAGAAAAGGAGGCGCAGCCATTTGAATACAACAGAAAACCTGGGAATTTCAAACCCAGAAAAACAACATTTGCATTTAATCTGAAAGTATCTCAATACTTTCTTTAATTCGTAAAGTTAAGAGTCGGTTCTTACTTATTGGTCTCAAGTGACAATTGCCTCCGGTATTTTACAGTCATGTTGGAATTGTTGTAAAAGCAAAGAAAGCTCGTGTTAGTTGTAGTTTACTTTCTGCTTGTAATGCTTGTAATTGTTGTGTGTGTGTGTGTGTGTGTTGTTTTACTAGTTTGTAACTCGATGTTTTAATTTATGCAATCTCAATCGTTGTCAAAAAAATAAAAATAAAGAATATACCTAGAAATGGAATCAGGAGAAAGAAATTCACCACCAATTAAGTGCTTTTGGGAGGCTTGTGAAGTCCATCATATAGGATGTCCAATTTCTTGTTGTTGTTGCTTCCTACCCCCATGATCTGATCTCTCATCATCATAGATGATAGAACACAAATTTCAGATATATGGGACAACGACAACCAACTTGAAATAGACCGTTGTTATGCGTGTAAATCATTAATCCATAGTCAACTAAAAATCGTAAGTTAATAATATCCAAAAATTGACCACCCTTTTACCCTTGGTTTCCTGTTGTTGCCACCCTAGTTCATCATTTGGAATTAGAAAATGAAATTAAATCTAACTAAAAGGCATGAAAATTACTATGACATAACAAAAATAGAGAACAAAAGAGAGTACCTTAGTGCAATACAGTGCGCAAGTTGCGATGCTAAATTTGCATTCTCAACCTCTAAATACTAAGTGACGTTAAATAGAATAATGATTAATGTCCGATAATCTCTATTATATACGCTGAAAATTTTGGAGAAGATAGTACCTTGATGTTATGTACTTACCACTTTGTTTGGTAAGTTAATTTTACTGGGTTCAACAAAAACCCACTAATCAAAGAACTCATCCCCACTCAAAAATCAAAATTGAAAAATGCCCAGAAATTAAAAGTAGGACAGGAATTTCCCTAACTTGGAGAAAGTGGGATTTTCACGAAAATTATAAAAAAGATTAACATATAGTTCAATGCTCTGTTTACTGAAACTATTCTAACAGAATTGTTGGAAGAAGAAAACAGTAAAAATAATGGGGGGAAATGTGTGAAATTGGGAGTTAAAACTTTTGGAGAAGAAAGGACCTTGATGTGGCAGATAATGGGAGGGAGAAGATTAGGAAGAAGTTGATTCTTTGGAGGAACTATACAAACTGCCAGTTTATTCTAGCGATTTTTGTGTTTTTAATTTCCTTTTTTAGTTTTTACAAGCTGCCAGTTTATTTCTTTTTTTTTTTTTCGGCTAAAAACTTCTATTTTATTTTTGGAGGTCAGAACTGCCGTTGTTCAGTTTTTTTTTTAAAATATTTTTTCAAAAGCCTCATAAAATTATAGATATATTGGATGTAATTTACTTAATTCGTTGGGAGTAACATAGGGGTTTTTATATTTTGGTGTCTTACCCCTCTTCACATATATAATACTAGCCTCTATGTGCACGCGATGGGTGCTTCAGATATCAAACGATGAACCATCTACTTATTGTGATTAAGGGTAGAATTAATAAACTCAAAATAAAAATGCATAACTTAAATGATTTCTAAATTACATATTAACTATCTACTCCTCTTGAATAATATTTCTATTGTAAATGCTAGGTGGTTGATGATTTTCTAAACGAAATTGATATTTGTTGTAAGACTAAGTCATAGGTTATATTCGATTTCTGTAGTAAAAAAAATAATAATTATTGTGAATAAAAATAATTACAATAATAACATCACAAATTCACGATGATAAAAAAACAATTATTAAGTTAAAAAAATATTGTTGTAAATCACTGGTTTACTAATTATTTTCAAATTTTTTAATTTACTTATATATTGATGATGAAAAACAATTGAAACAATCGTGGAGGTGATTTAGATAGGTTATTGGAGGTGATCAGTTGAGCATAAATTATGAGCTTTACTTGTTTGATATGGATAATTACCTAATGAAACAATTAAATAAAAATGTGATTGATTTAACGAATGTAAATCATAAGAGTGTTTGAAGGAATTGCCATATACATTAATTATAATTATCATTGATTATAAAAGAGAGATTTGTAAATGAGGAAAGAATTAAGAAAAAAAAAATTATTATTATTTTTTGTGAGGTTAAGGGTATATAAGTCTTTTTCAAAAGAGGACACCATAGCTCCTCCTTTTGCTTATATAATAGAGATAATAGAGATATTGACAAAGTTGCACTTAATGCAAGGGTAGAAAACTAGAAAACAATGATAACCAGGCAATAAGGTTAAGTTAATTGGCTAGATAATTCATAATTGTATTCGGCTAGATAATGCATTGTTGTATATTTGTATTAATCCTTAAGTGTGTTTTAAGTGTTACACTTTGATCAACATATATTTTTAGATAAATTAATTGACTTGAATATTATAAAGATGCAAGTGACATATATGAAATATTAAAAAGTTACTCCTCATTCTAAAATAATTGAAATTGAAATCACCATTTTAACTCTTTACGATGGTCGTATAAAACCATGCAATGTTAATTCCAAACAAGAAAACTAGTTATTGAAGAGCCAATAAAGCTTGTGTTATTGAAGCAACGAGATCTTCTTGTGCCCTTGTCGGCTTCCAATGAGCTGCTATAGGGCGTGAAAGTTATGTATATATTTAGTATTGAACACAAAGTCTTGTTCGCTATCTCGAACATAATCTGGTGCACTCACACTAGCTTGGTATATTGCTTTCACGGATAATAACTTTGTTACAAAACCCAATAATTTGACATAATAAAGTCTACTTCGTAGTTCGTACTATATATAGCATTACTCTAATCAAAATATATAGGAAAATTTGCCAATTGTTGGTGCAAAATCTGCTGGTTGATTTTGCAAACAAGTCACTACACACCCGGTAGTTTGATATTGAATGTCTTGGGAGACTTAGCTTGTAACAGCCGGTAAATAATGAGGATTTAACCGGTGATTAAGTAAACTAAGTCATGGAAATTAGAATCTAATTGTGATCGTACATAGACAATACGTATGATAAGAGTATGTGAAAATAAGATGTGGATAATTTGTGCTTATGCGTAATTATGGTTAGAAGAAAAAAGAAATAATAAATATATCATTAGTTAAATAAGAATATGAATAATATTTTTGTGGGTACTAGGATCGACATCTTATTATATAAGGATTTGTAATTATGGGAGTTAGGAAAGGTTGCAAGATAGGAAAATTAAGAATCGACCGTTAAGCATGATTAATGGGTACACTTAATAGAATGGATTTTTTGAGTTCCTTTTTATTAAATAGGGTTTAGGTAAATCAAGGAGACCTATGTTAAGGATATATGGATTAGAATAATCACCTTGTGGGGCTTTAGATCACTAACCTAAGGTATATTACTAAGTTAGGAGTCATAGTAATAGAAATGAAGAACTGAAAAATTCAAAATTGCACCTAGTGGAGGAAAGACCTTCTTAATGACCCTAAGGTGGACGACTAAGGCTGAGGGGATACACCCACACCTTCCTTATATAAACCTCCCCATTCCACATAATTTTCATCACCAAAGTCGGACAAAATCACTCTGCCCAAAACCCTTCTTTTCTTCCCTCCTCTGCTCGCCATTTCTGGCGGTTCTGGCCAGCTTCTTCTTGCTTGTCTTCTTTCGAATTTTTCCTTCATAACTCCCGCATGGAAGGCTTGATTCTCATTCTATATATATAGGAGCATACTGGGCAGCAAAGAAATCACCACTTCGAGGCCAAGAAGTTCAGGAACTAGAGCCATCTTTCCCAACCAAGCAAACAGTAAGTATAGTGGAAGTTTTGAGTCAATTCAAGTACTTCCTTTGGGTATTTTCTTATGAAATTTTTTGTGGGTATAAATTTGTGTTTTAGGATTCCAAATAAGTAAGAATCACATCTTAAGGAGAAGAAGAAGTCGAGTTACACTAATTACAAACCAAGGTATGCAAATTCAATCCCTTTGGAGAACAAGTATTGTGGAAATTATTAGATGTATTTTTGAGAACGAATTTGAGGATGAATTTTTGGTTTCAATGACTATTAGCTACTGCATATTTATGTTAATTAAGTATAAACCTTTGAATGTTGAAAAGCAAATGAAATTTGGGTTCCTTTCTTCCACTCGAAACGGTTAAGTGTGCGTGGAATCTGTTTTTCGGGAGGATTTGTGTTTACTTGTATTTTGGATGGTATTGGTGTGATTAGGCAGTAGATTGAATGATGATCAAGATGTTACATGTATGTATGTCAATGGTTAAAAAGAACCTCTTGTGTTAGTGGTGGAATTATTACACTAAAGAAGGTGTTAGAAGCCTTTTTACTAGGTGATTTTTACAAGGAATACACTTTGATTTGTAGGAAGAATGTAATGAAATTTTTGCAATGAAATTTTGATAATGAAATACTGTGTTCCAATAGTGTATATTGATAAGAGTTGTTACTTTAATTCATATTACGATAGATGCGGAGAAAACTAGTTAAAACATGTTTTGAGAGCAAATTAAGCTCGGTTTCTTAGAAGGTTTTCGAGGAAAGAATTTATTTGCCATAATTCGAGATTTGCAGTAGGTTGAAGGTGAATTTACCTACATTAACCAAAGTTAATTTCAAAATAACGATTTGTTTAAAAGAAATCCTCCTTTACATACTCAAACCTCCCTTTCACTTGCCTTAATTCGAATTTCACTAAAATAGTTGGGTGACATGGTTTGTGTGATTTTCTAAGGTTGTTTTGCATCTCATTTATCATATAAATACTGTCCTAAGTCCACCAATCCATCCTTACCAAATTTCTTGGGAAGGTTTTACAACTTATATTAGAAACGGAATTTATGAACTGTTTTAGTAAACTGTGTTTATTATAGTGACTCTGAATCTGTTTTCGCGTAGTGAAGAGGAGTGTGTGTGTTTATGTGAGAGGACATGTCCTATAAAAGCTTGCATGCGAGTAAATAGTTGGAGCCTTGCTCCGAATTGTGTGGAGGCCTGCACCTTGGTGCACCTCAATGTGTGATCTCTTCTTCCTGCGCACTAATGTAATTGGTTAAACTTTTGTTCATATTTAAAACGTTTACCAATGAACATGTTGAACATTTGATATTTGTGATCTTGTGACAAAGGCACTTTGCCAAAATAATGATTTGCATATGAAATGTTGGAGTATGTCCACTCCTTTATTTTCAGCCACCATAATTAGTTTTGGATTGATTTGTATACCAGCGTAAGCTGATTTTGTTCTATGAACCTGTCCTGGTGGGGGCAGACTCTTGTGCAGGATCTAGAAAGCTAAGGTAGGTAGATGGAAAGCTCTAGAGAAGTCGTGTGTCAGCAATCATAGCGTACCAAAGCTTGAACATGATCATCTTTTGGAAGTTAACCTTTCTTTTGTGAAGAATGCCTAAATGCACATTGTGTTAAATTATGGGCCTGTAATAACTAAACTCTATTTTGTATGATGTATGTTTTCCTAACTCCGCTCGTAGAGTCAACTCAGCCATATTAATGGGATTGACTCAAACAGGTGACAGCCCCTGTACCATTTTACTATGATTTGCTTCCGCCATTGCTATTAAGTATAATTTAAATCGGTTTCAGAAGGTTAAGTATCGATTTAAGAAAGGATAAGTCGGTGGGGTGTTACATGTGGTATCCGAGAAAAAGTTTTTAGTTTATTTTAAAAAAAACATAATAATGACGGTTTAAATTACGTATCATCATATAGGTAGTTCAGTTTAGTTTAAACGTGGGTGTTCTAAAGTGTTTTTTTTTATCGATCATGTTCAAGGAAGCTCGGAAATGCTATGATTGTGAAAAGTAATATGCCTAATTAGGGCAATGTACATGTGTGTAAAATTTGTATGTGTTATCTAAATATGTGTAGTATGGATGTGTGTAATAGACGTCTTCCAGTGGTAACGGTAGCGGTAGTGGGTCAAGAATTATCCGAAGGGGCAGTGTTTACTGGGCAGTCAGTCGTGATGGTACCCGTAGGTACAAAGCGGAGCCGGATATGCATATAAATGAAGGGGAAGATCCTTTTGGGTTTGCAAGAGAAAAACTAGATGAAATACAAAGTTATAATCAGTTGTATGGCATTGGGGATCACAATCCCTACACCCGCCCGGCTATTCAAGCATATACCATCATCAAAACCTTACCACGGTTCGAGCCATGGGTGACTTTTCGCATTACTTACTGGAAATTGTTAAGCTTGCACGTGGCAACATCATCCTTGCTGAATGACGAAACTACCATGGAGACAGTTGACAAGAATTTAATAAGATGGGAAGGAACACCGGATGAGGTGTTAAACGAGATGGAACGGGCTAGACATGCCGCGGGTACGCAAAACATGAGTCGGGCAGCTGATTATTGGAGGGACATGTTTAACCGGATAGCTGTGCATGAGTATTAAAGGACAAGAGCGGGAAGAAGGTCTACTCCTACCCCCTAACTCTGCTGCTAGCATGGCACCACCTCGACCACAGAGATCGGGAGACTCCGCTACCAGCATGGCTCCTCCCCGATCACGCGGTTCTAGGGAATCAGGTGGAGATTCGATAGTGCCCGGGGTTGTATTCCAGGGAAGTAATTCCCAAGTTAGTGACCCAGACTATGTTCCAGAAACCCCTTCAACCAGTAGTGATGACAGTGGATATGCGTATGATCCCTACAACATTCTCTAGGGAGAGGAGATGTGGTGGAGTTGGTGGAGTAGGGGTAGTTGGTTCAGTTGTTGCTTTTATGTTTAAGAAAATTTCTATGTCTAGTTGATTGGCCTTGGGGCGTGAATTTAAAGTATCTCTGTAATTTAAATTTATGGGTGCAAGCATATACTGTAACCCTGAATTACGTTATGTTATGAATATGTGCACTTATGTGTTAAGTGGGGGAACCGTATTGTCTTTGGGAATATGTGTTCAGTTGTATACACTAGTAGATTAATTGCTTATTGCTGCGGTGGTATTGCTGCGGTTTTACCCATACGCAGCAATATATCACGTAAAAAGAAAAGGTAAAATATAAAATAACCATATTGTTTGCGGTTTCACTGAAAACCACAAAAAATATGGTTTCAATGGAAAATTTTTTGAAAAAAAGTTGACTATTTGACTAGACATATTGCTGCGGTTTCTGACAAAAACCGCAGCAATATATTAAAAAAATAATATTTCAACCTATTGCTGCGGTTCTTACCTAAAACCGCAGCAATATACCTTTAAAATTAAAAATAAAAGGGGCCAACTTGGGGCCATTTTCTCTCTCCTCACACTCGGTCTCTTCTCTCTCTCCTCTCTCCTCACACTCGGTCCTTCTTCTTTCTCATCCTCTCTCACCTGTCTTCCCTCTCATCCCTCTCATTTCGTTGTCTTCTCTCTCATCCTCTCATTTCTCGCCGGTCCTCTCATGTCGCCGGTTTTCTCTCATCATCTCGCCGGTCTTCATCATATCGTCGGTCTTCATCATCATCTCGTCGGTCTTCATCATCATCTCGCCGGTTTTCTCTCATCATCTCGCCGGTCTTCATCATATCGTCGGTCTTCATCATCATCTCGTCGGTCTTCATCATCATCTCGCCGGTGTTCTTGGCTCAGATCTCGTCTTCGCCGGTTTGTTTTTCGTTTTTATTTCTTATTTTTTTGAGTTTAGTTTCTTAGTTTCTCTTAGATTTATTTTTTTTCATTTGTTGTTCTTAGATTTATTTTTTTTCGTCTTCGCCCGATTTCGTCTTCGCTTTGTCCGTTCCGCCGTTAAGTCCGTCATGATTCCGCCGTTAAATCCGTCATGATTCCGCCGTTCGTTTTTCTCCTAAGCCGATGCTTTGCTCGAAGTTCGTCCTGGCGAGAACACCTTCGCTGGCGCGTATAATTGGTTATTTTTAATAGATTTGTTTTGATTTGGAATTCATTGATTCAAGAAAATATGATGTTTAGGGTTTCTGATTTTTATTTTGCATATTTTTTTTTGTAATGGTTTTGTATATTCTTATTTTGTATATACTGAATTTTATTGTCGATTGTTTATATATATTTTTACATTGTTGGTAGTGTGATTTGTTTTATTTGTATTTTTATGTCATTTTCCAACCTAGCTATCAAAAAAAAAACATCACCACTGACATCTATTGCTGCTGTTCCTATCAAAAACAGCAGCAATAGGTTTTATTTTTTTATTAAAAAAAATACCTATTGCTGCTGTTCCTACTAAAAACAGCAGCAATAGGTTTCATTTTTTTATTAAAAAAAGTACCTATTGCTGCGGTTTTGGGTAATAACCGCAGCAATAGGTTGCTTTATTGCTGCGGTTAAAAACCGCAACAATAGGTTAATTACCTATTGCTGCGCCCTAAATTGCTGCGCGGCCAAAACCGCCGCAATAGGCCACTTAATGATCGCAGCAATAAGCATTTATTCTACTAGTGATACATATAGTTATTTGGAAATTATTGGGACTACTAAAAATATATAAATTATCTTATAGGTAATGGCAACCATTGAAGTGAATAATGAAATTCGGCAAAATGTGGAAAGATCTGAGCAAGTGGGGCAGTCGGATCACTCGCAAGACGAACAGATGCGCCAGTTAAGGGAGATGAATACCTGACTACTGGCAATTCTGGAAAAGCAGGAGCAAAACAAGGAAAATGATGAGGGAAAATTTTATAAGAGACTCGCGGCTCATAAGCCACGAGGATATAACGGGGAAGCAGACCCAGTGAAGTTCGAAGACTGGGTAGCTTATATGGAGAAGCTGCTAGAAGTAGTTAGTTGTCCTGAGAATCTGAAGGTAAAATTGGCATCATTCTACTTGGAGGGACCCGCTGACATGTGGTGGGGTACAATAAAGAAAACCTACACTCATGATGTTTCTACCTGGGAAAAATTTGTGGATAAGCTGAGAAACAAGTTTTTCCCTCCAGCCCTGAGGAGGAAGAAAGAGAATGAGTTCCTATTCTTGTGACAGGGACAAATGTCGGTAGTAGAGTATGCTGCCAAGTTCGTAGAACTCTCAAGATTTGCTACTGATTTCGCCAGTAATGAGAGGGTGAAGTCCATGCGATTCTTTGACGGGTTAAACTTGAAATATCATAAGAGGATTGGGATTTATAGCAGTTTTGAGGTTTTGTATGACCGAGCTTTAGAGCATGAACGCATTGAGCAAAAGGACGAAAGCTCGAAAAGGAAGAAGAAAGGAAATGAGAGACCTAGGGAAGGAGGTAATAAGAAATTCAGGGCTGATACAGCTGGGACGTCGATGGCGTTAGTTCCTGCAAAGAGTGCAGAAGGGAAGAAGAAGGAGTGGAAATGTCGCCGCTGTGGAAAGGAACATCATGAGAAAAATTGTGAAGGCCATAACATCTGTTTTAAATGTATGAGGCCGGGGCATAGGATCAAGGAATCTCCCCTTCTGAATCAATCCGGGCATGCTCGTGGTAACCAGGGACCTAGAGAAGTATTACTTCTCAAAGCAGCAGGTGAGTCAAGCTCGGCCGCAACATTAAGGGAGGATCGAAGGCAACCGGCAGGGCATTCGCCTTAAAATCTGAACCATCTGAAGAGCCGAAAATTATGGAACAAAGAGGTAATGTGATTACTGGGACTTTCGATGTATGTGATTTGCCTGCTTTTGTATTATTTGATTTTGGAGCATCCCACTCATTTGTTTCAAATATGTTTGCATCTCGTATAGAGCATAAACTCAAGATAACTTTGTGTAATTTAAATGTAACTCTGCCTGATAAAACCACCTTCCGATGTAAATATATGTTGAAAGAATGTGATATTAAAATTGCGGAGGTAGATTTGAAGGCAGATTTGATAATGTTTGACTTGGGAGTGTATGATGTCATTTTGGGTATGGATTGGCTATGTAAAAACAGAGCAGTGATAGAGTGTTACACTCGAGTGGTGAAACTTCGGCCATACCTGGAAGGGACCAATACCCATAAGGGTAGAGGTGAAGAAGGTATTTTAGAAGGTCATATTTGTTAGGTAACGGAGCTGAGTGAGGTTGAATCGAAGCTGGCAAATATACCAGTAATTCGGGAATTTCCTGATGTATTTCCGGAGGATTTACCGAGATTGCCTCCGCATCGAATAATGGATTTCCACATAGATCTGATTCCAGGTGCTACCCCGATTTCAAGAGCTCCGTATAGGATGGCACCTACGGAGATGGTGGAGTTAAAGAAGCAACTAGAGAAGTTATTGCAGAAAGGATACTTTAGACCTAGCGTGTCTCCTTGGGGAGCACCGGTACTGTTTGTCAAGAAAAAGGATGGTTCCATGAGGTTATGCATAGACTATCGAGAGATTAATAAAATTACGGTACGGAATAGGTACCCTTTACCGAGGATAGATGGTTTATTTTATCAGCTGAAGGGTGCAGGGGTGTTCTCAAAGATTGATCTGAGATCAGGATATCACCAGATGCGGATTGTGGAGGAAGATATTCCAAAAACGGCTTTCCGCACCCGATATGGACATTATGAGTTTTTGGTCATGCCGTTCGGACAGACTAATGCGCCTGTGGCTTTCATGGATTTGATGCAACGATATTTCAAGCCGTTCCTCGATCAATTCGTGGTTATTTTTATAGATGATATCTTGATATATTCAAAGAATCGTGAGGAGCATGAAGGCCATCTAAGAACGGTGTTGGCGACACTCCGGAAGAAAAACTATATGCCAAACTTAGTCAAAAATGTGAATTTTGGTTGGAAGAGGTAAAATTCCTAGGTCATGTGGTGTCAAAGAAGGGGATTTCAGTGGATCCAGACAAAATAAAGGCAGTAGAAGAATGACCAGCACCAAAGAATGTGTCGGAGGTCAGAAGTTTCCTGGGCCTAGCAGGATATTATCGACGGTTTGTCAAGAATTTCTCTAGAATAGCCTTACCCATTACCAATTTAATCAGAAAAAGCACTCGGTTCCAGTGGATTGAAAAATGTGAAGCCGCCTTCCTAGAGTTAAAGCGGAGATTGACTAGTGCTCCTATTTTGACCCTTCCTTCAGGTAGTGATGGGTTCGAAATCTATAGTGATGCCTCTCAGGAGGGTCTGGGATGTGTATTAATGCAGCATGGTAAAGTGATCGCTTATGCATCTCGACAATTGCGTCCATATGAGAAAAACTATCCAGTTCATGATTTGGAGTTAGCCGCAGTTGTCTTTGCTCTGAAACTGTGGCGACATTACTTATATGGGGTTTCTTGTAAAGTGTTCACAGATCATAAAAGTTTGAAATATATTTTCACTCAAAAAGATATGAATATGAGACAACGAAGGTGGTTAGAACTGCTCAAGGATTACGACATCGACATTCAATATCATCCCGGAGAAGCAAATAAGGTGGCAGATGCACTCAGTAGAAGGCCAAGGAGTGAATTAGGTCTTCTATCAGTAATACCAGAAAAACTAGGTAAAGAGATAGAACTATTTGAGCTCGTTTTGATTCGTCCCAGGGAAGTTGGGGAAACATTAAATGCTTTAACTGTTCAGCCTGATTTATACACGGAAATTCGAGAGAAGCAGGGTAAGGATGCATTCCTGCAGGGTATTAAAGGAAAGATAGAAGATGGTGAAGCTCAGGATTTCGCCGAACACGAAGATGGAAGTATTAGAATCAAAGGACGGTGGTGTGTTCCTGAGGACCAGGACTTGAGGTAGAAAATTTTGAAAGAAGCTCATAGTAGTCCGTACTCAGTGCACCCTGGTAGGGACAAAATGGTTCGAGACCTTAAGAAATACTTCTGGTGGAGAGGTCTCAAGAGTGATGTAGCCAGATATGTGGCAAAATGTTTAACATGTCAGAAAGTGAAGTTCGATCGTCAGAAGACACCAGGGTTACTGTAGCCATTACCTGTTCCGGAATGGAAATGGGATTCTGTCTCTATGGATTTCGTATCAGGTCTACCAAATACTAGGAAAGGAAATGACTCGATTTGGGTGATAGTGGATCGTCTCACCAAGACGGCGCGATTCCTCGCAATGAAAGAGACCTGGAATCAGTCACAGATGGCTGACGCTTATATCTGAAATGTCGTTCGGCTGCATGGGGCGCCGGTAACCATCATCTCCGATAGGGACCCTTGATTTCTGGCACACTTTTGGGAAAAACTACAGGAAGCTTTTGGAACAACATTAAAGTTTAGTACTGCATTTCATCCTGCTCCTGATGGTCAAACCGAGCGCACAATTCAAGTGCTGGAAGATATGTTACGGGCTTGCGCTTTGTAGTTCCAAGGATCTTGGGAGGATCATTTAGCCTTGATAGAATTCTCCTACAATAACAGTCATCAAGCCACGATTGGGATGGTTCCATATGAGTCTTCATACGGACGAAAATGCCGAACACCGATTTGTTGGGAAGATTTGAGAAATGGGATACATGTAGGGCCAGAATTGATTCAAGAAACCATGGATCAGATCCAAATAATCTAGGAGAAAATGAAAATCGCTCAGGATCATCAAAAGAAATACGCAGACACAAGGAGGAGGAAACTGGAATTTGAGGTAGGTGATAAAGTTTTTCTTAAAGTTTCGCCTACTAAGGGCGTAAAAAGATTTAGCATCCGAGGCAAGCTTAGTCCGAAGTTCATCGGACCATACGAGATTCTGAAAAGAGTCGGTGAGGTAGCTTACGAGATTGCGTTACCGATAGAGCTGTCCTGCATCCACAACGTTTTCCATGTGTCACAACTTCGGAAATATGTGCATGACCCCTCTCATGTGTTATCTTATGAACCTCTGAAAATAAGATGTGGATAATTTGTGCTTATGCGTAATTATGGTTAGAAGAGAAAAGAAATAATAAATATATCATTAGATAAATAAGAATATGAATAATATTTTTTTGGGGTACTAGGATCGACATCTTATTATATAAGGATTTGTAATTATTGGAGTTGGGAAAGGTTGCAAGATAGGAAAATTAAGAATCGACCGTTAAGCATGATTAATGGGTACACCTAATAGAATGGATTTTTGGAGTTCCTTTCTAATAAATAGGGTTTAGGTAAATCAAGGAGACATATGTTAAGGATATTTGGATTAGAATAATCACCTTTTGGGGCTTTACATCACTAACCTAAGGTATATTACTAAGTTAGGAGTCATAGTAATAGAAATGAAGAACTGAAAAATTCTAAAATGCACCTAGTGGAGGAAAGACCTTCTTAATGACCCTAAGGTGGACGACTAAGGCTGAGGGGATACACCCACACCTTTCTTATATAAACCTCCCCATTCCACATAATTTTCATCACCAAAGTCGGACAAAATCACTCTGCCCAAAACCCTTCTTTTCTTCCCTCCTCTGCTCGCCATTTAAGGGGTTTACGGCGCCTTCTTCTTGCTTGTCTTCTTTCGAATTTTTCCTTCATAACTCCTGCATGCAAGGCTTGATTCGCATTCTATATATATAGGAGCATACTGGGCAGCAAAGAAATCACCACTTCGAGGCCAAGAAGTTCAGGAACTAGAGCCATCTTTCCCAACCAAGCAAACAGTAAGTATAGTTGAAGTTTTGAGTCAATTCAAGTACTTTCTTTGGGTATTTTCTTATGAAATTTTTTGTGGGTATAAATTTGTGTTTTAGGATTCCAAATAAGTAAGAATCACATCCTAAGGAGAAGAAGAAGTCGAGTTACACTAATTACAAACCAAGGTATGCAAATTCAATCCCTTTGGAGAACAAGTATTGTGGAAATTATTAGATGTATTTTTGAGAACGAATTTGAGGATGAATTTTGGGTTTCAAAGACTATTAGATACTGCATATTTATGTTAATTAAGTATAAACCTTTGCATGTTGGAAAGCAAATGAAATTTGGGTTCCTTTCTTCCACTAGAAACGGTTAAGTGTGCATGGAATCTGTTTTTCGGGAGGATTTCTGTTTACTTGTATTTTGGATGGTATTGGTGTGATTATGTAGTAGATTAAATGATGATCAAGATGTTACATGTATGTATGTCAATGGTTAAAAAGAACCTCTTGTGTTAGTGGTGGAATTATTACACTAAAGAAGGTGTTAGAAGCCTTTTTACTAGGTGATTTTTACAAGGAATACACTTTGATTTGTAGGAAGAGTGTAATGAAATTTTTGCAATGAAATTTTGATAATGAAATAATGTGTTCCAATAGTGTATATTGATAAGAGTTGTTACTTTAATTCATATTACGATAGATGCGGAGAAAACTAGTTAAAACATGTTTTAAGAGCAAATTAAGCTCGGTTTCTTAGAAGGTTTTCGAGGAAAGAATTATTTGCCATAATTCGAGATTTGCAGTAGGTTGAAGGTGAATTTACCTACATTAACCAATGTTAATTTCAAAATAAAGATTTGTTTAAAAGAAATCCTCCTTTACATACTCAAACCTCCTTTTCACTTGCCTTAATTCGGATTTCACTAAAATAGTTGGGTGACATGGTTTGTGTGATTTCCTAAGGTTGTTTTGCATCTCATTTATCATATAACTACTGTCCTAAGTCCACCAATCCATCCTTACCAAACTTCTTGGGAAGGTTTTGCAACTTATATTAGAAACGGAATTTACGAACTGTTTTAGTAAACTGTGTTTATTATTAGTGATTCTGAATCTATTTTCGGGTAGTGAAGAGGAGTGTGTGTGTTTATGTGAGAGGACATGTCCTATAAAAGCTTACAAGCGAGTAAATAGTAGGAGCCTAGCTTTGAACTGTGTGGAGGCCTGCACCTTGGTGCACCTCAATGTGTGATCTCTTCTTCCTGCGCACTAATGTAATCGGTTAAACTTTTGTTCATATTTAAAACGTTTACCAATGAACATGTTGAACATTTGATATTTGTGATCTTGTGACAAAGGCACTTTGCCAAAATAATGATTTGCATATGAAATGTTGGAGTATGTCCACTCCTTTATTTTCAGCCACCATAATTAGTTTTGGATTGATTTGTATACCAGCGTAAGCTGATTTTGTTCTATGAACCTGTCCTGGTGGGGGCAGACTCTTGTGCAGGATCTAGCAAGCTAACGTAGGCAGATGGAAAGCTCTAGAGAAGTCGTGTATCAGCAATCATAGCATACCAATGCTTGAACATGATCATCTTTTGGAACTTAACCTTTCTTTTGTGAAGAATGCCTAAATGTACATTGTATTAAATTATGGGCCTGTAATAACTAAACTCTATTTTGTATGATGTATGTTTTCCTAACTCCGCTCGTAGAGTCAACTCAGCCATATTAATGGGATTGACTCAAACAGGTGACAGCTCCCGTACCATTTTACTATGATTTGCTTCCGCCATTGCTAGTAATTATAAGTTAAATCGGTTTAAGAAGGTTAAGTATCGATTTAAGAAAGGATAAGTCGGTGGGCTGTTACATAGCCCCTGGGGGTTTACCGATTTTAATCAGATAAAACATTGCTAACGTACTTTGTTGCAATTTAATTTAGGATTAAACTACAACGCCTAATAAATTCAGGCGAAATGCAATAACTAGAGCAAGCAATAATTAATCTATTAATTAAAGCACAACATTCCCATACATGCCACAAACTTTAAGAAAGAATTTTACAACACAAAAAGGGATAAGTGAGGCTGGACAACTAAAGGGAAGACATGAAGGCTGTTACCTCCATGACAGGAAACATTCTTGGGCTAATACCTGCCACAATTTGCAGACGCACTTGAGAAGTACTATCCTCCCTTGACTTTCGTCTTGGCCCTCTTCTGTGCTCACCACTTTGAGGGAGGCCTGAGTGCAGGAAAGAGTTAGACTCTTGGCGTAGACCCAATTCATCCTTTTAGGCCTTGGGAAGTTTAAGGTAGTGGAAACCTCCTTGCCCCACTTCTGACAAACTGTTAATAGTTTGTCTTGTGACTTCCCATCTAATTTGGGCCATATGTGGGTGGACTGGAGATCGATATTCGTACCGACCTTTGTAGCGCTTGATTCCATTAGCCCAGGATCCTCTGGCCCCATCACAGGAGCATCGCCAAAGATGCGCGCCATTTGCTCTACCCATCTAGCCCTCTTATTTGTGATGAAGGCTTCTTTGTCTTCCTCTATGATATCGAGGGCGAAGCGTTGATCGAAACAATCATCATCAAACTCGGCTGCCAAGTTTGCATATGCTTCGTAGTCCATTTTAATTTTTTAAAATGAAAATGTGATGATGGGATGCTATGGCCAAGTCCCTTTAAATAACCAAGTCATTTATTTAACAGTTATTTTCTTAATAACTTCTAAGATCAGTGAGTAATTGAGTACTTTGACCTCTTTTGTCGAGAAGTTTACTGACTTTTAATTGATTATTATTCATTTTAAGGTTACCAATTTATTGATAAGTCTTAAAATTAATATGTCACTTTTTAGGCATTTGGGCCTAAAATTACTTCCTTAGGTTTATTATTCATTTTATGAACAACAACCAAGTCTGCAATTGGTACATGATATGGAAATATATTATACATTGATAAGATAAGATTTATTTCATAAATGAAGTAAATCATGAAAAACAGTTATCAACGACATTAAAGCTAAGTAAATAGTTTATTAAAGAAGATTTAAACTTAGTACTATGACTAAGTTTACTAAGCCTCTGCCTTGCTACTTGATCTATCAAGCGCGAAGATGGGCGAAACTGATGGTGATTTGTGGTTCCTCATATTCATCCACATCAGATGCATCATCATTGGAGTAATCATCATCCAATAACATAGGGATGCCTCTTCCTGATAAGTGTTCTTGCCATAAGAGACATGTACATTTGTACTGTATGAGTTTTTTGAAACTCATATTCTCGTCCATTTGGACTACCGTATACTTTCTGGTGAACACGCCCAAACCGCTTTCACAGATTATTGACCTGTGATATTTCAGTGCAAGTTCAGGAGGAAAACACTGTTTTGCAATGCCTTCTCCCTATGCCTTGCAAACGCTTATGAGTTTTAATAAATCTCCCTTTTCCATTTTCGGCCATAGATTTAGTGCTAGAAGTCTATATCATTTCCCATTATGGTTGCACTAGGCCTCTGCTCCTTGAGATCCCCAGAATGGACATTTGGGTCCTTACCAAAGAATCTTATGATTTTGAGTTGCCATTTTTTCATCTCCTCTTCTCTAAACTCATCCCAATCCTCTTATGTGATGTTCTTATTAAACCTGTGCCTCCAACATTCACCGGGAAATGGTAGGGGAGCAACTTGTTGATAAGCCATGTTCACGGACCTTAATTGGGGTTTTGTGAAGGTAGAGTAAATATATTGTGGGTGAAAAATTCTTAAAGTTAAGGTAGGATATTTATAATATGATCACCATAACCGTTGTCCCTATTTGTTAGGGGTTTATGAAGCAATTGGTATTATCTTTTTAGATAATTATGTCACGTTATATTTTTATAACGAATTTTAATCTCTTCAACTTATTTGATAAATGACTTCAAGTCATGGCCTTAGTGGATAAGTTTACCCATTAACTCTTCAATGTGTCATCTCACAACTAGGAGTTGGCCATTAGTGGCGTGTGAAGTTAGATGGCAATTATTACTTTTTGAAGTAACTTCCTTCCATGTTATTAATATTTTTTCAGAGTTAGCATCTCAAGAGTCACTTTATTTCTCTTCTATTTAATCTTAACCGTGGATTTTGCATTATTTGATTTTGACAATTATTTTTTAATAACATAATATAATCTAATTCGCATAATTTTTATTGGGCAGAATAAACAATGCAAACAAGATATAAGATAAAAGAAACTTGGACTGAATTTAGACTGAATTGAGGAATTTTAATTTAAAAGGGAAATTTATAACCTAGATTAAAAAATTTTAACTTAGGATAAATATTTACAAAATTTGTTTAGAATTTTAGAATTCTAAACTCTAGGCCTATGTCTAATCCCTTGGAGACCGTGGCTTGTCGCCATCGGAACCTTCATCTTCCTCATCTTCTCCAGCGGCAGCGTCGCTAGAGTCATCGCCAAGAGGATAAAAAAAACGTTCCTCTCTGACGAAGGGATCTTAGAGGAGAGCCTCCTCGTCAACCCTCATTCGCTTGGCGGCGGGCTCGTCGTCGTCTTCATCCACATCCTCATCCTCATCCTCATCATCATCATCAGATTTATCTGAGGATGGAGGAATACCTTCCTCGTCTTCTTCTTCCTCTTCTTCATCCTCTTCATCTTCTCTCTCCTCCGGTATTTCTGGAGGAAGGAAGAAGGGCTGGTGAACCTCTTGTGGATTGACTTCTTGAACCCCTGTGACACAGGATTCGGCGGATAGCTGTGGCGCATCCATGTCTGGCGAAGAAGACTTTTTGAGAAGGTTGGGAGATGAAAAGATTTTTTTGGATGTTGTTTCAAGAGATGAGTAGTGTGAATATTTCCTTACACTTGCACTTTTTATAAAGAAATTTTACTGTCTCTTGAAAAATGGAAAGTTACGCCCTTTGGAAATGGGCTCTTGAGTAACTAACCCCTGGACATGGGCTTTCAAATCACGCACCCTTTGAAAATGGGATTTTTAGATGACTTCAGAACCTTATGTCTTAATTTGTTAAAACTAGGCCTTAACATGACCCAATTGAACATGACCCAAAATAAAATGTGTCATGCATTGTGCACGTATTTTCTTCTTTTATTATTTTATTTTGGTTGTCTTCTCCATTAATACCCTTTTCAAGGATTTTAGGAAAATTGGAGATCTTTAAAACAAATTTAATTCACTTTCTAAGAATTCACAACCATCACCAAATTTCAATTCATCTTTCAATTTTCCATGTCTAATGAAAGAATTCGTGAGGATGAAATTCGTGAAGCACTTGCCAAAAAACGTGACGCCATGCAATATGAGGCAGCTCGTCAATTATGCAACGCCATTAGAGTGAACCTTGGGACTTATAAGTCTCAAGTGTTCTGGTATGTGAACAAAAGCTCTAACTCTAATACTCCTTTGGAGGAGAGGATTGCCACTATTGGTCCTTATTTTCCTTTCAAGATTCAAAAACCAAAGCGCCAACTTGTGTAAGAGCAACAGTGCTACCCATTCTTGGACCATATTATTTTAGAAGATAATAAGCCTAGAACGCTTCCATTTGCTCCAAAATCACCCCAACATTTGCATTGGCCTTTGACCAGCAAACCTTTTAATGGTTAGATTTCAGGAGTGGATGTAAGAATATGGTTTCCGCGAATGAAACCTTTTCATGACAAATGGTCCAAGAACAAATATTACCCTTCTTGAGACTAGCTTCTTATGAAACCATCCCATTTGATGGGGCTATGTCTATTGCCTTGTTGGCATGTTGGGACCCTGCGGGACCAATGACTGTGACATTAGCTTATATTGCCTTCATTACTGGGACTTCTCCAACATGTAAATATGGTATTGAACTCCCTATCTTTCACCATGTTAAAGAACATAACCAATGTACGATCGGTGTTTATCAACTTTCCACCAAATTGCCAGTCCTTCTGCTAGTGCTAGCAAATATGGCTTTTAGAAGTTTGTTGATTTCTTCATCAATAAGGATACTAGTGGGGAAGTTACTTCTTAAGAGGAAGTACTTTTTCTTACTTTTGCTTTCTTCAAATTAATGATGTCTAGAGCTGGAGGAGTGGCAACATCATGGCAATCTTTAGCTGTTAACATCTCCTCTACTTCTAGAGAAGTAGCTTTGGCTCCCGTCTATTAAGACAACTTTATAGATGTCTTTTCAGGAGTAGAGAATCTTTCAAAGATTTTGGAATTCATACCTCTGAATCTCCCATATTCTCTATTGATAAGGGATTTGGACCCCTATGGCTCTTGACTTGTTGGGGGCCATATGTATCTACCTTGTCTAATGGTTATCAATTCCTTTTCTGCTTTTAAATCATCTAGGGGTTCAGAGGAGGAAGATCTTTCTTTTGATCCCCTCTTGTTCCTCTCTATTCTTGATTATTGTAGCTGTTTTGGTGAAGTCAACTTCAATCTTATATCTCCAGACGAGGTATGGCATCCAAGCTTGATTTTTTCTTACTTCTTGGTTTCTAAGTCTAACCCTGGTGTCTGGAATATTTTCCCGGGTAAGATGGTTGTTTCTGTTGCAAATGAAACTTGGCGCCATCAAACAATGCCCACTTGGCTACAATCCCTGAACATCTACTCTACTTCCTTAGGGAGTGGGAATTTTTGGAGTAGTGTTCTTAGGTCTAGGGATTTAATAGTTGCTGAGCCTGAATACTTTGGCTTTGAGGCTTATAATCCATAGCTAGTAGCTAGGCAATTTGGATTGGTCCAAACACTAGCTATTCCTTACTTTTTGACCTGCAATGATCCTTGGACTTCAAGGGGTCGTTTTGAAGAAGGTAGATCCCTTCAGAGTATAACTCTCGGCCTTACTTCCATGTCCATTTCCCCTTGGAAATGGATTACTAAAGCTGTTCGAGGCTTCCTTCTGTGGTGGGATTATGTATTCCCAAATGACTCAATGTATTCTGATGCTTTGGCGAACTTTGAGGATCAGCTCTTCTTAGGCTGTTAGTAATTTCTTTCCTTAGTTATTTTATAACTTTTGGTGGGAGTTAATATTACTGAATCTTCTTTGTGCTTTACTTCTGACTTTTTAGCAAAAGCTGGCAAGAAGAAGCTAAGGGTGCCTGATGGCATGACAACGGAGTCTAGATATGACAAGCTTTATTGGAATACCATAGACAAAAAGGTTCCTCCTCATACCTCTTCAGAGGATGAAGATGATGCTTCTTATGATCAGGGGATCTCCTATGGAGATGTCCAGACTGTGGAGGACATCCAAACCATAGGGCCACTAGAGCAGATTGACCCTTTCATGAGAGTTGTAAGGATAAAAGATTACAATTGTCTCTCTGCTTCCAAGGACACCCAACCCAAAGGTCAGTGGAGCAACCTGAGCCTCTTAAAAAGGATTCAAAGAAGAAAGATTATGGTTGTATTTCTACCTCCAAACCTTTAAGGCATTTCAGCAGGAAACGTCCTAAGTTAGAGGTTTCTTTAGAGATACCACAGTATATATCATCTCCTCTGATGAAGATGATGACAAGACCATATCTCAGATTTTCAAAAGGAAACCAGGAGTTAAAGCAAGTATGAATTTGACTTTTACTCCTTTTATGAGAAGTTTCACTTTTTTGGAATACTGATTAATTTATTCCAGGTTCCTTTGGTGCTGATGACATTGAGCCTAAGATTATCAGTGACCTTTCTTTTAAGAAGTTATCACCTCTTGGCTCTATCAGCCATACTTCAGGAGATGCTCCCAAGATAGCTGATCCAGAGTTAGTTTTAAAGGGTGGTCCTATTGATTAATTTGTCATCAATCATCCCACTTCAAGTGGTGCTGCGCCCCACTTGGAAAATGTGGCTACCTTATCTTTGGAAGAGTATGCTGCCCCCCAGTTGGAAGGGACTGAGCATTTTCATGTGGAATCTCCTGAGGAGTACTTGCTTCATCAATTTGACGAAGATCCCTTGGAATCAAGTCCTTTAGATATTGAAGTTCCAGGCTCTCATACTCCTACCACTATTATTATAACAATTTCTTCTATTGCTAGAAATGAAGTTCCAAAAGATGTTATCCCTTTAGAGGCCACACCTTTACGGAGCAGCAGTGAACTTGTGATTACCTCTGTTTGCCAAGGTTCTTCATCAACTTCAACGTCTACTTCAGGTACTGGTCTGCCTTTCTTTCCGCATTTTTTTTAGATTTCCTCCATATGAGTCCATGTCCTCATAATACCAGACTTCACTCTCTTGCTAACTTGGCTTCTTTTCTTTATGATGCAGAGGGAAGCATTCAAAAAGCAAGTGTGATGAAAGACTTTGATGGAGGGAAAGAGGTTAGTCTGCAGACAGCTATCATTGTAAGGGATCAACCTACCTCTGCCAACAATGATCATTCCAGTGATGGGTCATCTGAGCACATAAAACAAGAAGATAAAATCTGGGACCTCTGCTTGACCTTAACCAGCAACCCTTATAATCAGGCTTTTGCACAGGCTCTTAAGTAAATTTGACTTTGGTTGACTTTGCAACCAAGTCACTGCACACCCAGTAGTTTGATACTGAATGTCTTGGGAGACTTAGCCCCTAGGGGTTACCGGTTTTAATTAGATAAAACCTTGCTAACGTACTTTGTTGCAATTTAATTTAGGATTAAACTACAACGCCTAATAAATTTAGGCGAAATGCAATAAATAGAGCAAGAAATAATTAATCTATTAATTAAAAAGAATTTTACAACACATAGGGGGATAAGCCAAGCTGAACAACTAAAGGGAAGACACGAAAGTTGTTACCTCCATGGTTCCTTGCTTCAATCGGAGAATTACATAACCCATCGCCAGAACATGTTCTACGTCTAAGGAACTAAACTATAACCCTAGAAGGGGGTTAGCTAAGCTAGAGCTAGGCTACACTAAGAAAAGAGTAATTGCATGGTGTTTGTGTGTTTGTGTGTTTTGCTTGATGATCATTCTTCTATTTATAGAGAAACATGGTGTGTAACTTCAGTGCTTACTTGGAGGGAAAAGATTTGAATCATCTTTGATTCAAATCTCAACCATCTTCTGGTGTCGAATAACCGTAGCCTTTCACGTGCTTCTTTACGTGGATTTGTATAATGATTGCTCTTTAACCGCCTGCACGTTCATCGTTCTTGACTTTCATCTCCTGATGGTCTTGATGGATTCCACTATTGACTTTGACTTGTATTGACTTATCCATTGGGCTTTGTTGGGCCTTCATATTGGGATGAAATTAAACCTTTTGAGGTTTAATACAATGTACCATAATAAATGCTGCTGGACATCTGAAAATGGTGGTAACACCAATTATAGCCACTAAAGTATCCATTTTGTCAATTACAGTCCTTTAAAATAAAAATTGCAAATTGTAGCCTAAAAGTACTAATAACTTGTGAATTGACACCCAATTCTAATTAACTCTTAATTAACTCATATTATTATAATTTTTTTGAAAAACATTATTATTATTATTGTTAGAGTATAAAAACATATTCATGGCCTTTAACCATAAGCTTAAGCTTTTGGTTGAGTTGGTCCTCTAACATGGTATCGGAGTCAACGTGACACAAAGGTCACGGGTTCGAATCTCATCCACCCCCATTTTCGAGTGGAATATTTCGCACTGGGTATGAGGAGGGCCCATACTGCATCCACACTTCAAGCCCAATGAGCTCTCATGTGAAGGGGAGTGATAGAGTATAAAACATATCCCTGGGCCTCAACCATCAGCATAAGCTTTTGGTTGAGATGGTCCTCTAACATGGTATCAGAGCCAGCGTGACAAAGAGGTCACGGGTTCGAATCTCATCCGCCCCCACTTTCAAGTGGAATATATCACGCTTGGTATGAGGAGGGCCCATGCTGCATCCACACTTCAAGCCCAACAGGCTCTCGTGTGAGGGGAAGTGATAGAGTGTAAAACATATTCTTGGGCCTCAACCATCAGCTTAAGCTTTTGGTTGAGATGGTCCTTTAACATGGTATCGGAGCCAACGTGATAAAGAGCTCACGGGTTCAAATCTCATCCACCCCCACATTCAAAGTGGAATACTAAACGCTGGATATGGAGGGGCCCATGCTGCATCCACACTTCAAGCCCAACGGGCTCTTGTGTAAGAGGAAGTGATAGAGTATAAAAACATATTCTCGGGGCTTCAACCATAAGCTTAAGGTTTTGGTTGAGTTGGTCCTCTAGCAATTATTATTATTATAATTATTATTATTACGACAATAATAAAAAAAAAAAAACCCACCCACCACTCCTCCCACAGCCTAGCCACCATCCCCTGCCCCTTTCCCACCTCCGGTCACCGTCCCAGACCCCTCCCTCGCACTGGCCGACCACCTCAGACCCCTCCCTCTCTCTGTCCGACCACCCAAGCGGCCAAGCCCCACCCATGACCACCAACCCGACACCCTAGAATGATAAGACTATATTATTTTTACTTAAATTATTTACAATTGGTAAATGTCTTAAATTTTAATAATATTTTAGCAAAATATAAGTATAATATAATGTATATAAAAGTAATTAGAAAATCATAATGCACGGTGTAAAAACTAATTAATTACAAAAACAAGAGAAAAGAACGATCAAAATTAATAAAAAGAAAATTACGCTCTTACCATTAATTAACCACCACAACACGTACGTAATAATGCATGCATGTTATTACTTATCTACTTGTAGTAGACTAAAAATAGTACAGTACTTATTAAATTCAACATAACAATATCTGTATGAGATATATAAACCATTACACAGTCCCTAGAATCTCATCAGTTGGCGCGAAAGCTATTCTTTGATAAATTCGTCATATGGCATCGCTAATAACTTATCCGAATCATCCTCCGTCAAATTGATTATTGTTGTGATGGCAAGACTGTCGTCGTCTCCCTTGGATTTTCGACTATCGAAGAAGTTAACGACTGACACATACTTGGGTGCTGAATCGGCGGAAGGTAATCAGAAGGTGATGGCGGGGGCATATTTGGGTCTAAATCGGGTTCAAGAAATCTATCGTATAAGTTCCTCAAATTCCAAGGTTTTGTCACCAGTATCTCCACGCTCGTCTTTTGAAATTTGTACCTCTTGATGATGCGGCTCTTGTTGAGGATCCGGGTTTAGCTCACGAGTAGCTTCATTCTCGTCCTTTGAAATTGGAAGGGGTGGTTGTAATTGTAAATCGTCGATGGATAGTCGATCTTGTATACTGTACGTAAACCTGATTATAGGGTAGAACCATATCCGTTGTGCATATTAATTATCCATTACGCATTGGGCTACTTGGTAAAGCCGTCGTCGAAGGAGGTTGGTTTAGCGGAAGAGCTTGATGTTGTTCATCTATAGGTTAGTGGTCGGCGTTAGAAGCTTGTTGATGATTATGGTCCTCTTGAGCAACCGGGTTGGGAGCTTGAATAATAGGAATATATATTAGGAAATCTCTTGCAAGTTTATAAACTTTGCAAATTAAAGCACCCAACCGTCCAACATATTCTTTGGTTTGGAGTGAAGAAGTAGTGATGTGTTTATTATTTCTTCTATTTCATTCGTTATCGTTGAATCTCTCCCCGTTCCCTTACAATAACCATGGCTACCCAGAAAACGCAACCTCCTAGAATATCCAAGAAATAATCCAAGAAAACGTCTACCCAGAGAACTAATTGCAAGCTTTAATTGATTATTCTTCAGCGAGCAATATGAGTGAATAGAACCCAAATTCAAGTAAAAGTTCATCATCATCAATTAAAATCATCATCCCAGCATGATGATAGTGCTTCTTTGCAATTTCAAGAATTGGGCATCGACGTACCCATATATGCGAGTCCTACTCCTACTCCTATATCATTATTTCCACAAGATTATCAACAACAATTCAGCACAATGAATATAAATACAATGATGGAGCAGCATGAGCATGGGTCATCAATCTTTCTTCCACCGTTTGATTCAAGAATGAGTTCTACTACATCATCATTTTCATTCCAACAACATCAGCCTCAACTCATCAACTCTAATAACAAATCACTTTTTCTCGTACAAGAACTCGGCATCACCAACGACCCAATGATAGGGGTGTCAAAACAGGTTCTTGGAATACCCACGGTGAACCAGGTCAGACCCGGATAAGTCAGGATTCTGATTGTCAGTGCCCCAAGTCATGATTGGTCAGGTTTTGTTCAACTGGGTTGAACACATTTGAATCATTGGATTCCCGGGTGCCGGACAGGTTCGAGCGTTCCATTTACAAGTCGATCCATTCCCGGATATGACCGCCTTTTTTTTTTTTGGGTTTGCGCGAGGTCGTATTTAGGTTTCATGTACAGTTGAGTTAAGTCAAATGTACTCGGGTTGAATTAGTAATGACCTTAGTTCAATCATTGTGAAACATCGGGTCCATTCGCTATTGAACGTCAACTCAACTTCGAGTAACTCCTGATCGGGCCATCTTGATTTTGTTATGGATTTTGTAAGCGAATCATATTAATAAAAGTATTAAGATCGACATATATATACATATGTGTGTGTGCGATA
Source organism: Beta lomatogona (assembly GCA_947646795.1). Lineage (NCBI taxonomy): Eukaryota > Viridiplantae > Streptophyta > Magnoliopsida > Caryophyllales > Amaranthaceae > Beta > Beta lomatogona. Next base: position 23,068 of record CANSNZ010000396.1, on the reverse strand, counting down.
AATAATATGGATGACAACGAAAAACCAATAAAAACACTATATTGATTACCGTGATGTTTAGTGTATTCTCTTAGTCAACTCTTATTTCGAATAATCAACTGCTTAAAACCACTCTAATGAGTAAAGGAGTAGAACGACGCTTAATATGTTTTAATATTATATATCATAACCAACGATAATAATAACGAGTAGATGATCAATTCCAAACTTTATATAAATGATTTATTATTATAAGCATTATGATTGATATATAAGTTTGTAAATAGTTATGATGGTAACGAGAATAATAATACTAATAAACATAAAGCGACAATGATAATAGGTAAAAATACAAATAATATAATAGTAACAAGGCTAACAATAGCAATAGTAATGTATGTTTGTAAATAACTATGATGATGATAATAATAATAATAATAATAATAATAATAATAATAATAATAATAATAATAATAATAATAATAATAATTATTATTATTATTATTATTATTATTATTATTATTATAATAATAATAATAATAATAATAATAATAATAATAATAATAATAATAATAATAATAATAATAATAATAATAGTAGCAACAATGCTAATAATAACAATAACAATAACAAACATAACGTGGTATGTATGTATTATGTTGTGACTATATATGATAAAGTATAAACAAACATTTCTATCAATATGTATGTTTAATCATTTTAGTATAAAATTGTTATCAAAATAATTGTAAAACGAACCTAATACTCTATTGATTATAAATTAGTAAAATGACTCTTGATATGTTATATATAATACTATCACAAATGACAATCATACATTCATATGTTTACAATGATGGTTCATATGAGGTTTAAGTAATTATAACAAGTACTTGCTAGTTACTATATAGTTGGATTAAAACAAGTTATTATTAGAGAAGATCAATATAATGAATGTATGAATGTAAGTCGATAGTTCAAGATAACAATACTCCATTTAAGTTCATCATCTTTATGATGATAATATAACAAACAATCACTATCAACTCAATGAAGTTCATATATATAAGTTATATCGTTACACTATAAGTTCACTAAATAAATATTATAAACAAACAATTACATAATTGAGTGATATTTGCATACGTAACACTATAAGAATACTAGCTTAAGAAGTAAATCACTATAGAGTTTTAGAGCTTTCCTTAATAGGGGACATTGAATAACATAGTTTATTATAACATATATATAGGGAGGTTTGTTAAATTACTATATCTTTTTGCATTTTAACAAGATCTTAATCGATTAAATCTTATTGCTTGTTCACAAGATCTTGATATGAAGCATATTGCTAATTTGCTATACTATAGTTCACGTAAATGACTATAATCAAAACATTAATTGAGCAACTAATAGCTGTATAAGTAATTTTCCAAGAAGTTTAGTTTCATAAGTAATGACCTTAGAGCAATATAACTAGCATAATTGTAAGTCTATAACCGATTAGTGCTTACGCTCTTTGTTATTCCCTAATCAATTCACCGACAAATGAGATAATTAACACGAGTAAATTTCGGTTAAACAAATAATATAAATTATGAAAATTTTAATTATTACTTTAGGTAATTATGATTATTATTTGAAAATGGGGTTATAGAGTATGAGATTTGGGGTTTAGTTGTTTTGAATAATAATTTTTTTGCCATAATCCATAAACATTATCATTCTCAAATCTCATTGGCCAAAAAACAAACACACGGATCCTAATTTTTAGCCTTTGATTTGTAAAAGAGCAAAATGCCAAAACATTGATCCAATGGCCCAAAATGAACCAATTTCCCCTTCTTTTTCAGAAATTCTCATATCTCCGTTATTTCTATCGTAAATTCTAACCATTAGATCTAATCTAACTGTTGAAACAACCCCAAATAACCCCCTATAAAAACTAACCCTAAAATGAAACCCTAAATTTATCTCATTTCTCAATTCTCTCTCATCATCTAATTTCTCTCGGCGCCTCTCACGACTCACAGTCTCACTTCTCAGTCTTCTTCACTTCTTCATTCCGTCACTATCTCGACGGAAAATACATAGATCTTGTAGAAAAACGTTTTCTTTTCTTGAGTTTTCACCGGTTCCGTCTATATCTCGGTGAAAAACGTAAAGATCTCGCCGGAAAACGTAAAGATCTCGCCGAAAAGCGTAAAAATTTGACCAGAAAACAAAAATCCTTGCCGGAAAACACAAAATCTCTCCTCGATCGACTGTTTTTCTGAGGTTTGTTTAATTTCCTTTTTTTTAATATCTTTTTTATTTTATGTAAGATGCCTGATTTTCTTTGTTTGAGTTTCGAATGTGATGATTAACTTTGGTTGGTTTTTTTAATTTCGAGTTTCAATTCATGTGAAGTTGTTTAATAGTTGTTTTTTTTTTTATGTAAGATTTATGATTTTCTTTGTGAAGTTGTTTTAGTTGTTTTTTTTTGTTTAATAGTTTCGATTCATGATGAACTTTGGTCTGATTTTTTTAATATGTTTCATATGCTTCGAATCTGATTCATCATTCATGCGAGTTGTTTGATTTTTTTAATATGTTTTAGGGTTAGGTTTTAGGGTTTCTGGTTAGGGTTAGGGATTTTGATTAGGGTTTAGGGTTAGAGTTAAGGTTAGGGTTTAGCTTTGCGTATAGACTATGATTTTATTCCGTAATTCATTTGCTCTCTCTTTTGTTGCTGCCCATGTTATGTTGCTTTGGTTGTGGTTGTTGTGGTCTTGTGCTGCTGCTTGTAGGATGGTGATGTGCTTGTGGTTTGTTGGTGTTCTTTGTGCTTGTGGTTTGTTGGTGTTGTTGTGCTTGTGGGATGGTGCTGATGTTCATGTGGATGGACTTGGTGTTGTCTTGGTTTTATATTTTGGTACCCGTATGTTAGACTCTCAACTCCAAAATTAATTACGTATTTGTTGCCCTTAGTCTTGTGAGGCGGAGCTTTTTCTAGGCATGTATTTAAGAATATGATACACACTTGAGAGCCAATTTTTTTATATAAGTGACTTAGAATTGCCGCCTGCCCACAATTGCTTTGTGGCTCGTTTACATTTTTACATTTTGTGACGTTGATGGAGTCTAAGTGCTCGATGATGATTCTTCTGGTAACAGTTTCTTAAAACTTTGTTATAAGATCTGAAAGCCAAAAAAATATAAAAAAGTATTTTTGTACTTTGTTGTTGTGGTTGTCGTGGTCCTGTGCTGCTGTTGCTTGTTGGATGCTTCTTGCTTGAGGCTTGCTGCCGTTGCTTGTTGGATGCCTTGTTGCCTCCTCCTCCTGCTGCTGCTTCCTTGTGGCCCTCGCTCTTCTTGCTTGTTGGATGCTGCTTTGCTTGTTGCTTGCCTCCGCTGCCGCTGCTTCCTGCTTGCTTGTGGCCTACTGCTGCTGCTACTTGCTTGTGGCCTGCTCCTGCTGCTGCTGCTGCTTGCTTGTGGCCTACTGCTGCTGCTGCTTGTGGTTTCTGAATTTTGGTACCCATATGCTGAATTTCTTCTTGTGGTTTGTTCTTTGGTTTGTCTTGGAAATTCTAGATGGTGGTTGTTCTTTGTTCTTTGGCTTCCTACATATAATAAATTCAGCAATTTGATTTTTGTAATTTCGTTTGACATTGACACATGTATTTTGAATGATTTTATGATATTATATTAACTCGACCCAATTACCAAACTTTGTTCTTCACTGAAACAAGTTACGATCTTAATTATATGTTGTGGAAAAATTAAAGTATAGTATTTTACGGAAGCATTTGCATTATACAAAGCAACTGAAAAATTAATAAGAAGACATTCTATAATATGCACTAAGAAACTAACAGTTAAAAAGTGACTATTATAATCTCATCAATAGTTAAAACACTATGACATGATCCAAAATTACATCAAAAATAATTTAATTGAGAATGTAATTTATTTTTTTATCAAATTATTATTAAATGTAAGTAATTTTATAAATTACCATATTGAAATGATTTTGTAGATATAGAAAAATAATTGAATTTTAGTAATTTTGTTGAGTTTAGTTGTCAAAATAAGTTGGTTTGAAAAATTGCGTAAAATTAGGTAGATTTTATTTTCAGATCAATTAGAATTCGAGTTGAACCAGGTATTTATTGGGCCTAATTGAGTTTTGGGTTAATATCTGGTTTAGTTCGGTCGGGTTCGGGTTTGAATGCAGGTCTTTGTGGTCGATTCGAATATAATCTAGCCGGGTGCTTGGGTCAGTGCAGGTAATCCCAGGTCAGGTTTCGGTCAGGTCTGGGGACTGACCTTCACAGGTCGAACCAGGTTCAAGTCAGGTCAGTATCAGGTTGACCCAGCAGTTAGGTCTGTTTCTGACACCCCTACCCAAGAATATCAACACAATGTCCCACCCTAGGCCTTTTAACGCATCAAATGCAGCGATAATGATGAACCAGCATAACTCTACGGTCTTTCCTTCAACGTTGAATAATAATGCATGCATGAGTTCTACGTCAAATTTATTTCCACAAGATCAACAACTTCTTAACTCTGAGAGTGATCTCACGATGATCCCGAATAATTCTCATGTTTTTCCACTACCATCTACTTCATCATTCTCTCAAGATATGCACAACCTGGATAAAATTTTCGCCGACATACTTGCTGATTTTGACAAGCAATATCCAACATCAAATTCATTCTCACAAGATCACCAACTTCTTAATTCTCAGAGTAATCTCACGATGATCCCGAATAATTCCCATGTTTCTCCACTACCATCTACTTCATCATTCTCTCAAGATCATCACAACCTGGGTAAAGTTTACACCGACATGCTTACTGATTTTGACAAGCAATATTCAACATCAAATTCATTTTCACAAGATCATATTCAACATGAGGATGTCCAAGCAATGAGAGAAGTGCCGCATTCTTCCTCCTCAAAAATCAAGAAAATGTCGCCCGCCGTCAAGAAGCCGAAGTTGTCCCGACAGCCCCGTTCATCAAAGCCTAACTATACACCGGGAACGTCCCAGCAACAACAACCTATCAATATTACTCACTTGGAGTTGCGTCCACCCAATGTCATTCATCTGGACAAAAAAGACTATAAGGAATTTGTCCAAAGGGTTACGGGGTTGGACAAGTCGTCCAAGAATGAGGCTAATCCCAGCAAGGAAGTGATAAACATCTCTGATGATGATGATGATGAAGAGCGCAACCAGGATAACAACGCAGACCATGCCTAGAGAAGAATAAGATCGACAACCTATGTTCTTGATATCGGGCTGCCATGAATTTTTTTTTATTACTGTATGTACTAGTTTTAGGGGAGATTTAGTAGTTTTGATTTGCAGAATTGCAGTAGTATATAAAACTAGAGTTGTGCAATATGAATTTTTTTTTATTACTGTATGTACTTGCTTAGGGGAGATTTAGTAGTTTTGATTTGTAGTAGTATATAATACTAGAGTTGGTGCAAGATGAATTTTTATATATTACTGTATGTAAAATGTTACCATTTGTAACTTTTTTTTTTTTTTTTTTTTTTTTGCAAATTTGTAACCTTTGAATATCTTGAAGTAGCGTTTTGCAATTTTGCGCTACACTTGCATTGAATTATGCTTTTGCTCTTCTCTTTCTTTTTTCTTCTTTCTTTTTCTTTAACAATAAATCTAAAATAAAATACTACGTACAATGCTTTTTGGTACTTATTTTTTTTTTGTTCTTTTCTTGTTAGAAAAGGGTTACCTAAAATTTCATAATTTTTTTTGGTTAACTGGATATCAATATATAAATTTCATAATATTTTATGATTCAAATTTCATAAGTGTCTCAGTTAAACTAGCTATTATGAACAAGATATATGCCCCTTTTCAATGATAAATATTGTTACGACGTTGTAACATATAATTTGATTAAATATATAACAAAAATTGGTTCCCCTCCAAAAAAAATATATAACAAAAATTGGTTTTGTGTTGTGCATGTTTTCAGATTGAGAATATATATAGGTACACATACAAAATATATAATTGCAAAAATACACATAAAATATTATATATATACTCTATCGTTTTTCACAAATTATTAGAATAGGCAGTCTGATTTTAACATAAAAATTAGACAAACTCAAGTCTATTCCACCCCATTCTAACCCAACACTATCCTTAAATATCTTGCACCAACCTAGTTGCCTCATATCTGCTCCTTCCTTTGTTGCCTTTGAATCTTGAATAACTAAAATAGACAAATTTAAAAAGCAACATGAAGTCTTGGTCCTGCTGTATGGATTAGGCTAGTCCCTATAAATGAATTATAACTAGTCACTAATTCGACTGTAGTTACTGAATGGATTTAACTACATATTAACTAAATATATTAAATTGGTCACTAAATAGATTAAACTAGTCACTATATTCAGAAAGCTAGTCTGATCTCTTCTTAATATTAGGCTTGAGCCACTAATAAAGAAACAAGATTTACGTTGGTTGTGTGACCCCCAGCTGCATGCGTGGATCCGAAGTTCGACGCAAAAGTCTTAGACGCAAATATAATTGTTAAAATTTCATTTGCGTGGGTCGAGAACCCGACACAAGGAGGCACTATTTTCATCGGCTATGTGACCACCAATCGATGCAAATAACAATTTTGCTGAGATGCAAAGGGGGGATGTGAAACATGATTTGTGTCGGTTAAAGCATCATGAACCGACGTAAAGGGCAATGGCCTCTAACCTTGGCTGTGAGGTATGAAATTGCACAAGGCTTAGCATCTGCCTCATGTTGCGCTTCCAACTTGAGCTTACGAACCTTAACTATTAACTTAACATTAACTAGAACAACCTCTTGAACAGCAATTCTTGCAACTGTCTAACCATACCTAAAATAGAAAAGCAAAACGTTATGAGCCGAGGCTCAATAACAAACTACCCCAACAACGTAAATTGATTTCAATTCATTTTATTTGCAAACAGGGGGAAAGAGTATAATTAAACATTTATAAAAATAACATTCATTTAACTTCACCTTTATAAACTCTTTATCCTTTTATATATCTATTTTTACTCTGGTTGCTGCCAAATCAATCGGCTCTGGGACGTCTCCCAGCCATGTGTATGCACCACTATGCAAGGACCTGTGTCCCGGGCATTACCCTACACCAGCAACGGGTCAGTGCCCTAGTAAACAGTAACAGGCCAGTGCCCTAGTAAATAGCTCGGTAAGTGCACGACCGCCAATTAACTCAGCAAACCAGTTCTTTCACTTTACTTTATCATGTTTCGTAACTTTTAATATTCATAGGTGATAATCATCAATCATTCATATCAGCTCTACCTCAATAATTAAGGTAGCAAAATCATTTCATTTCATATTATCTTTTCATAAACAATAGCTCATGATAGTTCACGCAGTTCATATAACTCATAAAAAGTATTTATGAATAAATAAATCATAATAATCATCCTGTAACTCAAGAATAATCGATTTGATAAACATTTACTAACTCACAGTGTACTCATATTTCATAAACATATTTGAATGGAATTGTGGGTACCAGCAGTAGTTGCTACCTCAATCGCTATATAATACTCCTATTTCCTTACTCTTGATCGAGAACCGCTCTCCCTAAGCTCCACGGAATGAGTTATTTTATAATCTTAACACAAGCACATTAAATTAGTAACTATTAGAAATGAGTACTTCTATATCTTTCTTAAGTAATTAGAAATTCTTTTGGTGAAATAATATATATTTTAAACTGGGTATATTCGACTAGTGTTCAAGCTATAGAATTTAAAACTATAGAATTTTATGAAAGTTGCATAACCTTGGTGCGCGCTTTTCAAAGTATGATTTTTGTTATAAAATTCTTTAAGAAAAAAATGTATGTTTCGAAATTTAAAATAATATAAGTTTATTTGAATAGTTAAAACCATATTAAATCTTTGAATCATAAAAGTAGTAATGAGAAATTATAATATAACCATTAAGAGACATGTATGTGTACCAACAATATATTATGAACATCTATAATAAGTCCATTTAAGAATTTATAGTATCTTTGAATAATATGGGCTTAAATAATAGTGTGGTTTAGTGAGAGTGAAACTTAATGGGCTTTAGTAGTACAACGTACAAAAACATACTTTCATCAACCAAAACCAAACTTTTGTCGTCATCACTAAAATCACGAGAGAAGAGGAGGGAGGAAGGGGTTGTTGTACCGGTGGTTGGAGGTCTGGCAGGGAGGCGGAGATTCGCGGCAGCAGGCGGCGAGGGACAGGCGGCGAGAGGGAGGTTGCTGCAACGGCGCGGGGAATTCGCGCAGAGGAGAATGAGGCAAAAGTTTGGTAGGAAATGTTGCTGGTTTTGCAATTCAAGGGAAAATGAGGCATACAATGTTACCATGGTGGTTTACTGGTTTGGGACGCAAGAGATGAAAAGAAGAGAATGAGTTTCTATTTTTATTATTTTACCTTTTTCTTTCTATCTGATTTGGTTCAAATTTCAGGGAGTGTATTGGTTTTGGGCTTGGCATCAATGGACTACTGTTGACTCAAAATTGAAACAAAATTGATTAGAAAATATTAAAGGCTTAATTATAAGCAATTTCATTGTCATTAAATCGTTTATGAAAATAATTATTACTTTAGAAATAACTTCAAAACTTAAATAAAAATACATTTTGAAAATAGTCTTAATTTGTATTATAAAAGTAAAATTGTGTTTTTAGTTAATAACCAAAATTAGTAATTAATAAATAAAACGAGTTAAAAGTTTAGGGTATTATAATCTAGCCTCGGAGTGTGTTATCACTAGACATGTTACTAGGGAGTCTGATGTCTTTAATTTTGGAGTGGTAGCTCTTGAAATTGCATGTGCAGACAACATGTTGAATCCGGGATCCAAGTGAATATGGTAGAATAGGTGTGGAACCTCTATGTGGAAGGTCGCCTTCTCGAAACAATCGATTAGGTAATAAAGAAGAGAATACTAAAGATTCAAGCCATATAGTTTCTCAATTTTGACACAGGTAATTATTAGATCTAATAGAATGATTTTGTTGTATCAGACTAATACCAATCCAACCCGCTTCATGAATAAAATGTGACCAATTAACCAACTAACAAAAATTAAAATCGAGGATTATATTGATAAATAATTCATATTATAATTTACTATGTAGAAAATTTTAAAAGGAACTGGAAGATCATTTACCAAAGTACAATCCAATGCCTATAACACTTTTTCCTATATCTCTCAAGTAGTTGATTTAAGACTTCAAATTCACATTGGTAAATGATCTAAGGCATCGCCCAGGCCAACAACTAGTTTAGTGTTAATTATCAATGCAAAGCCAATGTTTTTTTTTGTGAAACTTGAAAATATGGAATTAATAACCAATTTAGTTATGAATAATTGGTAAAAAGTTGTTTATATCCCAACGCGAAGGATAAGAGACCAACAATTATATATTCCCCAGAGACACGAGTTAAAGGACTACGATCAGTCAGTCACAAGAAATAATACATTGACGAAAAGTAGAAAAAGACATTACGCACCGTACCACCCCACGTCCCACATTGTTTTATTCTTTGTTGAGTTGAATTGAATATATTTTACTACATTATTGAACATTATTTTGCTAAATCAAACTTATCTTTTGTTAAATATTTCTTGGAAGGCAAGCTAGGTGTTTACATTTTTACTTTCCAACCAAAAAAATTATATAACCAAAAGTTTTGAATTAGACAACCTTGGGATGATTGGTGATTACAATCATCTTTATATAATTGCATTAACATCATTATAACAATTTTTTGAAGGAAGTACAATCTACCCAATATACATTAAATTGTATGGCTTGCTTTACATCATCAATTATTATTGTGTGCACCAGGATGCATAATTAATTTATTGTCAAACTAGTTCACTTTAAGCCAAAATAGTTCACTATTAAGTCAAAATAGATTACTTTTCAAGTCAAGATAGATCACTTTAAAATGTAGGGAACTTTCAATGGGTCTCTTCTATATAAGTAAAAGTGACCCAGTTAGGACAATAATTACTTCCGTCTAACAAGTAACTTTAAGGTCACTTTTATATATGTGAATCATTTAGGCTTACCCTGTTATACAATAAATTGATGTACACCCATCTCATACAAGAACTTGCATTATGTTACATCATAATCTTATATGACCCTTGTAATGATTCATCGCATGCACTGTGTAAAGGATGTTATATATTTTCATGTCCCAATCAAATCACAACCATTTAACTTTTGCACTACCCAATACCCCTATATAACCATATCTTCTTACTAATATATATGTAAGGGGGATTGATAGAATTATATTAGTCAGGAGATATGGTTATATAGGGATATTTGGTAGTGCAAAATTCAATTGATTTTGAACAAGACTATATTACTTTTAAACAAGAATACAAGATGCAAAGTGCAGCATCATTATATCATGATTATTATTTTCAGAGAAACCACTTACAGATAATACACATTGCAGAAAAGATACTTGAGAACTTCGCTGTCCTGGTTGCAATTAAGAACTCAATTTAAGCGATTAAAGACACAAGACATTTTGCATTAAGACGACAACTTGCAGGGCTGGCGATAAGCTAGAGTATAATTTCGTGTTCAAGAACAAGAAACCAAAATAATAACCGTATGGGAAGTAACATTTCATGCTGTTTCAGTGGTGTAGTGTACGAAATGACAAGCTTCTAAACCTGTAGTGCGTGTCTGATACCCATGGATCCTCAAATAAAAACCTAAATAACCATACTGAAAAATGAAAAATTGAAGTCCCTATAAAAATAAGGATAAGATACAATGGTAACGCTGCAAGACCGTATGTACATTAGTGCTAAAGCACAACCCATACCAAAATTTAAATTATGTGTTTGACATATAAACGATGATAATGAATGGCTAGAATAAAGAAGAGATAGAGGATACCTAAAAAAAAAGGGTTAATTGGCTAGAACAACACAATCTTTGACTCAAGTGCAAGAAACAACACAACCTTAAACGGGTGCAAAGCGTAGCACCAACTTAAACATGTGGTGCAGAAAATAGCATAAATGGCACAGGAGCACGGAGATTCCACCGGAGCTAGGGAATCTCCATTATTTTAAGGGTTAATTGGCAAGGAACAACACAACCTTTGGCTCAAGTGCAAGGAACATCACAACCCTTATTTTAATAAACACGCCATTCCTTAATCTCGACCTAACTAAATCTACCCTACACCACACTACATCACCACCACCCTCTTCCCTAGCCCACAACACTACAACGCCACCACAGCCCTCAACACCATCATCTTCCTTTACCACACCAAACACCACCTCCACTCCAGCAACGACATCATCAACGCCAAACACTGCAACACCACCACACCAAACACCATCTCCACCACAACCTCGCATTACTCCCAGCCCACAGGAGTAGGCGCTCCGTACTAATTGACCACAAAATAGAAGAGTTCCAGGAAGTTTGATTCACCTCGGAGTAGGCGCTCATCAAACCAACCCATTTACAAACAGCACGTGGAGTGGCCTTTGGTGAATCAACATTGAATATTGAGCTAGGAGAAACTAAGATCAGTGGCATCAGCCTCCACAATTGTTACACGTTAATAATTGATGATGATAGAAGTACATCCAGCGGCTTGATTTCGATATTGGCGCTGATGCAATTTGTTGATGATGTGAAGATGTGTGGTGTGTCGAACAGGGAAGAAAATTGTAAAATGAGGAAGTAGTATAGCAGCGAAGGAGAGTAAAGAGGAGACCAATTTTTTTTTATATTGAAGCTGGAAGTTGGCTAGAACAGTACAACCTTTGGCTCAAGTGCAAGGAACAGAATAACCTTAAATGGAGATTCCCTAGCTCCGGTGGAATCTCCGTGCTCCAGTGCCATTTATGCTATTTTCTGCACCACGTGTTTAAGTTGGTGCTACGCTTTGCACCCGTTTAAGGTTGTGTTGTTCTTTGCACTTGAGCCAAAGGTTAGGCTGTTCTAGCCAATTAACCCAAAAAAAAAAAAAAAAAAAAAAACTATTAAGACTCTTCCTCACTTTGGTAGCTTCCTCAATGGTGCATAGTGCCATCTTCAACAAGAACAAAAGAGAAAGATAACCAAAATTGAAAGCCTTTCGGTCAACCTTCTCTCCCCCCTTTTTTCTGTTAGTTTCCAATCTCTAATCTGGAAGGAGAGGTTATATAATATACTCGTCAAGTCCCACATTGGAGTTATTCGTTGTAACTCCCACCCCTATATATAGGAGTATTGCCACAATTAGTTACCCATGTACAATAGGTGGGTTGCTATTCAAATTGAATATTTAATCATGGTGATCCAAGAAAAATTATCTAGTAGCCATTTTTTAAGGATTGTCTAGTTTTTCATTTTTGTTAAAGCGCTTATAACCATTTTTCATTAAAACAATTGCACCTCTTTTTTTTTTCTTCATTTGTTTGCAATCTCTAATTAGAGTCACTTCATAAGTTATATATATCTTTAAGGACAACACAAGAAATAATACTTTTGGAAAAAATAAAAGAAGACATTACGCACCCCATCCCCACATTGTTTTTTTGTGCAATTCATGTCCCAGTTATTCTTTCTAATGGACTACTTTACACTTATAGCTAGTCTTAGTTTCCCACCTATAAAAGGTAGGTAACCGCTTAAATTTTTGAGAACTTCATCTTATATATGTTTCGGTAGTGAAACAGTGGCGGACACAAAGATGTCCGTCAGTATTTGAGTGGGCGTCCGGGACTGGAAGTCTGCATGGAAAGCAAACATGAACTACACTCGGGGGGGGATGCGAGGAAACCCCCTCCGATGCTCAAGTCAGTAAGTGTCCGATAAGGATTTTAGAGAGAGAGATAGAGAGAGAAAGTAATGCTTAGAATGTGAGAGTATGTACCTGCAGAATAGTACCATTTGGCTATTTATAGTAGTATTGTTCATCTGACAGGATGTGTAATCCTTCGACACGTGTATGACTCCGATGAGTCTAAAAAGCTTCCCTAACTTTTGTCCTTTAATGTGGCCGCGAACGCCTTCTCGGATTGTTTATTAGAAACGACCTGGATTCTATTGATGAGATTGCGTTTCAAGTTTATTGATGTCGGCCACAAGTGATGTGTCCGACAGTGAACTTGGGTGTACCCATACAACTAGCCCCCCCAGCATCACTGGGGTTCGTGACCGGCATTGATGTTATATCGAGGACGCGAGTGAATTTTGCATGTTCTAGATTTTTCTCTGTTGCCACGTGTTGCCCTGGGGAGAACTTGGGATTTCGAAAAGTGCAATCATGACCTTTTATGAAATCCCGCTCATTTTCTTTTTTATTCTTTGTTAGGGTTGGCTCAACAAGCGACACTTGGCATGCATCAATGAGGGGAGTTGATGGGTCGATTCATCCTGGCCATTCAATCCCGCATTTGTAAAAAGGCGTTAGTTTTCTTTCTCTCTTTCCTTACACTTCTTCTTCAATCTTCCACATTTCTCTGGTTTGTGCAATTTCTCCAAAAACTTTAAACCTCCTTTTTCTAGCCAAGATCTTGCCTTTTTGCGACCAAATCTCCTTAAAAGTATTCTAAGTTACTTTTCGCCCTTTACACCTGAGGAATTTTAGCATTTTTCGCCTCTTTTCGCCTGGGGAATTTTAGCATTTTTCGCCTGGGTTTAGTCAAGGATTTACTTCAAAGCTTTCAACTTTCCGGTGAAATTACTTTCTCCGGCGTTTATTTGACTCTGGAAATTATACTGTTCATGCTTTTGGGGCCTTTTGCTGCGCTTTTCTGGGAATCCGCTTGATTTTTTGATCATTTTCCGTCGACTTTTCTCAGGTACCTTTTTCCCACTTCTCTTCAACTGCTCTTTTCGTTTCTTTCTTTCTTTGGAACTATGTCGGACCGTTCAGATAGTCAAAATACTTTGAGTGATAAATTCATGTCTGAAAGCGAACCTTCGTCTCCTTCCTCCCTTCATGGCGGACATAGTTCGTCTACTTCCAGCCCTAGAGAAGAGAGAACTCGTTTATTAGCTGACCTACCCCTTACTGCTGATAGAGATAGGGAACTCAGGTCTAAGTTTCTTAACGACCGCTCTACCCCTGAGCAAGAAAATTTAACTTCCCAATATCTGTCCGCGAGGATGAGCGATGATAGACAAACACTTCGAGAACTAAGACATCAAATTTTAGTTTCCCGGACCGTTAGAAATCCTCCCCCTGATGATGTTCCCGGACTTGATGTTCCGCCTTTGAGGGAACATGCTTGGTTAGATAACTTAGCAGATGCTGGGGTTGTAGTGGCGGATGATTTTTACGACCGCCTTGCTCATGATGACGGCCCTTCTTATCCACCTGTTATTGATTTAGGTTCCGTCAACGATTCTATTGCCACAATGGACGAGACTGATGTTCGACCTCTGGACGTGAACAAATTCCTTGCTAGACTGAAATCGCTGTGGGAGAAAGCTCCAGCATGGCTCCCGATTCGCGGCCGGAGCCTATTCCTGACCGTGATGATGAGTTACACTCCGGGATTTGGTTGCCAGCAGACTACAGCGGCGGCCCAAAGTCGGTACGAATTTGTTCGTCATGGCGAGAGCATGCCATAACTAAGGATTATTACCGGGTTGGGGAAGAACTATATGGATTCCCAGATGAGTACAAGTTGTGGTCCCGGATGAAGGAGCCAAAGTAACTGAGTGCCCGGCAGGGCACATTGCTGTTTATGCCCATCACTTTGAGTTTGGGTTGCGTTTCCCTTTAGACTTGACTTTAGTGAGGATACTACAGGCCTTCAACATCTGTCTAGCCCAATTAACACCCTTGGCTATTAGCAATATCATAGCTTACATTTGGGTGTGCCGTTATTTGGGGTTTCCTGAGACATTAAATCTTTTCCGCCGGCTCCATTGGCTGCGAAGGAATGGGTCAAGTGAGAAGGGATGGTGGTCTTTAATGTCGGCCAAGAACAAACTCACTGTACATCCCAAATTGACCGGGTTGAAGGGATGGCAGCCAGCCTTCTACTGGGTAAAGGTCCCAGATAATTTTCCTCTCCGCCGTCGTTTCACCAAACTACTTACTCGAATGGAAGATATACCGTCTTACGGTTTGTCTACGGCCGAGAAAGAAGCCTTTGACTACTTTGAGTTCGAGCTTGCCTTCGTGATTGTTGATGGTCAAAGAGTATATACTCGGGAATGAACCTTTATCGGCCTTATTTCTCTACTGGACCCACCCAGAAGGTGTGCATTTCGACTCATGGTTCGACATTGGTCCTTATATTTATCTTTTTTTTTTTTGCTGATTAACAATTATACTTTCCTTTGCCGGTTTGTCTTGCAGGTCATGTCCGCCTAGATATTGAAGAGTTGGGGTTGGACGTAAACTTAAAGCAGATGTCTAAGGCTCATGAGGACCCCGTTTTCGACTACGCTACCATTCACGGCCTCACAGGAGGTCTCCGAGGTGCTGATCGCGTTCGTGGTGGTCGCAATTCAAGCCGATCCAGCGTTTGTCGTGCCAGTCGCACTTCGGGTGTACTCCCGGTTGAAATGCAGGACGTGGGGGTCAGAAAACTCAGCAACTGGAAGTTGCTATTAATGTTCCAGACAATAATCCTGTCTGAGAATCGACTGCCACAAGGGATTCTACTCTGAATGCTGCCATCGACAGCATTGGGACGACATTGGGGTCTGGCTCTTCCATGCGCCAGAAGATCTATGACATGCTCAGCTCCCCCAGCTTTCTGACAAACCTGGGCCGGGAATCTTTTCTCGGATCCATGAGTGGATAGAGCACAAAGAGATGATGCTGAGCAATGTTGTGAAAGCTGCCTTCTCTCGTCCGCCCTCTGTCCCGGGAAAAATCTATCAACCCAATTAGGATGTGAGGGAGGATCAATCCCTCTATGCCGATATCCTGGCCAATGGTGGTACCCTGGGTTATTGATAAGTGCGCATTATAATATATTTATGTCCCCTTATTTTATTATAATATGTGTGTTTATATTATTATTTTGATGCATTTTAGATATTTTTAATTCTATTAGATATCATATGTTTGGTTTTTATTTTTATTATTAATATTACTTAATTATACTATTTTTGTTTAATAATAAATCTTGATCCAAGGAAAGAACTACAAGACGAGCCCAAAAGTGAAGCCCAATTTGAAGACAAAAGAGGAAAAAAAAAGAAAGAAAAGAAACGAAAAAATAAAAGAAAGAAAACAAAAGAAGCACGTGAGAGAAGCAAAGAAGAAAAAAAATAAGAACAGAATTGAAAGGGGCGAAGAGGAAGACAGAAAGAACAGAACACCTCACACATCCTTCAACACTCCTCTTCGTCGATCATCATCATCCTTCACCGCCACTCATCTTCTTCACCATATTTCCACCAATCAAAAAGCCCACAACTTGCATCAATCAACCAATCACGAAGCACAGCCGAATTCGGCACCGCAAAACACGACCAAAGAAGAGGCGGTTCAAGGGCCGAATTCTTGGAGTCCAATCCTCCTCTCTAATTGGTCCGAAAATCATAGCTTGGCGGCGGAAATTGGGTATAAATACCCAATTAAGGGTTTCGAAAAGAGAAGCAAACAATTCCACAGAAAATTGAGTGAAAAAAAAAAATCAGAAAAATTCGTGAGGTTTCGAGGCATTTTGGGCGTGCACGAGTTCGACGGAAGATAGCCTTGGGTTGGAGTCCTAGCACACAACCGGGGAGGGTGAAGTTCAAGCTCGACCGTAGGTGCGAAATTCGAAAATCGGAGGCGAATTTCCGTGGGATACACAAGTCTTCTCTATTTCTCTTGTACTTTCAAATTAGTCTTGAAATTTCCCGATTATACTTTTGAATTTCATAGTATGTTTTGGATTGTATTGTTGAATTAAGTTAGATTATATGGTTTGAATTCAAAATTGGTTTGTGATGTTTGAATCAAGTTTGAATTATGAGGTTTGAAGTATGCTTGGATTGTGGTGTTGAATTTTGAATTGAATTCAAGATTGTTTGTAGTTGGATACTCAAGTTATATTTGATTGTAATGTTCAAATTCCAATTTTACACTTAATTTGCTATCTTATTAGGTATAAAATTGAGATTATCGTTAGTTATGTGATTGAGCCTAGTCTAAATTGTATGACAACAAGTAGTAACTAGTTTAATTTAGGCCTGCAAAGATGGTTTTAAGTTCAAACTAGAATATAACTTGGACTAGTTATTTAAACATAAAGATATGATATGTTTAGATTAACTAGGGATTAATGATGTACTTCTAGTTCTATAATGCTTCTAGTTTAATCGTTGTAAGTTGCGAAATACTTGTGGTGATTAGATTAGCTTAGAATCGATATCGACCTAGTTCAATGTTGATTAAAAGTATGGAAGTATAGGGGAGTTTGGCTACTTGAATTCCTACAATTAATCTATCTAATTAATCTTGGATTTATGAAATTGGAAGTATAATCAAGGTTAGAAGATTGTAAATTTCTAAAAGAATTATGAGCTTAAAAATGGGATTGTTTGTCATCACTTGTAAATATTAGGTTAGATTTATCTTTAGTAGTATTTAGATTTTTTGTATCATCTTGTAAACCCCCCCAAAACAATGTGGATATGTATATATTAGTAAATAACATGTATATACTAGTTAGATTCTCTTAATTAGTTGAACTTGGATTTTAGGAATATATAAACCTCTCCGTGGGATCGACCCTTACTTATCGCTGTACTAAACTTAAACAATACTAATGTGGATGAAATAAGGTTTTTTAATTTGTACGCATAACGACACGTACCAGTTATCGTCTGCTTAAGGGACTTCAACTGCCGAATGATTGTTCGGCAGACAAGTTGGTGGCTCCAGCGGCTCAACATACCCATGATATAGCAGTGGTAAGTTCTCTAATAAATTAGTTTTTTAATTTTTTTTTAATATTTTGACTTTTTGACGCAGACCAACAATTCCGCCATTGAGCTGATTGAGCAGTACCTCCACTATCAGGCTTTGTCCGATAGCCAAGAGAAATCTCTAGGTGATCTTCGTATAGAGTTTGATGCCGTCAAATTTCGCTCTGACAACCTTCAACAGGATTTGGATGCTGAGAAGGCTGCGAGGGCTGTGGTGGATGTGGAATTGGCCGAGTTGAGGATTAAAGCTGTCAAACTGGAGGAGTCTGAGAAGAATGTGGCCGCTTTAGAGAAGGTCTTGGAATACGCCAAAAGCGAAGAGGCTGCTGCAATTGAAAAAGCCAAGTCTGATGCCAGCCAAAGAGCCGTGGCGGATTTCAAAAGATCTGAGGAGTTTATAGGCCATCTGGGGGAAAGATACGATGGTGGATGGGTGGCCGCGAAGAGGTGCGTTTGCCACACCCATCCTTCCTTCGATTGGGAGCAGATTGAGGTTGCTTTCTCAGAAGGCGTTCATACGCGTCCTCTTGAAGGCGAACCCTTTATCTGCGAGGAAGATGTAATTGCCAACGTTCTTCCTGTCGTCCCAGACGAGGAAATGGCTCTTCCCTGATGTCTTTGGCGGTCATCTCCAGGCTCTTCTGTTGCCTCCAATAGCTATTAAATTTCTTGTATTTTTAATATTGTTATCTTACTTTGAATTCGGCCGATGATAGCGTGTAAATTGAATATGCTTTTAATTACAATTATTGTTATCAGTCTTTGATGCTTTTTTGATGGCTGCCTTCATTTTTGCTTGTAGTTGGCCGCCATGCCAGTAATTAGTAATGAAGCTTTGTTTTTACGTAAATTCTTGTTTCTCGTTCTGCTTTTGTTTTTAATTTGGACAATTTGTTGGTGACATGATGTCCGTTATGAAAAAACCAATCGAACGTATCTTGCGCCTGTTTTTTGGCTTAGTAGGGTCTGTTATATAGCTGTTTTTACACGGTCTATTATCCGACCCTTGGTGCCTGTCATATGGCCATTTCTCCATTTTACCTGTTATGTGGTCATTTTGTACTTGACCTGTTATATGGTCGTTTTTGTACTTGACCTGTTATATGGTCGTTTTGTACTTGACTTGTTATGTGGTCGTTTTTGTACTTGACCTATTATATGGTCGTTTTTGTACTTGACCTATTATATGGTCATTTTTGTTCTTGACCTGTTATATGGTCGTTTTGAACATCAAGAGCGTACAATTTAGTTTTGTTGTACATGTTTAAACATGATAAGAGATTAATCGGAATGCTAACGATCGTTTATCTTATTCAAGTATGAAAAGAGTGGCTCTAGGCCCATTACACAAGATGCCTAAACATAATACTTCTTTAGAACGCTAGCATTCCAGCAATTCTTAAGTTCGATGCAGTCCATTGTTTTCAAAGCAAAGGATCTGGGACCAATTTCTTTTGCTAATATGGCCCTTCCCAGTTGGCTGTTTACTTTCCTTCTGTATGAGCTTTTCTAGTAGCGGCCGTCCTTCACAATACCAGATCGCCCAGCTTAAGCGGCCTCTCTAGAATTCTCTTGTTATAAGCCTTGCTGATACGCTCCTTCTATGCTGCGGCTTTAAGTTCTTCTACCAACCTTATTTCTGGTAGGAAATCTAGATTTTCTCTCAAAGCATGATCATTGTTCTCTAGATCTTTGTGCTTAATCCGATAGGACGGTAAACCAACCTCGACTGGCAAGACTGCTTCCGTCCCGAAAGGTAATCGACGGTAAAACATGATTGCCTTTATGAATTCTGAAAATTATTCCTTCAAAAATTCACTCAGAGCCTAGGCCCTAGAGGATGCTTCGATAAGTGTTTCGTGTATTTTTAGTTGATGCAGTATATTAAGAGAGTCTTTGATGCAGTATCTAATCTCGTCCTGAAATTGTCTTCAAAATGAATTTTAGTTGGTTGTAGTATAAATAGAATTTGCATTAACAGATTGCAATTGTTTAGACTGCACTTGTTCAGATTGCACTTTCTCAAATTCCGATACTAAACTTCTTGATTATTGGAGGTTCAGTCTGACTCAGGTTCCCTGCTTTAATGTCATCTAGTAGGCGACTAGGCGTTGGGTCTTCTTCATGATTGTCAACCATTCCAATATTTGAGCTTTATCCTACTTCTGGTTCTGTAATTATCTCAGGGAACTACGTGGTAAAAGAGGTTCTGGCCTTACTGAGGTTTCCGCTGCTAGTGTTGCAATTCCATGGAGTTCTGCCACAAACTTATGTTTCGGTCCAGACTGAGGGCTAGATGGTCCCTTATGCTGCCAACGTTAATCTTGCCTGTTGGAGTACAAGGTGACACTCAAGAAGGGGGAGTTGAATTGGGTGACAAAAACTAATCGATTTTCGCAAAAATACTCATATGGCTCAGTGTTGTGCACTGTGTTATTCACTCGTAAACTTGCGTTTGATGTTTTTGCTCGAACGAAATTTTATCAAAACAAGAAAACAATGAAATCAAATAATAAGACACGGGAATTTAACGTGTTTCAATCTCACCTCTGAGATCTACGTTCACACACTACCTACTCTTTTATTATTTGAATCTAACAATACCAAACTCTTGATACAATACGATTCCCCCACTACTAACTCTAGTAGTGCTCCCCAACATTTAAACCTAAGCGTTGCTACTCTCTATAATATGAAAATTACAGAAAGAATGATTCCTCACAGGTGTGCTTCTTATTCAAGCCAATAGAGGATCGTTACAATCGTTGTTTAGAAACCTTAACTTACTTGAACTTTGTGCCGTACACTATGCTCTACGAGTTTGTTTTCAGCTCTCAAAATCTTTTTCTCACCAAATATGAAAACGTGTGATCTTATACTTATTTCTATCCCTTATATAATTTCATCAAATGAATAATAATTATTCTCCAAGATATAATTATTTTCTTGAATAATTTCTAGTCCTAAAATACAGGGACAAAATCTTTTCCTTTTCAAAATCAAACTTTATCTTTTATAAAAACCGAATTTCTTTCTTTTCTTATAAGATAAGGATTTCCCCATATCTTATGCTAATTTTAATCATATCAGTTTTTATCGAAAATCTTTATCAATATATTTTCTTTAAAAACCAGTTTTTCTTCTTACAAACATTCTCCTTTTTTCGAAAAATCTTCAAAACCCTATTTTATGATGTTTTTCGAAAATAAAAAAATCTTTTATCTTTTTAAAAATAATTTCTGAAAATAAAAATATTTTTCTTTTCAAAACTTATTTTCAAAAATAAAAATCTTTTTCTTTAATTTCTAAAACTGATTTTCGAAATCCGGATTTAACAAAATCCCCCCTTCTTTTTCTTTAATCCATATAAACATGAAATTAGTATAATCACCTATTTTTTTTTAACTCTAAGAAAACAATTAATCATCCTAATTTCATATTTCTAATTTTAGCACAAAAATCTAATATGTTAATTACATTGCATACACATGAATTTGATATAACTGGACCTAAGCTTCCTTGTCTTCAAGTCATCCAATCTTGATTACTCGATTATTGTTACAATTAATCATGTTATAGCATTGGGTGTTTATCATAATCAAAATAATATTGACTTAGAGTCACCACAAA
Organism: Beta lomatogona; assembly: GCA_947646795.1. NCBI lineage: Eukaryota > Viridiplantae > Streptophyta > Magnoliopsida > Caryophyllales > Amaranthaceae > Beta > Beta lomatogona. Next base: position 1,480 of record CANSNZ010000396.1, on the reverse strand, counting down.
TTCCCCCTTTTTGATGATGACAAACAAATAATACTTTCCCCTCAAAAAATGCACCATTAATCACATTAGGAAAAATAACTCAACATCATTGACATACATTCACAAGTAACATGGTAACCAAGATAACCAAATAGCCAAATACTTATACATGATTAGTCTAAGTATTATACCAATGTGTGAGATAATATACTTACACATGAGATAATATCATTCATTAGTCTAAGTTTTATACCAATGTTCCCCCTTTTAACCTTATCAAATAGAAGAGCATCAACATGTTTAGCAAGTCCAAATGAGATATAGTCAGCAAAATAATGCAAGTAGCTCAAGCAATAGAGACTAAGGATGCTGGTGCTATGTATAATCCAACTCACAATCCGAAGTCATTAAGCAAAAAAATAATCCAACTTACAATCCGAAATTATGAAGCAAGAAATAATCATAAAGGATCATGGCTGATAGCTAAGAAAGTAAGATAAAGAAAGGTAATGCAAGCTTGAAGATTAGAAAACGCAATTGGCTCAACAAGTGCCTAAACATTTCTTTTTAGATTTTCAACATCCGCAAATAAACATCATAGGATTTTTTTCACCATGGCACTGTGTGCGTTTCTGTGCCACTAGACAATCTATTCCCTTCCAAATATAATTGATCTTTGGATATACTGGAATCCAATGTGATGATCTTCAAAATTTTGATAATGTTTTTCATCTGTGAATTGAACTCTAAGGTTTATACACAAGTGTCTTACTCTCCTTGTCTTCTTCTTTTCTTTTCTTTTCTTTTCATTCTAACTCCTGTTTTTTATTTTTTTTAAAAAGGAGAGTCAGACCATACAATAATACTAGAGTTAATCAATAAGAGATCAAAGATAAGAATTTAATTCGAACCTCATTTTCTTTTTGATACATCTCCTGGCACTATGCCTTGCACAGTGTGAATCCGTACTTTTCATTCTTTCATGTATTTGTGTTTCATTCCAACCTTTTCATGTTCCCCCTTAAATGATGCGTCTTTTTCTTCCATCATGTTATCAACATGTTCTTGCACCATAAATCATCATTAATAAAGATTAAAAGCACTAGTTGAACTTTGGATCAAGTGTGAGGAAAAGAAGGATAATAATAGGGAAATGAAGATGAGGTAAGACATATCAAAGAAAGAAATAATGAGGCACAAAAGTTAAACTCATGAACAGAAAATCCGAATATCGGGCTAAAGATTAAGCTTGACATAGGAGAAAGAATTAGCATTTCATAGCTAAAAAATTTCGGCAACTTAGGATCATATAGCTCATTAGTTCGGCAACTTAAGATCATGACATTAGGACAACATCATTAGACCATTACGAGTCCTTTTATATTAAGTAGACCTTTACTCAGAAAGCTTCACACAGACATGCATCAACACTCCAATTTTACAAAGCAAAGGAAGAACGACAAGCATAATACCCAAATAATTTTTAGTTTTCTCAATTATT
>CANSNZ010000395.1:0-144976 GCA_947646795.1 Beta lomatogona | reverse complement strand
TGGTGATTGATACAGAATGTGTTATGTTTTGTTTTCACAATGATTAATGATGCATTATTTGAGGGGAAGTATTATGTATACATTAACAAAAGTGGGAATTTGTTTGTTTTAAACCTTGAATATTTTGATGATGATAAACAATCTATGATATATAACATGAATATTTTGTAATGTTGACTGCTTATCAAGATTTGATGATTGGAAGGCAAGGAAGCTTAGGTCTAGTTATATCATGTATGTGAATGTAATTAACGTATTGGAACTTTGTGCTATAAAAATGAAAATGTGAAATTAGAATGGTTATTATTTTCTTAGAGTTAAGAAAATAGATAACTGCAGCTACACTTCATATATCTATATAAAAAAAGGGGAAGTTTAGTTTAAAAATAAAAAGGATTTTATAAAAACCGATTTGGAAAAGGATTTTATAAAAACCGATTTGGGAAAAGGATTTTATAAAAAACCGGTTTATAAAAGAATTTCGAAGACAAAAAGGATTTTTTAATAAAGAAAAACTGATTTTTAAAGAAAACGATTTGATAAAGATGATTTTGGATAAAAATTGATTTAAAATCTGATTAATAGTTGACATAAGATATGAAGGAATCCTTATTTATAAGGAAAAGAAAAAAATCAGCTTTTATAAAAGATAAAATTGGATTTTGAATAGGAAAAGAATTTTATCCCTTTATTTTAGGAATAAAAATTGTTCAAAAAGATAATACATCTCTGGAGAAGGATTCTTATTCGACTGATTGAATTATATAGGGGATAGAAATCATTATAGTTTTCCACGTTTTTTTAGATTTGGGAGAGAAAAAGATTTTGAGAACCGAAAAACGATCTCCCGTGAGGGCACGAGTAAGGCGGCACGAGTTCTAGTAAGTTAAGATCTCAAAAACAACGCATTGTAACGATCCTCTATTTGCTTGAATAAGAAGCACGTCTTTTGAGAATCTTTTCTTTCGTAATTCTTATATTATAGGAGAGTATGAAACACTTAGGGTTAAGTGTTGGGGAGCACTACTAGAGTTAGTAGTGGGGGAATCGAATTGTATCCAAGTTTGGTATTTTACTGATTCAAATAATAAAAGAGTAGTTTGTGTGGACGTAGATCTCGAGAGGTGAGATTGAACCACGTTAAATTTCGTGTCTTATTATTTGATTTCATTGTTTTATTGTTTGATACAATTTCGTTCAAGCAAAAAATCAATCGGAGAATTTCGAGTGAATAACACGGTGCACGGCACTTTGTGCCATAAGAGTAGTTTTTGCGAAAATCGATTAGTTTTAGCCACTTCAATTCAACCCCGCCCTTCTTGAGTGTCACCTTGTGTTCCAACACAAAGGATTGTTAGCAATAATAAAATATCCGGTGCCACATTCAAAAACACGCAATCCACTTGTCCTTGTTTCTTTCTCTTTCCCGTTTGTTGTTCCATAGTTTTATATGGATTGCCACAATATACTAGCAGAGTACTTTGTGAAATGGGCATATCTCTTGCCATTTCAACATGAGGACTTGTATTACCTTACCTCATAGTTGATACTTGATTTTATGCCTTTTTGCTAAAGAAGGACAAGCTAGCAGAACAACATCAATAAAGCCCATTAAACTTTGCTAAATTTTTTACAGTGAACTGTTTTGCCTATAGATCCGGATTGATCCACTCGGGTATAATTCTTCTAGCACCCTGAAGCTTGGGTTCTTTAGTCATTGGATTGTTGCACTAGTCAATAGTTTTTGCCTTGGGTTTTGTTAGAATGCTCAAGCTAAGTGTAAGTATGTGACTATGACAGTGGTAATGGTGCCCTTTCAATCAGGACATTACAATCAGGAGGTCAAAATAGGCAAAGTGGTTCATGGAATGAAGGATGGATAAAGCATATACAAAGTTATGCATGGCTGAAAATGTTGATGCATATCATCCAAATAAAACATATCAGCTTGAGAACAAGACCACCCACAAGTACTTGAATTGTGTGTGGGGCAAATAAAAGTTACAATCAATAGTTTTATGTACTCAATTGAGACAGTGAAACAAATGTTGCAGGAAAAGAAACCAGTCTCAGCCAGGCTAATGAACATAGCAGCAGAAAGGTGAAAACTGAGGAGAGAGTATCATCTTCAAGAGCAGTAGACTGGAGTTTAATTTGATTCCTGGGAAATGCTGGTATTAGTCCGTTTCAAGTAGCTATTCTCTCTAGAAAATTGGTTAGCAAAGCAAACTAACCAAACAGGTCACAGCTGCTACTCTTATAAACTAACTAACATAGTTAAAGCATGAAGGCAAGCTTGGTGCATGTTTGAATATAAGCATTATTTCGATCATTTCCCCAAACATTAAAGATTCAAAATTTGAAAAAAAAAAAAATTCATAGGTTTAGTTCATAAATATGTTCATGGAGAAATAAGACCTAAGATATAGTAGTAACGATACCTCACGATCTACGACAGTTGCGGGCCATTAGAAGCTTGCCCATTTAAGTCATGGAGACATTCTTGAAACACAACTTAGCAAACATCTATGTTCGCAAGACATCCATTTAGCTGAAATAACATCCATTATACTTATGCTAGTTCACATATTGCTGTAAAGTGATCATCCGTAGGCTTATACCTATTACTCTATCGAAGCCCAGGATACCAGAATCTTATGAGTTATGACAACTGTCTTTTAGTTTGAATAGGTTATGTATACATCTTAAGTCGGTGAACTAAGATCGAACTTATTTTTTGATGTGTTTCGAACCAGTTTTGCACTCTTCTTGATTATTTTTGTGGAGTGCTATTTGCCTCATCTTATTTTCCAATCCGTCGACAAACCATAAACATTTATTTTATGAGCGAGATGATAAATCATGAATTAAACTATGCATTGTAATTCAATAAAGATACGACATCAAAAAATCGAATAGCAAAAGCAAAAAGTCATATATAGTACCATCAAAAAGTTCTCTAGGAAGATTTTCAATAGCGTAATGCTAACCCTCTTTAAGCGGATCCTCAATATAAAAAAATTGATGGGCTTGAATGGTACATTTTTAAGCATCTTTTTGTAAGTTTGTTGTTTGAAACCGGCAAGACACTTACACTATGAATCACATATTATCATCTTTCCAATGTGAATCACATGAACAAACTAATCCTCGAGAGCAAAATCCAAGTCCATAACTAATTAATAGTATCATTACAAAATCACATTGCTCACATATCTATATAATGCATAGAACTCATGAAAAATTCAGGTCGGTAGTTTTATACACCTTCTCAAATCTTGTGCCACAAGGAGGTATTATAAAATTAGTATTCTAGAATGCAATGATACATTCCGGTTTCGATTACGGTGAGAAAATATTGTGGGAAGTAGAAATTAAAAAGGAGAACTTGAAGTGAAAGTGATATGATACAAACAAGAGTAATCCGAATTTTGCCTCTGCTATGCATAATTCCAAAACCCAAAGACTATAAAATTGAAGAAGTCACCGGCATTAAAACTCCCATAACAATTGAAATTGAAGAACGTACCTTTTGAAGCTCGACTGAATCCGAATTTCGCCTCTTTCTTGGGTTTTCTTGAATTTTGCCTCTTTGCTTAGGTTTTCTTAATTAATTTCGCCTACTTCTTGCGTTGAAGACTTGAATTTTGCATATATACGTGAATTCGGGAAAAAATTTGGAATAATATTGAAGGAAATCTCCCTGAATTCTCCCTCTTCCTTTTAGTATATAATCACAATTCGTGAATTCTTCCTATTTGTAGATAGTATATAATTCGATCGGTTTCGGTTCGTGCATTCGTGCTTTTCAGTTCATAGGAAAGATTTAGGAGATTGAAATTTTTGGCGACATTCATAGGGTTTTTCGGTTCGTGCTTTCAATCGATTACCTGAGTGAATTGGCTTTTGTTTTTCCTTGTTTTACGAAAATAAGGGTATTGAAAATAGAAGTCTTTCTTGTAAAGTTTTTAAAATTTCGTAAAAAAATTGAGGAACCGAATATATATATTGCGCGAACAAATCACATTGGCACGAGATAATGTCTAACGCAACGACCTTATCTTATAACATTGTTATTATTTTATCAAATGCAACGACCATCATCAAGTCGTTGCTATAGATATACCTAATGCAACAGTCACTATAAAGTCGTTGCAATAGCTTAATCCATGAACCTAAATTGAAATGGGTGCAATAGATTCTCCTACTGCAACGGTATAAAAAACAACCGTTGCATTAGCTTATATTAACCATTGCCTTGGATTAAAAATGTAATAAGGGTATATTTCTTGTTCGGTTTGAAATTGTAGAAGCTAGCTTGCGGGTGACAACCGAAGGTTACCAATTCTTTGATCAAAATCCCATTATCACACGAATTTGGGACCCTGACATGCCTATGGAGAAAACTAATGTTGAAACTATGCCAATTTGGGTTAAAATGCCTGGATTACCAATCAAATACTGGGGGGAGAGGAGCTTGTTTAAGATTGCAGGATTAGTTGGGAGAGCTACTAAAATGGATCAGGCTACGAAATCCGAAGATCGATTGAGTTATGCGAGAGTGATGGTTAAGGTTCAAATGCAAAGAATTAGCTACCGAGACTATAAGTTTTTGTAATGAACACGGTAAGGTTGTGGAGCAAAAACTTGACTATGAATGGAGGCCGTATTTTGTAAGAAATGTCTTGTTGTGGGGCATAATGAAGAATATTGATCAAGATGGATTCCAGTAGGTGGGGAGTAAGAATACTTGTTCAACAAGCACAGGAAACCGGGTGCCTGCTCACAATCCTTTTAATGCCTTGCTGGATGATGCAGAGAGATTTGTAGGGATGATTATGAGGTTGAAATAGCAGAAGAAGTGGCTGGGAGTGAGGTTCAAACTGGTATGCAGAGTAGGGAGGTAATGGGTGCAAAGGGGCAGGGGCTGATAACCCCTATCCCTAATGGATAATATATTAACTTGGAACATAAGAGGGCTAAATAACTGTGTTAAGCAGCAAGAAGTGAGGAAATGTATTCTCTCTCATAATGTAAAGTTATTCAGCCTTCTTGAGACTAGGGTAAAGTCACCTAACTTGGTGAAAGTTTACACTAACTTATGCCCAGTGGTGCTTTACCCATAATAATTCCTGTCATGAAAATGGTAGAATAGTTGTGGGATGGTGGCCCGGCTCTTTTCATGTGAATATTATGATGATGAGCAGTCAATATATCCATTGTGAGATCAAACCTATACAAGGGTTTGGTGGTTTTTGTTGCACCTTTGTATATGGTTTCAATGATCAAGAAAGTAGGTGTGAGCTTTGGACTGGGTTAAGAATGATTACAGGTGCTTGTAGGGGTCCTTGGGTCTTAATGGGTGATTTTAATGCTCTTTCTAGTGTGGAGGATAGAATTGGAGCTGTTGTGAGAGGAGCTGAGATTACTCCCATGCTGAGCTGTATTAATGATTGTGGTCTTGCTGATGTGAAAGCGATCGGAAGGCATTTTACATGGAACAATAAGCAAGATGGGTCGGCTAGAGTATACTCTAAGATTGATAGAGTTCTAGCAAATAGTACCTAGTTAGATACTTATGAGTTGACTGAAGTTGCTTTCCTTCCGGAAGGGAATTTTGACCATGCCCCAGCTTTGTTGTGTATCTATGGACGGTCGACAAAAAAAAAAGCCTTTCAAGTTTTGCAATCATTGGTGTAATTATCCGAAGCAACTTTAGAGGTTGTGCAGATGGCCTAGAGGAAGAATGTTATAAGGTGCCCTATGTTTAGAGTAGTTGAGAAATTGAAAGAGGTGAAAATTGCTTTGAGAAGCCTGAAGAAGAAAGGTTTTGGGGATGTGGAGACTGATTAAATTAAAGCTAGAGAAGAGTTAGATGCTTGCTCAGTTGGCTCTTCGAGGCTAGTCCTAGTGATGTTGAGATTATCAAGAGTGAAAAGGAAGCTGGTGAGAAGTATAGAGTTGCCAAGAAGGACCTGTGTGCTATGCTGCAACAAAAACCTAAGCTAAACTAGCTCAAGCGTGGGGATGATAATACAAAGGTTTTTTTTACCATGCTATTAGATCTAGAAGAAACTGGAACAAGGTGCATGCTATTCACAACTGTGTCTTGGTGAATGGATGAATTCTCAAGAGAAAGTCAATGAAGCTTTTCTTGACTTTTATAAAACCTTGTTCACTAAAAAGAAGCAGCTTCAACCTGTTTTTGAGTTGTTGTTGAACAAAGGTCAAAAATTTAGTGAGGAGCAGGTGAGAATGTTGAACTGCCCTTTCACTAAAGATGATGTTAGATGAGTAATTTTCAGCATACCAGATGACAAAGCACCTGGTGTAGATGGTATGAACAGCTTTTTTTTTTTTTAACCATAGTTGGGGGATTATAGGGGATGATGTTGCTGAAGCAGTGCTTGATATTTTCAAAACTAGACAACTGCTTAGGGTTATAAATAATGTTACTACTCTCACCCTTGTGCCAAAAGTTCAATGCCCAGAAAATGTGTCTGAGTTCAAGCCCATTGCTTGTTTCTCTGTTTTATATAAATGCATCACAAAGCTGTTGAGTGAAAAGCTTACCAGAGTTCTGACTGATATTGTTTCACCTAGTTAAGGTGTGATAAGTGCATATTCTAACATAATTTAGTTGCATATTAGGTGCATTTTCATGTAGCATTAGAACATTTACGTTGCCTTTGTGCATATTTAGGTCCCTTTTCAGAAGCTACGATACTTTCACGGGTTTTTTGGTCTTTTGATGTAATCTCAGATACTTTGAACTCCTGTTTTAGGATATGAAGATTAAGGCACTTGGATGACCTTCAAAATGATATATCATGTGCCCAAAACGGATTGAAAGTGAAGAAGATACAGACGACTTTGTGTACTTGTGCGAAATATGATACCTCTGCACCATTTCACTCATAACTTTTGCCACAAGAACGATAATGAGGTAATTCCAACTGTTTTGGAAACTAGACTGCAAGAGCTTTCCAACAATATATTATATGTGTGAAACAAAGCTCTGGATCAAAAGTTGTAGCTGTTCAAAGTTGAGCTGAAGCCACTGTCTCGCCCGAACGCCCGTGCGGATATGTGCTCGGCCGTGCAACCTGCAATCAGAAGTCACGAATGTTTCTGCCTTGCTCGCACGACCGAGCAAGATTTTGCTCGACCGTGCACGACCATGCACGCCCGTGCACATAGTTGCTTGCCCGTGCAACCTCTTTGTAATATCGTATCCTTCGCGTGACCTAACTTATGTCGGTTTATATTAATCTTAGCTTATAAATTGGACTTTAAACATTATTTTGAGGACCTGAGATGAGATATCATCTTAATTAGTTTATACTTATGGTTTTTAGAGAGAAGTTAGAGAGAGAAATTTGTAGATCTCCATTGTTCTCCAAGACTCCACCTTTCTTCCATTAATTCAAGTGTCTCTTTTCTTCTTCTTTTCTCCTTGTTTTATATTATAATGTTTTATTATTCGTCTCTATTTTCTTTATTTATTTCAATTATGCTTTCATAGTTTTGTAATATATGGTTAAGTTGAACCCTAGTGTGAATTAATTCATGATTATACCTTTAAATTCCCAAATTAATTGCTTAATTGTTCTTGCTTAATTGATTGTGCATATTCCAATACTAGATTTGGGATAACTAGTATTGTTATGATTCCATTGTCTTGATCACAACGGGGGTTGGGTTTTGACGGATTTGAATATTTCAATTAAGGACATGAAGTTCTCCACGGGAGTAGGTAGAATGGATTGTTAGGAAGTTAGAGTGTCGCGTGTAATGTCTTTAATTTGCATGATTCCACGGGAGTAGGCTTGAGTGCATATTAGGGAAGCCATAGATACTCGGGAGAGATTTATGGTATTTTATAGGGTATACTTTTCCTTGTGAATATTTAATTGACTACTTTGGGGTAGGAATTATCATTGTATTAATTTATGCTAGTGGGGATACTTAATTATAGAGTCTTTTATTTATAGATTGAATAGTATAGTTAATTCGACCATATTTGATATTAACCTCCTTTAGTCTTACCATTACTTAACGGCTAATCATAGAACAACTTTCTCTCTGTGAGATCGACCCTGACTTACCCTACTACATACTTAGGAGGATTAGTTAGGTTATTTATTTTTGTTAGGTGCGCGACACGCCTATCAAATTTTGGCGCCGTTGCGGGGACATAGTTTGTTTTATTTAGTTTTTATTGTTGGTGAGACTATAGTGTATATAATTTTTTTACTTTCTTTTGTGAATTTTTTTTTCTTTTTTCTTTTCTTTCTTTTTCGTATCATGGAGTCATATTATTATTGTGATGGGGATAATTCTTTTTGATAGGCACCATAGTCATAATTCTTGTGGTTCTCATGTTTATAGTTTTGATGCATCACATCAAAATTCTCCCAATTTTTGCATGAGTTCTCATGAATTACCATACATGTTCCATGAACCCAATATTTTTGCTAGTAATTCTAGAGCAATTTTTTCTTTTCCTCAATATGAGAATGAATTGTTTTGGAAATACTATTATAGACTTAGCGATTTTATTGGTCCTAAACATGGAATTGAAATTTGGGATATGTGCCTAGTAATTTATGAGGGTTTAAATGAAGAAACTAGGGTGGTGTTTGATTCTATGTCTAATGGAAAATTTCTAGCCCAATCACCAGATTATTGTTGGGAGTTAATGGAGTGGTTGGCTAAGAATAAATATGAATGGGATATGTCTTTATCTGCTAGACCAACCCTACAGACCCTATAGTTGTATTACAACACCTTATTATTCTTCGAATTGTCACTCTACTTCTCATGCAATTTCTTTGTGTGATGTGATATTAGTGAATGATTTTAATACCTCACCCCAATATGAATTTGATTATTACTGATGTTATGGTTTTATATAGAGTTTTTCCCCTTATATTTGAGCTAAAATGTGTATCAATGGTGTTCTTAGGAGCCATTTTATGCTAACTTTCTCCATCTAGTTGTGGTTTTACGTTACGTATCGATTGCGGGTTTTAGGGAGTTATCTCCTTTTATTTTTACTATTATTTGACCATTACACTTTGATGGAGAGGTTTCATGCGGAGTTTCAAAGTCTCGAGGACACTTTTCGAGACCCTTGAGCAAAGAAGAATTGACGTCTTGGCGTTTAGAGCGAAGAAGGAAGAAATGCACCACAGCCTGATTCCATCGGGCTCCACTCGCCCGATCGGGCGTTCATAACGGAGTTAAGCTGTGTCGTTGCGGGCCCGATCGGGCGATGTCGCCCAGTCGTTATTTCGGTGAGGGGCCCGATCGGGCGGTTCGGCCCGATTTCATCGGGCGTGATTTGGTGATGGTTTGTGCGCATGCTGAGAACTAGCAGTTCGGCCCGATTGCGTCGGGCGAGTCGGCCCGATTTCATCGGGCGGTGGCGTTTTTGGCCTCTGTTACTGCGTTTGAGCCCGATTTGATCGGGCTGACTTGGCCCGATCGGGCGATTCACTCCGCGCGTCCATTTAATGAGTGTCGGCCTGTTTAGTATAAATAGAAAATTCATAACTTTGATTATTTATTTTTGATTCATCTTGGTTTTTAATCCTTATTCTCTCATAGTTTCTCTCAAGAACCCTAGTTTTTATTACTTTTCATTGTGGATTCAAGATCAAACTTTTTTTTTTGTTTTTTTTTTTTACCAAATTAAAGAACTATATCGAACTTGCGAATAATCCAAAAGTTTGATCTTGAATCCACAATGAAAAGTAATAAAAACTAGGGTTCTTGAGAGAAACTATGAGAGAATAAGGATTAAAACCAAGATGGATAGAAAATAAATAATCAAAGTTCGAATTTTCTATTTATACTAAACGGCCGACACTCATTAAATGAGCGCGCTGAGTGAATCGCCCGATCGGGTCAAGTCAGCCCGATCAAATCGGGCTCAAACGCAGCAACAGAGGCCAAAAACGCCACCGCCCGATGAAATCGGGCCGAACAGCCAGTTATCAGCATGCGCACAAACCATCACCAAATCACGCCCGATCGGGCCCTCACCGAAATAACGACCGGCGACATCGCCTGATCGAGCCCGCAACGACACGCCTTATTCCCTTATGAACGCCCGATCGGGAGTGGGCCCGATGGAATCGGGCTATGGTGCGTTTCTTCCTTCTTGGCTCTAAACGCCAAGACGTCAATTCTTGTTTGCTCGAGGGTCTCGGAAAGTGTCCTCGAGACTTTGAAACTCCGCATGAAACCTCTCCCGATCAAAGTAATGGTCAAATAATAGTAAAAATAGGGAGATAACTCCCTAAAACCCGCAATCGATACGCACCGAAAAACCACAACTAGTTGGAGAAAGTTAGCATAAAATGGCTCCTTGTAACACCATTGATACACATTTTAGCTCAAATATAAGGGGAAAAACTCTATATAAAACCATAACATCAAACTCCCCCAAGCTAAACATTTGCTTGTCCCCAAGCAAAGCACAACATGAATAAGAATAGGATTGCTTCACCCCTCAGATAGGAAAGTTTAAACTCAATTATTTCCAACTCAAAATCGTTCAAGCAAGCTAAATTCAAGTTCGCTTGCTCGAGATCACCGACTACCAATCACTTAAGTAAACCATCAAATGCGGCGGCCCTACATTTCATGCAAATCTTGAAAAGGTGCTCACCGAGGTGTCACTCCTCTCAATTTTGTGGCGAGGCAAAATGTGCGCCCGATCGCTCTCCACCCAACCATAATAGCCCTTCCCACTCACACTCTCATGTGTTTAAAAAAGGTATAATATCGCTCATCCTAATCGGGTCGACTCAAATAACAAACTTAATCTTCAACTTTGGCATATTGACTCAGTATTATTCCAATAAACAATCAAACACGTGCTCAAAAGGTCTTTCTCAGGGTTGTAATGGGGCTCGGGTAAAGGTACGGAAATTATTTAGGGAATGTGGTGGAAAAGCCAAGAAAGGGGAGCAAAAAACACTAGTAGGACTAGGTGTGGTCGAAACAACTCCCATGGCATCAACAACATAACCAAGATAATAACCAACTCTTGAAATTTCACGAATCAACCAATAATTGCCTCTTTTCAGCATAATTTCCAATGCTTTTGAAAGTTAAGAAGTGAAGATCATAGAAATTTTTCAAATTTTTCCCTATCATTTTTTTTTCACTTTTTTTTTTCTTTTTCTTTCTTTTCTTTGTACCAAAATATCATTATTCTCCAACCGCCCTACGGAATCAACCACACAATATGAAATTAACTTAACAAATGCTCCCCCAAGCTAGGCTTGGGACAATAGTCATTGCAAAGGCTCAATGTGTGTAATGTGGCTTAATATAGATCCAAAAAGAAGTCATTAGGCTCAGGTGGGCTAGGGGGGATGTCTAAAGCCACCAGAAATCAACGAGTACAATGCCAAAACCAAGATAAGAATGCTACGAGGAACTAACACACAGGAATAGACCGGATATAGAGATAAATCCGAGGGCTAGAATGAATCCTCACAATCTAACCAATTCAAGCATGCAGTTAAAATAGGCGCTTTATCAACAAAATCTACTCAAGATCAAGGCAATCATAGATCACATCACAACATCCCAATCACAAATGCCCAACTATCCAGTATAATGAGTTAAATCGTTTTTCAGAACAAAGTTTGGGGCACAGGAAAGCAATCAATTTGTTCGTATTCAACTCGTATTTTTGTGTTTTTTCAGCAATATTTCATTTTTTTGTGATTTTTCAATTTTTCAAAGCAATTAACCTACCTTAACTATCCTAAAAAAAAACAGTAAAAACAAAAAGAAAAATAATACTAATACTTACAGAAGTCCTCCCCCAATTGAACTTGCAATGGCCTCATTGCAACAAGGGAAAGGAAAGGGACATGGACATCGGCCGCCCATCATCCCGGGATCGAGCAGTTTAGTGGCCACATGTTGTACCACCTCTTGCAACCCGCGTCGGATTTGTAATGCTAGTGTGGTGGCCCTCATGTAGATGAATGCGGTGCTCATTGTGGTCGGGGCTTATTCTGTTAAGTCATCAATGCTATAGCCAATGGTCTTTTTGTGAGTCTCGTAAGACCGTTAGAAAATGTTCAGTCACCCGCAATAGACTCTAAGACAAGCACATCATTTGAAGTAGCATGGGAGGGGGAATGAGGCATGCAATCATGAATCGGTTCATCTATAACATCAACACTATAACATGATTCCTCTCAGCATTGGGCTTTTAGGTGCATTGTTTAGGCTAAACATGACCTTATCATCCCCCATAGTCGGTGTCGGTTCCCCACTCTTAACATCTATCACTGCCCCAGCAGTATGGAGAGGAAAGGTCTCCCAAGGATAATGGGTTTTTGAGTGTCTTCGGCCATGTCTAATATAACAAAGTCCACGGGGATAAAGAATTTACCTACTCTAACGAGGAACGTTCTCTAATATACCAAGGGGGTATTTCACGAACGGTCCGGCCATTTGCTGAGTAATGGTAGTACATTTTAATTCACCCATGTTCGATTTGCTTACAAATAGAAAGAGGCATGACACTCACACGGGCACCTAAATCACATAAAGCTTTGTTAATGAATATGGTGCCAATGTGACGAGGGGATGAAAAAACTCACTTGGATCTTTCAATTTGGGTGGAGATCGGTTTTGTAAAGGAGCACTTGCATTCAGCGAGTAAAAGCCGCGATCTCCACCTCATTGAGAATCTGCTTCCTCATCAACGTTCTTTCAAAAATTTAGAATAAGCAGGCACTTGATTTAATAATTCGAGTAAAAGGACGTTACACCTGTAGATTCTTTACCACCTCTAAAAACTTACCATGCTGGTGGTCGAGCTTCTTCTTGAGCATCCGCTCGAGGATTGGTAGCTTGATCACCGGAGGCACAGTTGTCTCCTTAGTCACCTCCATAGTCTTATTTGCAGCTCCTTGCTCTGCCTGAGGTTCAGCATCCTTAGGCACTTCTTGTGGTTTCTTCGCAATTGATGATTCCACTTCTAGCATTGCCGGAGCATCGTCTTTGCACTCCACCTGCGAAGGGTGATAGCATTGGTGGTGTCCCTTGGTTGCATTGGTTGCGAAGGCAATGACCCGGATGGCCTATTAGCGAGATGAACTAGCCACAAAATTTGACAGGCTAAAGTCGTATCACCTTATCAAAAATAACCTAAGGTCCACTAACAAGTAGTCGGGGAAGTCGGGATCGAATCCCTTTGGGAGAAAGTTATATTATTGTATACGAATTCTAATATTATACTAACTAAATCAGGTTGAAAAGGGGTGTGTGATTAAACTAATAGGCAAATGACAAAACTAAATATGAAGGTAAGAATCAATTAATAAAGAACTAGGACTATGGATCACTATGCAAACAATTTGGGAGATCAGAGACGAATAATAATCACCCAATAAGTCAATTTATCTAGGGCACATGTAATTTCTCTCGAACATTACCTCCCTCAAAGATCACCTAGCCGCTCTCGCATGGTCAATGATCACTATGCCTAATGATTGAAAGCCTATACGAAATCTCTCCTCTCGAAGCGCTTCAATATTACGATAATAGAAATACAAATCGGGCCTAATTCATAAATCTAGCATGAATGATTCAATCACAGGAAACAATTGAAATATAGGGTAATTATACTAATCTATCAATCCCTCATTGCATACATAGATCCCCACAATCCTAGAAATAAAACTACTCACTCATGCTTGAGAAAACAATAATAAATTCCATGTAAAAATTCATACTTTGAACTATTGCAAATAACTAAGAAATTACTCTAATCAATAATAGAGAAAGCAAACAATAATGGAGAAAACAAGGAAGAAGATTACCAAATTAAAGAACTATATTGAACTTGCGAATAATCCAAAAGTTTGATCTTGAATCCACAATGAAAAGTAATAAAAACTAGGGTTCTTGAGAGAAACTATGAGAGAATAAGGAATAAAAACCAAGATGAATCGAAAATAAATAATCAAAGTTCTGAATTTTCTATTTATACTAAACAGGCCGACACCCATTAAATGAGCGCACGGAGTGAATCGCCCGATCGGGCCAAGTCAGCCAGATCAAATCGGGCTCAAACGCAGCAACAGAGGACAAAAACACCACCGCCTGACGCAATCTGGCCGAACTGCCAGTTCTCAGCATGCGCACAAACCATCACCAAATCACGCCGATGAAATCGGGCCGAACCGCCGGATCGGGCCCTTTACCGAAATAACGACCGGGCAACATCGCCCGATCGAGCCCGCAACGGCACAGCTTAACTCCCTTATGAACACCCGATCGGGCGAGTGGAGCCCGATGGAATCGGGCTACGGTGCATTTCTTCCTTCTTGGCTCTAAACGCCAAGACGTCAATTCTTCTTTCCTCAAGGGTCTCGGAAAGTGTCCTCGAGACTTTGAAACTCCGCATGAAACCTCTCCAGTCCAGTGTATTGGTCAAATAATAGTAAAAAATAGGGAGATAACTCCCTAAAACCTGCAATCAGACACAGAACAGAAAACCACAACTAGATGGAGAAAGTTAGCATAAAATGGCTCCTAAGAACACCATTAATACACATTTTAGCTCAAATATAAGGGGCAAAACTCTATATAAAACCATAACATCAAACTCCCCCAAGCTAAACCTTTGCTTGTCCCCAAGCAAAGCACAACATGAATAAGAATAGGATTGCTTCACCCCTCAGATAGGAAAGTTTAAACTCAATTATTTCCAACTCAAAATCGTTCAAGCAAGCAAAATTCAAGTTCAATTGCTCAGATCACCTGACTACCAATCACTTAAGTAAACCATCAAATGCAGCTGCCCTACATATCATGCAAATCTTGAAAAGGTGCTCACCGAGGTGTCACTCCTCTCAATTTTGTGGCGAGGCAAAATGTGCGCCCGATCGCTCTCCAACCCAACCATAATAGCCCTTCCCACTCACACTCTCATGTGTTTAAAAAAGGTATAATATCGTTCATCCTAATCGAATGTCGACTCAAATAACAAACTTAGTCTTCAACTTTGGCATATTGACTCGAGTAATATTCCAATAAACAATCAAACACGTGTTCAAAAGGTCTTTCTCAGGGTTGTAATGGGGCTCGGGTAAAGGTACGGAAATTATTTTGGGAATGTGGTGGAAAAGCCAAGAAAGGGGAGCAAAAAACACTAGTAGGACTAGGTGTGGTCGAAACAACTCCCATGGCATCAACAACATAACCAAGATAATAACCAACTCTTGAAATTTCACGAACCAACCAATAATTGCCTCTTTTCAACATAATTTCCAATGCTTTTGAAAGTTAAGAAGTGAAGATCATAGAAATTTTTCAAATTTTTCCCTATCATTTTTTTTTCACTTTATTTTTTTTTCTTCTTCTTTCTTTTCTTTGTACCAAAATATCATTATTTTCTCCCCTCAAAAAAAAATATATCATTATTTTCCAACCGCCCTACGGAATCAACCACACAATATGAAAATTAACTTAACAAATGCTCCCCCAAGCTAGGCTTGGGACAATAGTCATTGCAAAGGCTCAAGGTGTGTAATGTGGCTTAATATAGATCCAAAAAGAAGTCATTAGACTCAGCAGGGCTAGGGGGGAAGATGATTCATTAAATAACTCTGAGGCTTAAAGATTAAACAAATGAACGCCTCTATCACAGCACATGTCTAAAGCCACCAGAAATCAACGAGTACAATGCCAAAACCAAGATAAGAATGCTACGAGGAACTAACACACGGGGAATAGACCGGATATAGAGATAAATCCGAGGGCTAGAATGAATCGTCACAATCTAACCAATTCAAGCATGCGAGATAAAATAGGGCGCTTTATTAACAAAATCTACTCAAGATCAAGGCAATCATAGATCACATCACAACATCCCAATCACAAATGCCCAACTATCCAGTATAATGAGTTAAATCGTTTTTCAGAACAAAGTTCGGGGCACAGGGAAGCAATCAATCTGTTCGTATTCAACTCGTATTTTTGTGTTTTTTCAGCAATATTTCATTTTTTTGTGATTTTTCAATTTTTCAAAGTAATTAACCTACCTTAACTTTCCTAAAAAAAACAGTAAAAACAAAAAGAAAAATAATACTAACACTTACAGTAGTCCTCCCCCAAGCTGAACTTGGCAATGGCCTCATTGCAACAAGGGAAAGGAAAGGGACATGGACATCGCCCGCCCATCCCGGCTGGATCGAGCAGTTTAGTGGCCACATGTTGTACCACCTCTTGCAACCCGCGTCGGACAGTAATGCTAGTGTGGTGGCCCTCATGTAGATGAATGCGGTGCTCATTGTGGTCAGGGCTTATTCCTGTCAAGTCATCAGTGCTATAGCCAATGGTCTTTTTGTGAGTCTGTAAGACCGTTAGAAAATGTTCATCACCTGTAATAGACTCTAAGACAAGCACATCATTTGAAGTAACATGGGAGGGAATGAGGCATGCAATCATGAATCGGTTCATCTATAACATCAACACTATAACATGATTCCTCTAGCATTGGGCTTTTAGGTGCATTGTTTAGGCTAAACATGACCTTATCATCCCCCACAGTCAGTGTCAGTTTCCCACTCTTAACATCTATCACTCGGCAGTATGGAGGAAAGGCCTCCCAAGGATAATGGGTGTTTGAGTGTCTTCGGCCATGTCTAATATAACAAAGTCCACAGGGATAAAGAACATACCTACTCTAACAGGAACGTCCTCTAATATACCTAGGGGGTATTTCACGAACGGTCGACCATTTGCGAGTAATGGTAGTGCATTTTAATTCACCCATGTTTCGTTGCTTACAAATAGAAAGAGGCATGACACTCACACGGGCACCTAAATCACATAAAGCTTTGTCAATGAATATGGTGCCAATGTGACAGGGGATGGAAAAACTCCCTGGATCTTTCAATTTGGGTGGAGACTAGTTTTGTAAAAGAGCGCTGCATTCAGCAGTAAAAGCCACAGTCTCCACCTCATTGAGAGTCCGCTTCCTCATTAACAGTTCTTTAAAAAATTTTGAATAAGCAAGCACTTGCTTTAATAATTCAGTAAAAGGAACTGTTACCTGCAGATTCTTTACCACCTCTAAAAACTTACCATACTGGTGGTCGAGCTTCTTCTTGAGCATCCGCTCGGGGAATGGTAGCTTGATCACCGGAGGCACAGTTTTCTCCTTAGTCACCTCCATAGTCTTATTTGCAGCTCCTTGCTCTGCCTGAGGTTCAGCATCCTCAGGCACTTCTTGTGGTTTCTTCACAATTGATGATTCCACTTCTAGCATTGCCGGAGCATCGTACTGCACTCCACTGCGAAGGGTGATAGCATTGGCGGATAGAATTGAACGTCCTCTAATATACCTTGGGTCTTGATGGGCGATTTTAATGCTCTTTCTAGTGTGGAGGATAGAATTGGAGTTGTTGTGAGAAGTAGGCGAGAATACTCCCATGCTCGAGCTATATTAATGATTGTGGTCTTGTTGATGTGAAAGCGGCGAAAGGCATTTTACATGGAACAATAAGCAAGATGGGTCGGCTAGAGTATACTCTAAGATTGATAGAGTTCTAGCAAATAGTACCTGGTTAGATACTTATGAGTTGACTGAAGTTGCTTTCCTTCCAGAAGGGAATTTTGACCATGCCCCAGCTTTGTTGTGTATCCATCTGACGGTCGGCAAAAAAAAAGCCTTTCAAGTTTTGCAATCATTGGTGTAATTATCCTGCAACTTTAGAGGTTGTGCGAGATGGCCCGGAGGAAGAATGTTATAGGGTGCCCTATGTTTAGAGTAGTTGAGAAATTGAAAGAGGTGAAAATTGCTTTGAGAAGCTTGAAGAAGAAAGGTTTTGGGGATGTGGAGACTGATTAAATTAAAGCTAGAGAATAGTTAGATGCTGCTCAGTTGGCTCGTCAGGCTAGTCCTAGTGATGTTGAGATTATCAAGAGTGAAAAGAAGCTGGTGAGAAGTATAGAGTTGCCAAGAAGAACATGTGTGCTATGCTGCAACAAAAACCTAAGCTAAAGCTGGCTCAAGTGTGGGGATGATAATACAAAGGTTTTTACCATGCTATTAGAGCTAGAAGAAACCTTGGAACAAGGTGCATGCTATTCACAACTCGTGCTTTGGTGAATGGATGAATTCTCAAGAGAAAGTCAATGAAGCTTTTCTTGACTTTTATAAAACCTTGTTCACTAAAAAGAAGCAGCTTCAACCTGTTTTTGAGTTGTTGTTGAACAAAGGTCAGAAACTTAGTGAGGAGCATGTGAGAATGTTGAACTGCCCTTTCACTAAAGATGATGTTAGACGAGTAATTTTCAGCATACCAGATGACAAAGCACCTGGTGTAGATGGTATGAACAGCTTTTTTTTTTTTAACCATTGTTGGGGGATTATAGGGGATGATGTTCTTTGAAGCAGTGCTTGATATTTTCAAAACTAGACAATGCTTAGGGTTATAAATGTTACTACTCTCACCCTTGTGCCAAAAGTTCAATGCCCTAAAAAAGTGTCTCGAGTTCAAGCCCATTGCTTGTTTCTGCATTTTTATATAAATGCATCACAAAGCTGTTAAGTGAAAAGCTTACCAAAGTTCCGATTGATATTGTTTCACCTAGTTAAGGTGCATTTGTTTTAGGGAGGAGTATTGTTCATAATGTGATGTGTTGTGTCGGGACTTAGTGAAATTCTATAATAGGAAATCTTCTAAGCCTTGTTGTATGATGAAGCTTGACCTTAAAAAGGCTTATGACACAGTTAACTGGCAGTTTTTACAGCAGATGGTTAAGGGGGTGGGTTTCCCTAGCATGATTGTTAAGCAAATCATGATCTATGTGACCACTCCTAGGTTTTCTATAATGGTAAATGGAACTCCCACTTGGGTTCTTTGAAGCTCAAAGGGGTTAAGGCGAGGGGGACCCAATGTCTCCCCCTTTTGTTTGCCCTCTATATGGATTATCTTGACAGACATTTGAGGTTTGTAGGAGAACAAGATGGTTGTAAGTACCATGTTAGATGTAAAAACATGAAGTTGACCCACTTATGCTTTGGCGATGATTGGCTTCTGTTTTTGTAATGGGGAATTCGGATCTATCTATACTTTGTTGTAAGGTTTTGAAAAGTTCTCCCATGCTTCGGGCTTGGGTTAACAAGAGCAAATCGAAGTGTACTTTGCTGGCATGAGTACACAAGATATTCAAAGAGTCACTCATGTAAGTGGTTTTAAGGTGGGCACTCTCCCTTCGGATACTTGGGAGTTCTAATTTCAACAACAAAGCTGAAAGCGAGGGATTGTCGCTATGATTGACAAAATGGTTAGCAGAGTGAGAATGTGGAGCACTAGACATCTTTCTCTTACGGCCAGGAGCCAGCAAGTGAATAGTGTGCTAATGAGTATTCATGTTTATTGGGGACAAATTTTTGTAATTCCTAAAGGTGTTACGAAAGAAGTGAATAGCATTTGCGGATGCTTTCTCCGGAGTGGTATGCATAATGATACTAACCCCTGGGGTAAAATGGGATAACCTCTCCGTAATTCCAAGGCAAAGGGGGTCTTGGCTTTATGGATACTGATCGTGGAACTTGGTGGCGGTTAGCAAGCTTGCTTGGAGTATTGCCATGAAAAAGATAACTTGTGGGTAAAGTGGGTGAGTGAAGTTTATATTAAGGATGCTCTCTTGGAAAGTTATGTGGCTCCCACTAACTCAAGGCACTGCAAGTACATTTGTGAAGCCAAGAATGCTTTAATTCGAAATTACAGAGTGCTTCATGGATGACGGATGCTACTTTTAGCATTAAAAAATATTATCATGCTCTCGGGAGGGATGAAGGTTAATTGCAATGGAGCATATTGGTGTGGAACAGGTTTTCTCAACCAAAACATAAAATGATACCCGGGCTTCTTTGTCCAAAACAGACTCAAAACCAAAGCTAGGTGAAGATGATGCACATCTGTACCGGTGATGTGTGTGTTATCCGTGGACAAAATACTTGAGACTATTGCTCACCTTATGTTTAACCGTATCTATAGTAAACATTGCATTGAAAGGATTATGGCTTGGTCGGGTATTCAATGGAGTAATAGAGGTTTAGTTTAGCTTTGTCGTTGGGTCACGGACAGATACAGAGGAATGTGGTAACGGCAACTATTGGTGCTGAAGTTTATTTTATATGGAGATATAGGAATCTTGCTTACTGGGAGAATACTGTGAAAATGGTTTAAAAAACTGTACAGGAAATAAAGTACAACTGTAAAGAGTAGGAGCTTGCATTCTTAGTTCTAAGGTAACTAATAGAGATATGAGTTGGCTTGAAAGCCCGTAAGTATGGGCATGTCCAGATAGTTGGTTTGTGGTTGCTTGTGCAATCTTAGGGTGTTATTGTTTGTTTGGGCTTTAATATTACTTAACTTCCACACAAAAAAAATGTCATAATTGTTTCCTCCATAACTCTGTAAGTTAACTGCAATATTCCGTTCTCCCCTACAAAATAGGAATTCGAATATCTTTTACATAATGGCAAAATGTATTTTCAGGTACCCTTATATCTTTTAAAGATTACTAACTCCTAGAAATATGCATTGTAAAATATTTTTGGAAAATTTCAATTAACTTCTTTGATATCTCCTAAAATCTAGTAACAAATAAATTTACAACTATTTTTTGTGAAGGAATAAGTAATAGTGAAATATCTCAATAATTGTCTTGGATCATTCTTTCTACAATGTTTAGAAGTTGTATATGCTTGGAGCGATAATGGGTCGTTATACTTGGCTTTGGACACGTAAAAGGTTTTCGCGGTCGTTGCCAAAGTTTGGCTGGGGTGAGCATATTTAAGATACGCATTATATAGATATGTCCAAAATATGTTATGGTGTTTTCCAGAAACAACACTTAATATAACTAGTGCGCAAAGACGAATAATTTCTAATGGCAGTTATCTTCAACCTTTCCAATTCGAAATACACCATTATCAACTGCAACTAAAATACGACCTTGAGTTTGGTACCGAATTTGATATTTATTAGTAATAATACTTAATGCATAAGAAATCCAAATTCAATCTTATGAACCCTAATTTTCATCAAATTAAATAAAAATATTAGGAACCCAAAATGTCTTGAAATTAAATAAAAGTCATTGTTAGTGGAGGAACACTATTTTGTTTTTACTATGCACACACATTATGTATGCGTTTGCAAGAGTAGTTCAATTTTTGATACGATTTCATCCCTAAGCTATGTTGCAAAATTTCTGGTTTATTATGATTGTACTACTGTGATACTTAATTGAAAGATATTTATTGAATTTCCACTCACGAATCCCCACTCCCCATCTCTCTATTCCCACCTTCTAATCCCCAATTTCTCATTCACATATCATATACCCTGTTAATTCAGTTGGAGTAGAATACAGACGAGATAGCAATAGAAAAATGTCAATCATCAGCATTGTGGTTGTAAATTTCATCCCATAAACAACCAGCCACTGAACAACCTGCTTGGATATAATTACATTAGTTTGAATCCATCCAAGTATATGCCACCATAACCTGAAAAAATCATTGATATAATGAACATTTTTAACAAAAATACTTTTAAGTGGCACTAAATTGAAGGTAAATGATAATTCACCAAACTTTTCCCCTTTGGTGTCTCTTGGTCAGTTGACGGCTGATAGCTTATGTTGAGAAGTTGACACTGTTAAGAGATTTCAGTCGCAGTATTAGAGAACAAAAATGAAAACAACTTTGGACCAGTGACCAATAAAGATGGACATATTCAGCATGTGAGTCAATAAATTCTACATCTGTCAAATATGTTAGTGCTATTACAATTATCTATTATACTTTGATAGCAAATACAAAGATTTCTATAGGGCTTACAGTCATCTAAGAGTGGAGAAACAATGAAGCTGCTTTAACATAAAGCTTCGCCATTAACAATGAAGTAAGGGACTGACTTAAAAAAACTAAAGATGAACATAAATGAAGCCCCAAATGACAAGAATGATTACGCTTAGTTTCACTGAATATGTTTAATGTTAAGTGACTAAAATTTGATAGAAATATAAATCTTCATCAACTAAATAATAAGGCTAGAATACGCAGTAACCATACCTATCAAAAAATTGTTTATTCTCTCACAAATTGCCTTCAAATATATTGTACCCCATGTCAAGTAGAATACTAGAAATAGCTATAAATCGGGAAGGGGAGAGGAAGCAAAAATAGCAAATTAACTATCAAGAACTTGATAATTATATTGTCCCTTTGATATCATATAAATTGCATCCGATAAAGCAAAAGAAAAACCAAAAAAGAAAGCAAACAAGTGGCAATGGTACATGAGACCATTATTATTGCACTCTCTACACTAAGAAATAATGGATAGAGCAAAATCCTTTCTCACTCACTTCAACATTACAAGTTTCAGAAAACATCATAATCGAATAGCAAAAATAGTATTAAATTGAATTTTTATCATATACATTTATCCCTATAAATTAAATTTTTCTTTACTACATCCCGGAGAATGCAATCCTACAAACCACATAAGAACGTTATGAAACATAAATCATTTCATTGAACTTGCAAGTCTCGACATCACCAATCGCTATCATTTTAATTGTATTTATTGTATAAAAAGTATGCAAAAAGCCCTAAAAATCAAAAATTTATACCGAAAAAAAAATCCCCTCAAACATCGAATTTCAAATTAGATAAATAAATACCGAAAGAATAAGATAGTAGGAAAACATAATCCCAAAGGGATTTGATTGATATGGTATCAACATCCGATAATTAACCTTTTGCGTTTTTGCAGATCGTGGGAGAAGTGAGAGAAGAGGGGTGAAGGAGGTAGATCGTAGGTGTAAGAGGGGGGGCGGTATTGAAAAAGGGAATAAAGTATACATATAAAGAATAATTTTGCATATTATAAGGTTTAATTTCCTATAATATAAATCATATAATTATAAATAATCGATGCACCTTATAAGTTTTGTATATTATACAAGTATAATTTTGTGTATTGCATTGTTTACATTATTAATTCACAAATACAGAAAAAAAACAATTAAGAATTTCATATATAATAATTTTGGAAGTTATATATTAACTGCCGAAAATATAAATACAAAAATATAAAACTGTCCATACTTAACGTCATCCACTCACTGCTGATGTGGAAGAATTTGTGGCTCTCATTGCTTCCTTTCAGTAGCCTTTTTTAGAAGAAGGCCATTGTAAATTTTTCACTGTCCACGCACATTGTTTAAAAAGTTGAGAGTAGGGTATCTTTGGTAGTTGTTTCGACCTTAAAGGTTAAATATGTTGCCCAAGTCGGTAATCCGATGACCAATATTGATATCACTATCAAAAGAAGTTGTTCCATCATTTTCATCCTTCAGTTTTACTTTCGCCTGCCGTACAAAGTTAAAACATGTTATAGCAGATATTAGAAAGATATTAAACAAGCAATCATGAACAACAACCAAAATTTAACACGGTTCACTAATAATATGCTGCCTATGTCCACAAGGTAGATTGAAGAGAAAATAATTGGCAATTGACCAGTTTGGGATACAAAGAGTGGCTAGATTTTGCATGAAGCCGGATCCTGTGATTGGGTCACTTGAAGCCGTGGATTCAAGACATCCCAACAAAAAAATATTATGACATATATAAATCAATATATTAAGTTGAACAAATTACGAAAACATAGTATGGCATCTATATATTCGTAAGTATTCCTAAGAAAACAAATTCTCTTGATTTGTATCCTGAATTGGATGATGATTATACTCCTAAGTGTTGTTAATAAAATAAAAAATGAGCAAGTTGTTAACGAATCTTCATAGATTCCTAGACAATGATGGGAGCAAGATTCGATAAACAACTTGCTCATTTCTGATTTTATTAACAATACTTGGTAATATAATGCACTGTTTTCTTTTCACTAACAACTTAAGAACATGAATAGAATTATTTAGAAAATAGTTAAACATAGTACTATCGGATATGAATATATGTATTTGTTTGGGTCAGTCCATGTGCTGGCCTAATTCATATGATGAAATGACGAAGTTACCTCGTTTTTTTTTTTGAGGGGAAAAGAGAAATGATATAGATTACAGGAGGGACAAAATGTCCATTAAGTACGTAAGGAAGCAACTTCAAAGTGTACATGACATTCCCACCGTTGCTCAACATCAAAAGGCACTAGTCTTGCGAGGTGATGTGCCACACAGTTGCCATCCCTTCGCACATGAGACCATGAAACAGACACAAAGTTTCTACTAAAAAACAGTACATCCTCCATAATCGAATCAAGATCAGAAAGGTAAAACGCACCTTTAGATAGGCGAGAGACTAGAGATAAACAATCAGTTTCAAAGATTACATTAGAGAGATTATGGTTCCGAGCCAACCGAATCGCAAAACACAAAGCCTTACCTTCCGCAACTTCTGGCACCCACCACGCACGAATACGACGTGTAGCAGCCCAAAGAACCTCCCCATTGCTACCACGAGCGACCACACCCATCCCCACCCAACCTTCACCCACCGATGCATCCACATTCACCTTGACAGCATCATCTGGCGGGGGAATCCATTGATTTGGACTTTGCAACCCACTCCCCACCTTACCAACCATCATACAACTTCGCGTAGGAAAGCATAGTCTTGGCAAAGTTGGCTCGCACGCCCACTAGCGCATGGTTCGCTATAGACCGACCCTCAAACACGGCTTGGTTTCGCACGAATTTACCTCCTTCAAAAGCCATACATTACCCAACTGAATTCATTACTCCTAACCAAGCCAAAAAAAAAAAGTTATCCTGATAAATTCAACAGTTACAACTCTGTGACGCCAAAGCAATTATTCCATGCATCCTAAAAAGATCTGAACACTTGTTGGGACATATATTTCAAGGTGATAAGTTGTAGTGTGATTATCAAATGTTATTTTATTTAAAAAGTAGATGAGATAGGAGTTGGTGGGGTATTTTTTTATTAGAGCGAGAGAAAGATTGGTAACTTTTTTATTGATAAAAGGAAGAGTGTGCGCCAAAGGAGTGTAAAAGAAATAATATATTAATAGTGGGACCACGCAAAAAAACGAAGAGTTCAAACTAATTTAGGACAAACATAATAGGAAAGTATTGAAACTATTATGGGGCGAATGGAGTATAATATTAGACTGCAGTGCAATGACGAGTATTAATTCTGACTTTATAGAGCCATTCTTTGTACACTTTTATTTCTACAAAGTATCATTTTTCTCTTGCTTTTTTTCCTAGAATATTCTAGAGGTGATAAACTCTATTCCAACCTTATCTCAATAAGCCCAAGTTTGGGATGAATTTTCCAGCCTCAATGTTGGGCAAAGATTTCATGATTTGGACATGACTTACGGGCCAAGAGATTAGAAGAGATGATATGTGGGCCTTTACCGGACACGAGACATGCCAAACTTTATAATATTTTCCCTACGGCCTACATGGAAAAACCACTTTTTATGGGCTTATCACGTTGTCTATACCCACCTTACTACACGGGTCCAACTTGCCCATGGTCCAACGGGCCTAAAAAGTCATTTGAAAAACTTTAAATTACTTCATAATTTATAACATTTAAAAAAATGTTCCGACTACACGCACCTAAGAAGAATAATATTGTCACAATTCACAAACAATAAAACATAGAAAATGTGAACTGAAACGAAACATAATTAATGAGTATTGAAAAAGTAAGAATTCTTACGAGCGGTTTAGGTAATCAGAGCGACGCTAAGGTTAAAGCAAATAATGAGAATTCGGTATCTTCATCTTTTATAAACAATAATGCACACATAACAACAATATATTGGTAAAGTAAATCTTCTCCTAGATCTTCTCATCAAATAGAAGCAAAACTTACATACATAATTATAAAACTGAAACAGAAAAAGAAAGATTTATTTAACTAGAATAATATAAATTTTGACCACTTCACCCATAATAATATAAACTTGTGATTATTATTAAATATAGCAAACTCTAAACCAAAATTCCTGAAGTAGGTCAAAGTGACTTGGAACCCGAGAAAACAAGTAAAAAAAAAGTTTTAAAAAGAACATAAAACCTTAAATTTCTCTTTTTCCTCCTCCACACCCTTGTCCACCATAACCCCTTCCCCACCCCTGCCCACTGAACCCCTGCCCCACCCTTGCCCACCGCAAATGCCCCTTTCCCCACCCCTATCCCCCGAAACCACCCCCTCGTTTGAAACCAACCCACTCACAAAGACCAGGTAGGAATGCAATCTTCGAAAGCTTCATACGAAGCTCGTCATACACAACAAGTTTGCGAAAAATACACCATAGCGGTGGTAGTAGTGGTGGTAGTTCCCTGCAACTATAGAATGTACAAACCTGGTGGCCATCAAATCACCCAACGCCATCCAAATCAACACTCAAAATATCCCCTCCTCCTTCCGCTTTTTCGCATCCAAGTCCAAAAATACAAAAAATATTTACATAAAAGATATGCAATCAATGAAATTAAACAAAAATAACTCTCTTTTTTGAGGAGTTCAATCAACGAAACTAGTACACCATAGATGCTCGAAGAAAGAGGGAAAAAGGGTCGATCAAAAAACCCTAGAAATCAAATTCATGAATTGATTTAATGGTGAAGAAAGATAGTGAGAGGAGCTTAATTGATTTTAAAATTCAGGGTTCCAAGTTTGGAGTCTTTCTAGAGAAACTGAGGCGTCGGGCGTCGGATTCGGTGGGAGGAGGGAGGAGAGTTGGTGAAGAGAGAGAAAGAAGTAAAAGAATAGGAATGGACAGGATCGTTATGGGAGTGAAGGGAGGAGGAGGGGAGCTAGGTGAGAATCTCGAAGATATGGAGGGAGGGGGTGGATTCAATGGGCAGGGGTGGGGGAGGAGGAAAAGGTTGGAGGGAAAGGAGAAAAAAGATACTACAAGACAATTCGCCTATAGATGCAAGGTAGATTTGTCTTTGAAAATAAAGATGTAGCCTCTAATTACTTTTTGAAACAAAATAGTGGTTGCCTCTAATAAGTTTGTCGCTAATTAATGGTTGCCTCTAAAAGCCACCTTTTGAGGTAATATAACTTGTTGCTTCTAAACGATTCTATATTTAGAGGCAACCATATGTACTATCGCCTTAATATTTAATTAGAGGCAATATAAAAAAAAATTGTTTCTAAAACCACATAAAGTTAGGGACAACCATAAATTTTGCCTCGAAATATATTATGACGAAATATAAAAAGTTGCTTGTAACAACCACATATGTTTAGAGGCAACCATATGATTTTGCCTCAAAATATAACTAGAGGCAATAGAATAAGTAGTTCTTAAAAATCACATATATTTAGAGGCAACCATATAATTTCAACTCAAATGTAATTAGAGGTAATGTGTATTTTTCAAATAATGATATCTATATGCAATTTGAAAGTGTCATGAAAGGTGTTTAGATCCACAGTCTAACATATAATTCCATACATTTCTAAGCACGATCACCTATACGAAGTAAACATGGTAATATTGCGAAAGTAAACCGACAAATTTCATGGAAATTGAAGATTTATTAACTCTAAGTAGTATTATTAGCCAAAAACGAACAAATTATTATACAATCTCAACCAAATAAAACTCCCTTGGCCTTGCAACAACATGCAAGCCAAAAACTAACAAAACCGACAAAAATAACAAAAACTAGCAAAATCAAACAAAATCAACATTGGTCTGAAAAGCAGAACGATAAAGCGCAGGTATGCTTAAGCACACTTGTCAACACCAACGAGAAATTAAACACATACAATAGTAGAACGAGATCACCTGATCAGCAACAACAAACACCATCTGCCAAAAAAACTAACACCAAAATATAGCAACCAGAACACCTCAGTAGAGTTCTTGGAGTTCTTGGAGTACATGGCGAAAACTTGTCACTGTACAAACAAGAAAGTATTAGAAAACTTTATTACTAATGTGTTAATACTCTTAGTTAATATAGAAATTTTGAATGCACTTCCTCTATAATATAACTTAAATCCAAGTTCGATGAATCCATTCTAACCTAATCAGTCACATAATAAACCGATGTTTACATCACTCTAACCAGAATATTACAACACAGTACATAATATCCTCCACATTTTATCATCAACCAATAATTTCAAAGGAAATCTACAATAAGATAATAATAACTTATGCATATTGAAGTGTCTCGGTGGCATGGTTTTAAAAGACCTAGCGGTTTTTAATGATGCCCTTCTAGATCGATAGGCATGGCGCCTCACTTGTGCTCTTGTGCTCCTAACTCTCTTCTAGGATGTGTGATGAAGGCGAAGTACTATCCTACTTGTGATTTCCTTGATGCTTCACTTGGTTATTCATGTAGCTATTCTTGGAGGAGTATATGGAGTGCAAAAGCTTTGGTGAAAGTAGGCTCATTATGGCGTGTGGGCAATAGTTCAGATATAAACATTTGGGAAGCTCCATGGGTGGCCGATGATACTGGGCGATTTATTAGCTCCTCCCTGAGAGCTGATATTACCTTGGTAAGTCATCTTATTGATTCAAGTTGTATGGAATGGAAATTGGATTTAGTTGATGAAATTTTTACTGAAAGGGATAGGAAATATATCCTAGGAATTTCTTTAAATTTTCCTTCTCAAAGGGATGAAATAACTTGGGCTTTCTCAAAAGATGGGCATTACATTGTTAAAACCGCCTATATGCTCGGAAAAGGTTGCAACCTTGACAAATTTCACAATGCTTGGGTTGATATTTGGAGTCTAGGAGTAAGCCCTAAGGCACGCCATTTCCTATGGCGGCTGTGTACCAACACATTGTCGGTTCGCCCCTTGTTACAACATAGGCATCTCATTGATGAAGCCTCATGTCCTTGGGGTTGCGGGGAGCGTGAAACTGATGATCATGCCATATTCCGATGTCCATGCTATGAGGAGTTATGGCTCGATAGTGGGTGTAGTATTGAGGGAGGGTGATGCGAACGGCTCGATGTGTAATATGGTGGCAAGTTGGAAGAGAGTTGAGGATAAGGTGAGAACTAAGGGTGTTTTTCTTATGTGGTGCATTTGGGGGGAAAGGAATAATAAAGTTTTTAATGGCAAAACCACCCCAAACCAAATATTTCTGAACTGTGTTGTTAGACTTGTTGATGACTATGGCAAGTTTTCTAGCAACATCAATGGGCGTGTTGTCACCGCTACAGCTGCAGCTTCCAAAACGTGGTGCCCCCCGCCATCTGGTTATTATAAAATCTATGTGGATGCTTGTCTTGCGGTTGAGGGGTGGGTGGGTCTTGGTGCCGTAGCTCGAGATGCTGCTGGCAGCGTCCTATTCACAGCAATGAGACGCGTGCGAGCCTTATGGACTCCGAAAATTGCAGAAGCGAAGGCTCTTGAAATGGGTGTGCGGCTAGGAAAGCGATTTGGTTTTGATGGATGTTATACTTGAATCAGATTGCCAAACTGTTATTAAGAGACTTTCGATGACTTCCATTTATTTCCCGGATCCAGATAGTGTTTTGTTCAATATTTTATCAGGTTGTACTTGTTTTTATTCCATATGTGGTCGCATGTGAAAAGAGATGGTAAGCCGTTGCCAATCACTTACTAAGCTAGTTCCATTTGGGATTGAACAAATTTGGGAGAACCACTATCCATTGGAGGTGGCTTTGCATATTTTGATGGACAATTTGTCCTCTGATTAATCTACCTTGGTTTTTCCTCTAAAAAAAACAAGTTAAAAACGGTATATACATCATATACTTCAATCAAAAAATTAAATGGACAAAATATCTTGACTTTTTTATAAGAGAAGATGGTATACATGACGTCCAATTTGAAAAGTCCGAAACACTCACTACCTTTGACACTCTTTAATTCAGGTCAAACGAACTCATTATGTCTATTCTTTTTGTTCGAAATTCATTCAAATAAAATAATATCAAAATCACTCACAACCTTTGTTAGTTTTTTACTTTAGCAAATTAATATATCTAAATTCATCTAACTATTGATCTTTCACATTTTAAGTATAATCATAACTATAAGTACGGATGAAATATATAATAAAATAACACGTTTTAAAATTATCGCACGCACAGCATACATATAAGACTAATGTAGATATATATGTATTTGAGGGAATATATACTTCTATATAATATAAAGTTAACAACTACTTCTACACTTACTATTTGTATACAACTCCAACCCTCGCGAGAATGCAACCAAGCATTGTGCAGGTCACTGATGATCAAATAATGCCTGATATTATGAAGTTTATAATACAAGAAGAGGTCAATAAACAGGAGGCTCTCAAGTGTTTTCCTGCTGGCCATGTTGAAATTATGACTAAGAGAAAAGAGATTAGAGCAATGAACAAAACGAATACTACTTTATTAAACAAAGCAAAGCTAATGCCTATTTAAAGGCTTACATCCTAACAACACTAACTACAAAATGGCATAATAAAAGGAGAAAGTGGGTAGAGAAGTCCCACGTTTATAGTGCAGTACTCCTAAGTAGTTAACAACCATTAAGTCACTGACATTGATTCCTAAAATAAGGTAAAATAGTTAAAAGCACTTTGAAGCATATTTCCCAACACACTCTCTTGCTTCCAAGTTTCATAACATAAATGAAGCATATCTCTTCATCCATGATGCACATCTCATCATCGTCAATTTTTGTGTTCTTAATATTCATGGAGCACCTCTCCCCATTAACATGTGAAGTATTTATCACATTTTGTGGCGCACTTCTCACACATACCTCTTTTGTTGATGCACATTATCACCAACACCATATTTTAATTTGTATGCACATTATCACCAACCTTCACTCAATGGAGCACTTCTCTCCATAAACTCATTTTGACGTTGTCTTGCAAATTGACAATGCCCATTACTTCAACTTTGGAAACCGTCTATGCGTTGAGTACGACCTCCACCATTTTGAAATTGTCAATTATCTAATTTTACTTGTGAAGACTGCCCCTTCACCTCAAATAATTTGTCTCTCTCTTTTTATAGTAACCAAAATTCATATTTTCATGGGCTAAAAGGGAACCATCCACACATTTAAGTAAAACCATTACTTGCCATGGTTAAACACATAAAACACTCATAAATTTTCTCCTATTGTTTTTTTTTAAAAAAAATTATATGTTTTTTTGGAACACTATTTCTCTCCCCTTTTTTTCTTGTTTTTTCTTCTTCATTTCTCTCTTTTTTTTTTTTTTTTTTTTGATCTAACCTGATGCTTTTGATACCATATTGAAATTATGACTAAGAGACCATGAGTTTTAGGAGTGCCATTTAGGCAAGTTTCACATTTTGATGATTCTAGCGCGCCACATAAACAAATTCAGCTAATAAGATTGGAGATAATAGATTGACTAGGATTTCTTTTTTTCTATCTTATATTCATGAGAATATGTTGGAACTCTATGAATACAATCGCAAGTAAATAAATCTCTCAAAAAGAGAAAAAGTAGAAAATTTGTATCATTTGATTCGAATTTATGTGGATAAAAATTTATATATGAATAATATATTAATTAATCTTTAATGATATACGAGACCATTTATTTAAATAAATTATATCATTTAGTGTTCGGATACTAGTTTTCTACTTCTTCATATATGACCATTGCATGATAAATATATAAAATTGAAAATAGCACATATTCATTAAAAGGTACCACTTTGATTTTGATTTAAATATAATAGGATCTTTTTACTTGATCTTTTTTATCAACGACATATATAGCAATTTTACAATTACTGGTATATCTCTATAGATGGATTTTTTCAACAAAATTGATATTATTCTATATTCAATTACATATAGACGTTATATGTCACATGCACAAAGCACACTCTATGATCTTTACATAACTTTTTGGGTACTTAAAATCTTAAAGTCTTTTTTTTTTAAAAAGGAAAGAAACAACTAGGGAGGTTGCCAAGAACTCTAGGCCACCCTAAAGCATCCTTGCGGATGATTAAAATCTTAAAGTCTTTTACAAAAGTAGTTATTTTCTTTAGTGAATAATTCATTTTATGCTTCCATCCATTTAAAAAGTTGGAAATTAAAAGATTAATATTGCCAATATATACACAAAAATTATTGTGCATTAAACGGGTTTCAAAAGTAGTTTGGAATATAGTTATATTATAAATGGATTTTTAGGAAAAACTATGTTTTATAAGTCATTTTGCCAAAAGAAAAAAAAATATTAGCTTATAATGCTATTAGATTCTTGATCAAAAACTACTCTTATATCACTATTAAGGTTATGAAAGTGTACAAATGTCATTTCTCGATATCTAAACTTAGTTGTTTGATGCTAACTTAACATGTGATGATCACGTGAATTTTTTTTCTTATCTATTCTTCTTCCCTCGTTGTTCCAAAGGATTGGGCAAAGGACAATCTATCTATACAAATATATTAAAAGGCGTTCCTATCAAAGGAACTTTGCCACATGGCACTCTTCTCAAACTTCTAATACACATTATTATAATCTCATTTAAAAATATTAACAATGTGTAGTTACTAGGATTCGAACACATGACCTTTGAAATGAAATGTGAGAATTTAACCACTAATCCACTACAATTTTAATGCTTAATGTTCCAAAGTAAAACATAATAAAGTCTTATAATTATATGTAATTATAGAGACATAGTCAAGCTTTTTGATTTCTAACACTTTTATTATCTAATAAAAGTTCTCTTTACCCTTATTTCATGAAATTGTTATTTTTATCCCCGATTCCTTAGAAGTTTTTGTAAAACAACTTATTATGACATAACATCCATTTTCCAATTTCGCACTAGACAAAAATATTACCAAAAGCTAATAAAATCAATTATGAAATTTATGAATAATAATATATTTGATAATTGTAACCCGAGCATCGCCCGGGCCAAAATACTAGTTAAAAATGAGGGTGGAAGAAGGATTAAAAACATTACGTGACTATCATGTATGGAATCAATGTAAGTCAATGCTCCGGAAAAGACTTTGTCACCCTTTCATTTTTTAAGATAAAAAATTATAATAAGGTAGCATTTCGCAATATAACTTCTACTAAAGACTAGGTTCTCACAAAAAAAAAATTCATTTTGTCAATCAGAATTTTAATTATAAAATTTATAATTCCGAAGTAGAAAAAAAATATTAATCGTGTAGATTGCGAGACTTGGTATGAACAGTCTTAATTACCAAGGGATGAACGCCACAAAAGGTCTGCTTATGCACGTGCACAAAAGTTCTTTAAATATAGGATTGGGATGTTATGTTAAGAGATTAGGAACCAGAAGAACATACAATTAGGAATTTTCTCATGGTGTGAGTACTCCCCCATTTTTAGGTTGTATACATAGTGGCGGGCATAGGGGTTCAGCGAGCCAAAAATTGTCCGTTCATTCTCAGGAATCAACAGTTCCAAAAACATCCCCCTCAACACAAATTACATTAATTCGCAAAGAATTATTCAATTTAGAGACCATACAACAAGGTTTATACAGGATATAATAGGATAGATAGATCATTCTTAAATAGTACACAACAATTTGTGATAGGATTATGTGTCTAAGTAGGCAGCTAAGACAGGTTGATAATAGAATACATCAGCAGATATGCACTCTGCCACTAAAACTGCTAAAACAAACAAAAAAAGGTGGAGAAAAAAAGAAGAGTAATGGCATGTACATCTCACAAGCTACCACATTGTAACCTTTCACCCGCTGTAATCAGCACTATAAAATTTGTTTTCTGGATAGTAATCAGCAGTGACAGTATTGCCGCCAAATGTTCGTCCTCCAAGCATGTTCTTTGCATTAGCATAGGCGACAGTATCAGCATACTCTAAGAACACCTGGGGAGAAATAACTCAAAATGTTGGAGCTCAACAAATTGTGTATAAGCACAACTACAATGCTAGGGTGTAAGAGTAGCTACCCAGATAACTGTTAGAAGTGTGATCAAACAAGGGAACCGGATATACCACTCCAAGGCACGGAAACAACGCTTTCCTATTAGTTTAACTTCGCCCCTCTAGGATCACCGGATTAACACGAAATAACTAATGAGATACAATGGAGAAAACAATTCACAAGATGTTCTTCTATGTGAATCAACAAGAACTTTGAGTTTGTAGTTTGTGAAGAACACTAGAGAGAAAATAGCAAGGTTTCTCTCAAGCAAAACAAGTCTTTTGGAATATGAAAAACAAATTTTTTCATCCACACCTCATAAGAATGACAAAGGTCATATATAAATATTACCTTCATAGATTAGAGTTTTTATTGCCTTAATCTCCCTTTAATCCCTCGATTAAGAATCCTTAATTGTCATTAAAAGGATAACGTACACAATACAATGGTTATAAACGTCGCGACCCGTGATACAGATCGTGAGTCGTGACAGCGCGCTGGTCACGACCCGCGACAGGTGTCACGACCAGCGACGGCCCCCTGGTCGCGACCCGCGACCAACCTCCTGTCTTGCTTGATTGTTTCACGTGTTTTTGCGCATTCTAATCTTAGCATACTAGACCTCCTCCTCTTCTAGTATAGAACCATATGAGCTTATAAAACCCATTACACTATAAATGTTCCAACAATTCTCCTCCCATTTATAGGGTAATGTTGAAAAGTTTTCCAACTTGCTATAAATCACAAACAAAACTTGCTCATGCATCATGGAAATATCCTATGATTGAATCTCCACTTAGTAAATTAAAATAATTTCGATCATAATGATAGCCAAAGCTTTGAATCATATAAACACCACAAATCATTGAAGATACTAATACATATAAGCATAAACTTAGTTAAGCTTCTTAACCTCAGACACCTATGAAGCCTTGGTGTCCATATCCATTCATAAGCGCTCCAAGTTAAGCCTTAGACTTGGTGAAGCGGCCAAACCTCCAGCTTATATAGGTAAATCTTTACGAACATGCTCCTACAATTGACCACTTATCAAAGATTTATTATGAAATAAATTCAACCTCTTAACATTGTAGAAACAAGCACTAACCTTGGGATGTGTTAAACAAGTGCTCCCAACCTTCTAGAAGTACTATCCTCATTGAATTCGAGATCTAACATTGTATTAGACGTCAAATTGAGTTTTCCTTCACCATAGGTTGTTCAATAGTCTTAAGACCCATCCCTTTGATCATTTTGTTCACTAGTTCCCTTGACAACGGTTTAGTAAACGTATCCGCCAAGTTCAAACTAGACCGAACAAAATTAATAGTTATACAACTATTCCTTATCATTTCACGCACATAGCTATGTCTAACTCCAATGTGCCTTGTATACTATCACAATGAATAGCAAGAGGTGACATAGGTTTGACCCACAAGTCAATCTCACTCAACACATTCCTTAGCCATTCCGCTTCTTGGCAACAAAAGGCCAATGCAATGAATTTCGATGCCATAGTTGAATCCGTTATACATGTTTGCTTCTTGGATGCCCATGAAATAGCACCTCCTCCAAGAAGAAACACCCATCCACTTGTGGATGAATAATCTTCCTTATTGGAAATTCAACTAGCATCCGAGTAACCTTCTAGAATAGAAGGTTCTCCTTTGTAAGTTATGATATAATCCAAGGTTTTATTCAAATACCTTAGCACTCTTCTCAATGCTTGCCAATGCAACATACTAGGATTACTAGTATACTGGTACGTGTCGTTATGCGTACAAATTAAAAACCTTATTTCATCCACATTAGTATTGTTTAAGTTTAGTACAGCGATAAATAAGGGTCGATCCCACGGAGAGGTTTATATATTCCTAAAATCCAAGTTCAACTAATTAAAAGAATCTAACTAGTATATACATGTTATTTATTAATATATACATATTCACATTGTTTTTGGGGGTTACAAGATGATACTACAAATCTAAATACTACTAAAGATAAATCTAACCTAATATTTACAAGTGATGACAAACAATCCCATTTTTAAGCTCATATTTCTTTTAGAGATTTACAAACTTCAAACCTTGATTATATTTCCAATTTCATAAATCCAAGATTTAATTAGATAGATTAATTGTAGGAAGTCAAGTAACCAAACTCCCCTATACTTCCTTACTTTTAATCAACGTTGAACTAAGCCTAACATCGATTCTAAACTAATCTAATCACTACAAGTATTTCGCAACTTACAATGATTAAACTTGAAGCATTATAGAATTAGAAGTACCTGATTAATCCTTAGTTAATTTAAACATATTATATATTTATGTCTAAATAACTAGTCTAAGTTATATTATAGTTTGAACTTAAAACCATCTTTGCGGGCTTAAATTAAACTAGTTGCTACCTATTGTTATACAATTTAGACTAAGCTTAATCATATAACAAGCAAAGGTTTCAACTTTATACATAATAAGATAACAAACTACGCATAATATTGAAATCTAAAACATACACACAAATATAACTTATGTATCAAAGATCAAAGAATCTTGAATTTCAACTAACATTCAACCATTCAATCCAAACTATAATTCAATAATTCAATCTAATCTATAAATTCAAACCAACAATGAAATCCAAAAATATAATCGAGATATATCAATCCAATTTGAAAGTACAAAAAAGAAGAGAATAACTTATGTATTTGCCCGAAAATTCGCCTTTGAATGTCGGGTTTTCGCCTCTACGTTCAAGATTGAACTTCACACTCCTCAATTGTGTGCTAAGACTCCACCCGATGGTTGTCTTCTCGCCGAACTCTCGCACGCCCAAAATGGCTCGACACTCTCTCACGCTATTTCTCTAAATTGTTCTCTCAAATTTTGTGGAATGGTTTGCATCCTATTTTTGGAGCCCTCAATTGGGTATTTATACCCAATTTCTGCAGCCCCAGCCGTGATTTTATAACCAATTAGATACGAGGATTGGCCTCCAAGTTCTCGGCTCTAGAAGGCGACTTTCTTGCTTCTTTTGCGGCGCCGATTTCCAACTCCATCTTGTGATTGGATGAGTAATTTGCAACTTGCTCTTGTAAATCTTGGTGCTTTGCTATTAGGTTGGGTGGGTGGTGTTGCTAGTTGAGCTATGACGCGTCGAAGAGGAAGATGGGAGATTGAGTTTGTGTTCTTTGCGTCGTCTTTTTTCTTTTTGTGCCTCTCTTCTATTTTCTTTTCTTTTCTTCTTTTCTTTTCTTCTTTATTTTTGCTATTTTGATTGTGCCTGAAGTTTGAAGATGTATAATTGAATTTGACTCTTAATTCTTGGACCAAGGTACCTCCCAAGAGAAAAGTAGTATAATTACGTAATATTAGTAATAAAAAAAAACATAGCATATTATATCTAATAGTATAAATAGTATATAAAATGCATCGGATAATAATATAAACACACATATTATAATAAAAATAAGGGGACATAAATATATTATAATACGCACCTATCAAATTCTCCCACACTTAGTCCTTGATCTTCCTCGATCAAACTCTAACTACATGCAACTATAACACATAACACCACCTCTATTTCTTAACACTAAATCTGAATTAATGAAAAGTCGAACAAGAAACTAATAAAACGCTTTTATATTAGTTAGTAAAAACTCGAAGTAAGATGGTTACAGGGAATGTCACATTGCTCAATTTAGAACAATCAAATAATCAAAACTCATAACATATCATAGATATACTCTCCGATATTTGATAAGGACAATCGAGTATTCACTTCATAGAACCATGATTTTAATAAAAATAGACCCTCACAGGATAAATAATCACTTTCGTCACTCATGTGTTTGGAAAGGGTTTATGTATTTCACTCAAGGTTCAATACCGATTGCCAAAACTCGCCATAAGCTTGCATATCTTCTCAATTCTCCACTATTATTAGACAACATGCCAAACATAAATCAAAAGGACTTTTTAGGTTATATAAGGTTAGTTATGGTTTAAAGTGTAAATTTCTCAAAGATATGTGGACTAGATGGATTTGAACTAAGCGGAGCAAAAACTTAGTAACTCCTCTCTTTCCGGACAAGAGGAAGCAAAAATAACTCTCACATCGTACTTCAACCTTCATTACGAATCAAAGCCACAGGTTCTTGCTATTTTGACTTTGATATACAAAACCGCCCATTTACATCATCAATTGTAGCTACATATCACGCTTGATACATACTTTTTCATTTCTCTATTTCAAATTTTTTTCAACCTTTTTTTTTTCATTTTTTTTTCCTTTTCTCTCATTTTTTTATAGAATATCAAGATTACAATATATTATACAATCATGGACGATCAACACTTCAACTGCTATAACAACATCTTTTTTATAGAAACAACTTTACACTTTCGCTTTTACTCAATCAACAACCATGCTCCATTAGCTCAAAATTTTGGGTCATGAATTTATTTAATGTTTTTTTTTTTTATGGTTTATAATGAAGGCTAAGCAAAAAGAATAGTGTTTTAGGCTCAAAGGGGTTCGAAAAGGATGTAATATAATGTAGGGTGGCTATTTGGCTATGTAGTTTATAACAAAAGAAATATCTTTTTCTTCATGCCAACATGAGTTAATGTTGTCTTGAAGAGTATCAATGCAAGTTCTAGAGAGAAATTACCATGGAAGAACATCACACATGAAAGAAAAATATGAGATTAATATGTATATTCTCAGTTTGTTAGGCTCGTTAATCTCACAGATCTATTTTGGTCTATCCATCTAGTCATAGTTACAACCAAGGGAATGACTACACTAACTAGCTATAAACATGAGATTGTTTATCTAATCGTGTTATGAATCCTTCAAACTTGACTATTCTTGAACTAAAAATGTTAACAATTCCCAAAACTTTTTATTTTCGAAAACATATTTGATTTCAAAACATAGTTAGATTAGAGTTTCTTGACTAACTTCTTCATTTATTCAATTTTTTCAAAAAGAAACTAAGAGGTTGATTTTATTTACCAAAACTAATGCGTAACACACATAAAAAACTATAATGCACCTATAAACTACATGATCATGATTTTTTTATATAACCCAAACAACAATTCAATAATTATTTTTAGTCCAAATTCAGAAATTTCTCAAGTAAATTCGAGATTTCCATAATATGGACAAACAAAAATTTTAGTGCATCCAATTCAATCTGTTTAAACAATATACTATCCATAGATTATTCCAACACCAACATTCACCATTTTCCTCAAAAATACCAACGTTCAACTCCAACTACAATATTCTCCATCATCCATAGCAATTCGATTCGAAAAATATTCATCAAATTCCACATACTTCATGTAACAAAGAACAATAACCTCTCCCCACACTTAAACCTTACATTGTCCTCAATGTAACGTTTAGAATGTGGACGATATCATGAAAATTCTCAAAAACAATTCATAAGTTCAAAACAAAATAAAAAACACACTCTAAATAAAAGCAAACTAATAAAGAGTTTAAGAAAGCAAATCGATTCTGGGGTTGCCTCCAAGTAGCGCCTGGGTTTACGTCGTTGCCTCGACATTTCCACTTCTAGATCAAGATTCATGCAGCTCCTCATAATATATTCTTTAACCTGCAATATCTTAACTTGATCATAGAATATAAAAACACAAAGCTTGTACATAAAATAAAATAAAAAAATAAAAAAAAAATCCAAACACTAGCTTGTACCTTAGCTTAGTATTATATTTGCACATTACAATTTTCCGATTTGTTTCGATCATCAAAGTCATTCAATATATCAAATTTAGCATATATAAAAGCAACTAGCAACTTGAAACTACTTTAGCTATAAAGAGTAAAGACTATTTAACTTCCGGGCTCAAGAATTAAGCAAAGTAGTGTATAAATAAGCAAGACATGGTATGTTTTTTTACCGAGACTCATTCGAGGATATTTCTTCTTTTAAATCTTAATCTCATAATAATTAGCTTGTTCTTTATTTTATAATCATGATCCGACAAAGATCCAAACTAGCTAGCACAAAATAGAAATATTGGAGTATAAGAAGTTGATCACCTCTTCTTTACATAACTTCCAAACCTGTGAAATTTTAAAAGTGCT
This sequence comes from Beta lomatogona, assembly GCA_947646795.1. Classification (NCBI taxonomy): domain Eukaryota; kingdom Viridiplantae; phylum Streptophyta; class Magnoliopsida; order Caryophyllales; family Amaranthaceae; genus Beta; species Beta lomatogona. The sequence continues at coordinate 104,824 of CANSNZ010000395.1, read as the reverse complement.
AAATAGGAATCATAAGTAAGGAGACCTCAAATAACACGACAATCTAGAACCATATACCTTGTAACATGAGAACAAATAAATTCAGAAACAAGAACTTAGAATACGAACTCTTAGCAAGAAATGTTACTTACAGGCCATAAAAGATGGTTCTAACTAATCATTGTAATCCCATGAGACGTGTATATAACTCAAAGTGCATAAAATGTGAAACCATATTACTCTATAGAAAAGAAAGATCAAATCTATGGAACCTTTAGAAAACCAATCATCTACTCTTTTTAGCCCTATCTTTTAAAGTTCATAATTTCACTAGAAATTCCATGTTCAAAGTAAGTCCATTCTTAACATCTTGAGCACAAAACATGGCTATATAAACTCATTACGATATATGCAACCAAATTTCTTTCCTTTCTGGGATTCATGTTTTCAATCCATACATGTATCCATCTAACATGAGCTTTTCACATCGCATGTACATATTTTTTTCTACATAATCAGTAACACATAATACCACGAGATGGTGTCATAAACTTTGTTTACTTGTTTCAACTAGCATATATAATCTCATATTATGATCAATAGTCAACATGTTATGCCTCTATGGTTAAGCTTAGGAATGCCAAATAAACAAGTATATAATTTAATATCTTTAAACAAACCACTCATAGGATGATTGATTTTATCTTATACGATCTTCCGCTCGACAAGAGTATCCACTATCGTGGCTTATACATGAACAAACTTATATCCAACAAACTAAATATCAACACGCTAGTTGAGCACAATCAAGCAATCCCATGACTGGAGTTAAACCTAAGTTCATGTGTCTAAAATATTTAGATCTAACTCTACTAACTCACACCTGTAGATTCAATTTCTATCATTCTAGATATTTAGTAAATCATATCAAGAAAGCTCATTTATGACAATAAAAGATTGACTATGAAACTTTATCCAATAGCATCACAAAAGATATAATAAGAATACTTTAGCCACTTTTGGATGGCCTAATAATTCGAGATAAAAAATCAAGTAATGCCTCCATAAACTCTAGTTAGACGACTCCATGTGATATAACAAGATATAACTAGATTGGCATGTAGGTGATTACCTATAATGAAAATCACAACAAAGTAAGTTCGGATTCATTAGAATCACTAGACCTCTTGCCTAGGTAGATTTCATAGCCTAGTATAGTATAGCATGGAGTATAACAAGTAATAGCAAGTGGCATCGTAATCCATAAATCATCCACTATTAAAATGCCATGAAGACACTATAATCCAACCGTTTTTAGTAAATCAATGATATTCAGCCTTAAGAGTCATATTCTTGTTTTAAACTTTCATTATAGAAGATAGCATGAAATAAATATCAAAAAGCATGTGATCCACCGTCCACAAAACAAGAAGTTACACGTTATAATTATGTTGCACACAATGAAGAAAAAGTTTATGCCATTGAAGCGCCAAACAAAATTCATGCAACTATAAACATTAGGCTAAAGGTGGATATTGTAATGTAATTCACTTATAATGTAGCATATCTTTTATTTTCTTTTAAACTCAAGCTTTCCATCGTTTTGCAATCCAATTTACTCATCTAAAACTTGTATTTCACTAATCTGAATGCATAATACAACATTGAGAGCAAAAATCACAAAAGTATAGTAGTACATATAATTTTTTTTGTATAGAAAAAAAAAAAACTAGTCATGGCCACAAGCTAAGTACTAATATGAAATTCACTAAGCAATAGTACAAAACAAAACAAAATCAATGAAAGCTACTATGAGAATGTTTGAAGTTATCGTTGCCACCTTGATTAATCCAAATAAGACTCAACAAGAAAGAAATAACTAAGCACATAGTATGCAAAAAGAAGTTAAGAAACATACTACAAGCAAAGAAATTTCAACCTAATCAAACTTTCTTCGGACAACCCAAGATCACAAGTATAATTAGCTCATAAATTACAAAAGATAAGTTAGTACCTCAGTTGAACTTTATGTATGGAAAGAGTATCATAAATCTCCACAAGCAACGCGCCAAAATTTGGTATGTGTCATTATGCGTACAAATTAAAAACCTTATTTCATCCACATTAGTATTGTTTAAGTTTAGTACAACGATAAATAAGGGTTGATCCCACGGAGAGGTTTATATATTCCTAAAATCCAAGTTCAACTAATTAAAAGAATCTAACTAGTATATACATGTTATTTATAAATATATACATATTCACATTGTTTTTTGGGGGGGGGTTACAAGATGATACTACAAATCTAAATACTACTAAAGATAAATCTAACCTAATATTTACAAGTGATGACAAACAATCCCAATTTTAAGCTCATATTTCTTTTAGAGATTTACAAACTTCAAACCTTGATTATATTTCCAATTTCATAAATCCAAGATTTAATTAGATAGATTAATTGTAGGAATTCAAGTAACCAAACTCCCCATACTTCCTTTTTTAATCAACGTTGAACTAAGCCCAACATCGATTCTAAACTAATCTAATCACTACAAGTATTTGCAACTTACAATGATTAAACTAGAAGCATTATAGAATTAGAAGTACCTCATTAATCCTTAGTTAATTTAAACATATTATATCTTTATGTCTAAATAACTAGTCTAAGTTATATTATAGTTTGAACTTAAATCCATCTTTGCAGCTTAAATTAAACTAGTTGCTACTTGTTGTTATACAATTTAGACTAAGCTTAATCATATAACTAGCAAAGGTTTCAACTTTATACATAATAAGATAACAAACTAGGCATAATATTGAAATTTAAAACATACACACAAATATAACTCATGTATCAAAGATCAAAGAATCTTGAATTTCAACTAACATTCAACCATTCAATCCAAACTATAATTCAATAATTCAATCTAATCTATAAATTCAAACCAACAATGAAATCCAAAAAATATAATCGAGATATGTCAATCCAATTTGAAAGTACAAGAGAAAGAAGAGAAGAACTTATGTATTTGCCCGGAAATTCGCTTTGAATGTCGGGCTCTGCACCTACGTTCAAGATTGAACTTCACACTCCCTATTGGCGCTAAGTCTCCAACCGATGGTTGTCTTCTCGCCGAACTCTCGCACGCCCAAAATGGCTCCAGCACTCCCACGCTATTTCTCTAAATTGTTCTCCAAATTTTGTGGAATTGTTTGCAGTCCTATTTTGGGAGCCCTCAATCGGGTATTTATACCCAATTTCTCCGCCCTAGCTGTGATTTTATAACCAATTAGATACGAGGATTGGCCTCCAAGTTCTCAACTCTAGAAGCCGACTTTCTTGCTTCTTCGCGGCGCCGACCCTAGTTCCATCTTGTGATTGGATGAGTAATTTGCAACTTAGCTTTTGTAAATCTTGGTGCTTTGCTATTGGGCTGGGTGAGGTGGTGTTGCTAGTTGGTATGACGCGTCGAAGAGGAAGATGGGAGATCGAGTTTGTGTTGCTAAGGCCGTCTTTCTTTTCTTTTTGTGCCTCTTCTATTTTCTTTTCTTCTTTATTTTTGCTATTTTGATTGTTGGGCTTGAAGTTTGAAGATGTATAATTAAGTTTGACTCTTAATTTTGGACCAAGGTACCTCCTTAGAGAAAAGTAGTATAATTACGTAATATTAGTAATAAAATAAAAACATAGCATATTATATCTAATAGTATAAATAGTATATAAAATGCATCAAATAATAATATAAACACACATATTATAATAAAATAAGGGGACATAAATATATTATAATACGCACTTATCATATACCTATTGAAGCTTACCAATAGCAAAAGCTATATTTGGCCGAGTGCAAGTCATAGCATACATCAAGCTTCCAATTAAGCTTGCATATTCCAATTGTGAAATAGAGTACCACTACTCGAACCAAGTGAACACTAGGATCCATCGGAGTAGCAAAATGAGTCGAGTTCGATTCATTATACCTCTTGATCACTTTCTCAATGTAATGAGATCGGATAAAGAAATTGACCATTTACCTCTCATTATTCTAATACCTAAAATAACATCCGCTTCACCCAAATCTTTCATGGAGAAGCTAGAAGAGAGAAAGACTTTGGTCTTTTCCACTTGTTCCAAATCGGTCCCAAAGATAAGCATATCATCAACATATAAGCAAATTATAACTCCATTACCGTAATTATCAAATTTACTATATACACACTTATCGAACCGATTTATTTTGAACCCACTAGACAAAATGACGTCATCAAATTTTTGATGCCATTGCTTTGGTGCTTATTTAAGACCATACAAAGATCGAACTAATTTGCAAACCTTAGTCTCTTGACCTTTGACTACAAAACCTTCAATTGATTCATGTACACTTCCTCCTCCAATTCACCATTAAGGAAGGCAGTTTTGACATCCATTTGGTGAATTACTAGACCATGAATCGCAGTCAATGCTATCAAAAGTCTAATGGTAGCTATTCTAGCAACCGGAGCATAAGTGTCAAAATAATCGATACCATATCTTTGCCTAAAACCTTGGACCACTAACCGGGCCTTATGTTTTAGTATGGTTCAATCGATCTTCCTTTTCCTTACGAAAATCCACTTACAACCTAGTGGTTTGCAACCGGGAGGTAAATCCGCTAAAATCCAAGTATGATTTCCCATTATTGAATCCATTTCATCATTCACCGCCTCTTTCCGAAAGCAGAATCATGAGACTTCATAGCCTCATCAAAGGTCCTAGGATCCTCCTCCATATTGTAACAATATGAAATTTGAGTCACAATAGACTCCTTTGACCCTTCAACTAAATATTGTTGAAAATCTGGTCCAAAAGATTTCTCTTTTCTAATTCTTTTACTTTTCCTAATTTCCGGTGTTGGAGTATCATGATCATTGTTAATGTCATCCACAACATTGGAACTAGTACTAGGTATCATGTCCTTTGGTCTTGGAATCGATGAGAATCGAGTCTCATCAAATATTGCATCACTTGACTCTATCACAAGCACGGATAGAGAAAAAATCATTCGGCTCAATGACATAAAACCTATAGGCTTTGCTATATACCGCATAGCCTATAAAAATGCAATCAATTCTTTTTTCACCTAAAGTTTTCCTTTTAGGTTCCATCAATTTGACAATTGCCCTACAACCCCATACCTTAAGGTAATTGAGATTAGGCTTTTTGTTACACCAAAGTTCATAAGGGGTAGTCTTATTCCTCTTATTAGGAACTCGATTTAATATATAACATGTAGTTAAAATTGCATCACCTCAAAAACCGTCATTAAGACCCGAATTAGAAAGCATAGTGTTAACCATTTATTTTAGAACCCTATTTTTCCTTTCCCGCTATACCATTACTTTGAGGTGAGTATGGGGCGGTTGTTTCATGAATTACAATGGAACTAAAATAGCTAGGATTATAGTATTCACCACTCCCTATCCGTCCGAAGTCTTTCAACTTTTTCATTAAGTTGAAGTTCCACTTCCGGTCTTAAAAATCTTAAACTTTTCTAGTGCTTCATCTTTAGTAAATAATAAATATATGCAACAAAACTTTGAAAAATCATCAATAAAAGTTACAATATATTTTTTATTTCCCAAAGAAGGTGAACTATGAAAGTCACACAAGTCACTATGCACCAATTCTAGCAATACTTGTTTGTCTAGTCACACTAGGATAAGGATTTTTTGTAATCTTATTTAGCATGCATGTCTTACACTTCTCTAACTTTAAATCGAAAGAAGGTATTAAACCTAGCTTAGACATGTCATATAATCTACGATAGTTTACATGACATAATCGATTGTGCCATAGAGAAGAAACATCAAGCATGTAAATAGAACTAGTATCAATTGCATTATTAATACTAAATTTAAGCATCCCATTACAATAAAAATCCTTGTCCTACATAAATACCACCCTTGGAAACAATAAACTTATTCGATTCAAATGCAACTTTAAAACCAAATTTATTCAAACCCCGATACAAGATTCTTCCTAACTTCCTAAGTACATAAACGACATCCCTGAGAGTTAAAGTCTTTCCCGAGGTTAGCAACAATTCTACTTGGCCTATGCCCTTGGCCTTTACCGTAGAATCATTCCCCATATACAAGATTGGACCATCATCCAATTCTTCCAAAGACTTGAAGAAGTGCTTATTATTGCACACATGTCTAGAGGCCCCCAAATCTATCCACCAAGAATAATCAACAAACATAATTTCAGAAATCATAGCCACAAAATTCATTTCTTCAATTACATTTTCATGTGCAACTTTACCTTGGTTTTGAAACAACACTAGGTTGTTCATTCTTTGTTTTCTTCTTCTTCTTAGAAGGACAATCCCTCTTGGAGACGAGGTCCATTGCATACCCAACAAGTGAGATCTTCCTCTTCTTGTTTGTAAAATTGGTTTTAGAGTTGTATTGTTGGGATTTCTTGGTCCCACTAGACCGACCAACCTCTACCATATTCACTTTAGACTTAGGAATACTAGAAGTAGTATCCCTAACCCCATCTTGAGCCCTGATACCCTCTTCAATACGAAGATGAGTTCCTAATTGCTCCATGGACATATCTTCCTTCCTATGTTTCAAGGAATGCTTAGTGTCTTTTTGGAAGAATGTGGTAATTTATCAATGATTGAGGCAACCGCAATAGCCTCATCCATCACCATACCATGTGATCTTATTTGGTTCAAAATATGATGAACTTCATGAAATTGCTCTATAATAGGCTGACCATTAGTCATTTTAAATGAATTAAAAATTACTAACAAGAAATTTCTTACTTGAAGCATCTTCTGAAATATACTTGGCCTCAAGAGCATCCCCAAGTTCCTTTGCACTCTCCACATTTTGGTAAAGATCGAACAAAGTGTCGGTAAGTGAGTTGAGGATGCGACCCCGGCAAATGTAGTCATCATTCTCCCACTTTGTTCTCTTCCTTGTAGTCTCCACGAACTCTTCCTCTCCATCTTTCGGGAATGGTGGCATGGGTGTTGAAAGAACATACACCACATTCAATGTTGTCAACAAGAAGTGCATCTTCTTTTGCCATCTCCGATAACCCACCCCTCAAACTTGTCCAACTTTTGGAAGTTCATAGTCTTGTCCTTGAGTGATTGAGCCATATCCGAAAAGAAGAAATTAAACTAATAGATTGTTAGAAGTGTGATCAAACAAGTGAACCGGATATACCACTCCAAGGCACTGAAACTACGCTTTCCTATTAGTTTAACTTCGCCCTCTAGGATCACCGGATTAACACGAAATAACTAATGAGATACAATGGAGAAAACAATTCACAAGATGATCTTCTATGTGAATCAACAAGAACTTTGAGTTTGTAGTTTGGGAAGAACACTAGAGAAAAAATAGCAAGGTTTCTCTCAAGCAAAACAAGTCTTTTGGAATATGAAAAAACTCGATTTTTTTCATCTACACCTCATAAGAATGACAAAGGTCATATATAAATATCACCTTAATAGATTAGAGCTGTTATTGCCTTAATCTCCCTTTAATCCCCGATTAAGAATCCTTAATCGTCATTAAAAGGATAACGTACATAATACAACAAGTAATAAACCGTCCATGCAGTAATTTCACGCCCAAAACAAATTACACGTCGCGACCGCGATACGTATCGTGAGTCGTGGACAAGGCGGCTGGTCGCGACCCGCAACCGGTGTCGCGACCGGTGACGACCCCCCGGTCGCGACCAGCCGACCAACCTCCTCGTCTTGCTTCGATTGTTTCACGTGTTTTTGCGTATTCTAATCTTAGCATACTAGACCTCCTCCTCTTCTAGTATAGAACCATATGAGCTTATAAAACCCATTACACTATAAATGTTCCAACAATAATGTTATCGGCCGCTTTGGTAAATGGTCATCAATTGTGACAATGATAATGCATTTTAGTGCTTGTTTGGTTGAACATAAGTAACATTTCCTATTTAAAAGATCTTCCCATGTATTTCTATTTCATATGCGATGATAAGTTATCTAGTTGATCAAAAGTTCTACTTACCTAGGGAAATCACTTTTGCCAACCAAAGAACTCGCATATATCAACTTCCTAGTCATGTTTTTTTTATAATGTCAACAAGCACTTAGTGTAAATTTGTAGTGTGCACGGCCTAAGACAAAATCCCACCGCACAACTCCATATAATTCTGCCACCCGATCATATAATCATTGCCTAGACAAAATCCCTCATTTAATCTCACCTACGCCTATACCCGATCATTCGCCATACAAATCATCATCATTCAACGCCATCATCAATCAGTAAAAATATCACAAATCCAAGGACCACTGCTAATGTCCGCGGCCTAATACTAATACTAATACACCTATTCACTTTTTCTTTTAACTCCATCTAATCTCATACTAACATCATCCTAGGATCCTAAGAAATCTTGCGCCTAATATTATTCATCTACATCATATATATTACCAAAGACCTACGCAAAGACATAACAATACTACAATCCAAGACAACAACTTTGACGCAACATATAACGTAACACATCGTTTTTAAGGCTTGTTCGACATATTTAATTTTCCAAGATCCGTACAAAATCACGACCCCGCACTAAGGTATAAAATCCGAGGGTCAACTAAATTAACAATCTTTATTTTATTTCTTTATTTATTTTTATTATTTTATTGAAGTTACTAACATTCTTTTCATGATGTAGATTGTTAACGTATTCTTGCGACTCGTAAGTATTGCATATTATACTAACTCCCCGGAATATTTTATTTTCTTATTTTTATTTCTTTTCATGGACATTATTATTTTTATGTATGATTGCAATTTTTATCACATTGTATCTATTGTTAATCAAGACCTAAAGAACTGTTCTAATATTAATCAGATAATTTGGACAACCTGCTAGGAACCTTGTAATATTACTGTTTAATAACTTGTTACTAAAAATAGTCTTTTTATTTGTTTTCTGAACCAATCTAGACTAATTTATATCTAGGGTGTTTAAAATATTATATGATTATTCTTTGGCATAAAATTTGTAATGAATCGATATTTAGTAAATGCCAAAGAATGGGCGAACTTGGTTCATTATGATCATATTCGTACCCTCACCACCGAACTCAATCTTTGGTTTATTTTGACCATCTATATATGGAGTCAAGGTGGGGAAATCTACATTGGATAAGTCCCATAATCGGTCCTCGCTGTTTCCCAAAATCCAATTAGGCTTATGAGTCTTCCTTTAAAGACTTGTTGGCGACTTCAAAAATAATTTTCAATAAAACCTTTACAATGCGTAGTAAATCGATACGCGCTCATCACGCCTACAATTACTAAAGCCTAATATATATCTATTTAAGTCATTAACCTTAATTAACCACTCAAATACCACTAATGGCCCCTTTCTATATGGCTTCCTCCATAATATTCTACCCTCTTCTTTGGCTATGTGATGTTTCAATGGTAGTATACTTAAGTAGATGAGTTAAATATGGGTTAACTAAGATTTAGTACCGAAATCAAGAGTTAAATATGTTTCGTCGATTGTAAAAGACTACACACCTAGATAATACAATGGAAGTTAAGATGATGCTTCGTGGATTGTGAAAGGCTAGTCACCCGGATAATGTTGCATCTCATTACCTACGACAGTTAACAGTCTCCACTCTCCAGTCTCCACATGCTTAGGAAACTAAAATGTATCTTATGTTTATTTCCTGTATGTTCGGGTCAAGTGTCAACGTCAATGAGAATAATAAACTATGCCACTTAATTTCTTAAATATATAGCATGTGATATTATTCTCGACATGAAAAAGCTTAACTTTATTACACTTATTTTTACCCAGAAATGGATACACCCAATGGCCAAGGCGATTAATCATTGATTTGCGTCAAGTTATTTATTGTATCTTATTTGGAATTCTATGTGGAATAGACTTTGTATATATCTAAGAAGCTGTGTTTGGCTAATTTGAATAAGTTAAGTAGTTTAGTCATGCAAGTAGGTTTAGTTATATTTATGTTTATTGTTTCCATAAAAGGTGAGCCATCTAGTCCAAAACTTTGACATATGTGGTAGCAAAAGATGTGTTCCTGTGGAGCTTCCTTTCACATGGGACGGAGCAAGCTACACAATGTCGAGCAATAATAAAACACTAATTGTTAGTGGCTTTCAAAGCCACTAACAAGAACATTTTTGCAAAAAAAAAATTGGTGGAAGATTCAAACAAAAAAGGTGGAAAAGTACACTAATTGAATTAAAAAATTGTCCCATCCGGTATTACTCAATGGGATTTATATATAAGATAGGGAAAAACAAACGTCACTTGAAGAACCCTTGTTTGCGTGTTTAAAACCACTTGTTTTTTATAAACCAACCCATGATTATGTGTTTTAAAAGCTTCATTTTTGTCGAAAAGTACAACTATAATCTAGGAAAAGTAAAAGTTGCATTGATTAGCGTGTTTTGTCATTTTTTTCCCCAAAAAAGTGCAATTGGTCATTTATAAGAACCATTGTTTGTGTATCTAAGACACTTGCTATTTATACAAGCCATGATAAAAACACTAATTATTAGTAGTTTCAAAGCCACTAAAAAGGACCTTGTCGCAAAAAAAAAAATTATTGGAGGATTTAACGAAAAATTGTTATTTACTTTTTTCCCGTAGATTGCAATTGTAGTTTTTGCAATAAGTATGATTTCACACACATAACATGGGTTGATCTATAAAGAACAAGTGTCTCGACACATCAACAATGGTTGGATATAAATAACAAGTGTCTTAAACACACAAACAAAGGTTATAAATTGCACCTTTTTGGGAAAAAAAGCCGGCAAATCTATCTAATCGATGCTACTTTTACCTTTTTCCAGAGATTACAATTGTACTTTTTGACCAAAAGTAATATCTAACACACAAACATGGGTTGATTTATAAATAACAATTGTCTCAAACACATAAACATGGGTTGGTGTATAAAGAGGAGCCATGATAAAACACTAACTAGTTAGTGGCTTCAAAGCCACTAACAAGGACCTTCTTGCAAAAGAAAATTATTAGGGAGTTTAGCGAAAAACTTGTTATTTAGTTTATTTTTTCCGTATAGTACAACCGTACTCTTTTTATAATAATTATGATTTAGACACATCAACATGCGTTGATTTATAAAGAAGAGGTGTTTCAAACACAACAGTGGTTGGTTTATAAATAACAAGTGTATTAAACGCACAAATAAGGATTCTAATAAATTGCACTTTTTGGGGAAAAAGTTGGCAAATCACGCTAATCGATGCAACTTTTACTTTTTACAGAGATTACAGCTTGTACTTTTTGACCAAAAGTAAGATTTAACACACAAACATGGGCCGATTTATAAATATCAATTGTCTCAAACAGATAAACATGGATTGGGTGTATAAATAACAAGTGTCTTAGATACATAAATAATGGTTCTTATAAATGACCAATATCAAATTTGTTGGGGAAAAAGTTGGCGAAACATTCTAATTGATGCAAGTTTTACTTTTCCAGATTGGCAGCTTTACTTTTTCAACAAAAAGTAAGCTTTAACACGCAGAAACATGGGTTGGTTTATAAATAACAAATGTCTTAAACATATAAAGAGGGGTTGATTCATAATAACAAGTGTTTTAAACACACAAACAAGAAGGTCATTAAGGGGACTTTTGTATTTTCCCCTATCTTATATTAAAATCCCCGAGTAATACCGGATGGAGCAATTTTTTTAATTCAATTCATCGTACTTTTCCACCTTTTTGTTTGAATACTCCTACAAATTTTTTTGCAAAAAGGTCCTTGTTGGTGGCTTTGAAGCCACTAACATTTAGTGTTTTATCATTGCTCGACATTGTGTAGCTTACTCCATCTAGAGATGGGCACGGGTAGGTCGGGTCGCCCGGGCCACTCTGACCCGGACCCTAAAACTTTTGTTCGACCCGCACTTAATTCTGACCCTAAGGGTCTTGAAAAGCCGGATCGCGGATCCACACCCTTAGGGTCTACAGGGTCTAGGCTATTTCCTTTATTTTTGACAAATTTATAATACCATTTATATTTCTTCACCTTATATAGTGCCTATGATCTCGTAGTGTTTAGAGTATGCGTCTAGGGTCTAGGGTCAAAATGACAAAAGTTGGAATTTTTGGATAAATACAAAGGTTTTTTTTATCTAAAATACAAAAGACAAAAAAACATCTTAAACAACTTTAGGGTCCAAGTGTAGGGTTTGAGTAGTGTCCCGGTTTAGAATATTAAGACTCAAACTCATACCTCAAGAGTTTCACTTTCACTTGGACCTAGACCCACTTAAGGTCCTGAAAAATTTGGACCCATACCCTCAAATTAGGGTCGGGTCCAATGGGGTCATGTACCCATGTCCATCCTTATCTTCGTCCCATGTAGAAAGGAAGCGCTTCAGAACACATCTTTTGCTACCACATATGTCAAAGTTTTGGACTAAATGGCTCACCTTTTATGGAAACAACTAGTATTTTGGCCCGACCGATGCCTCGGGTCGACTAAAATAAACAAAAATATTATTATTCATAAATTTCATAATTCATTTTGTTGCTTTTTGTATTTTTTGTCCAATGAGAAATTAAAAATTTAATGTCATGACGTGATAGGTAAAATCAACATTAAAGGTTGTTTGATTTTGAAAACAATAGCTTGAAAGGAATTCGGATAAGATAATATATCATCAATAGTCTCTTGTTAGTACCGAAATAAGAGTGGCCGAGATGTAAATAGTTGTTTAAGTCTTTTTAGTTAAATATGATTATTATAAGGCTTTATCATATTTTAATTTAAATATTAGACAATAAAAAGTTATAGTGTATTGATGGTCGAGCTCTCTAACATTTCATTTCAAAGGCCCCGTGCTCGATACCTTTAGCAGCTTTACAAAATGTTTATATTTTTTAAATTGAGGAGTTCACATGAATGTAAAACATTTGAATTATCGCTTGAAAAGAGTATCACGTGGCATATGGGAGCCTTTAAACACCTTTTAATATATTTAGATAGATAAACGTAAATATAATACAACCTACTTGCATGCATAAACTCCTTAACTTATTCAAATTAGCAAAACAAACCTTAAATATATACAAAGTTTATTACACAAAGAAATCCTAATAAGATACAGTAAACGACTTGACGCAAATCAATTCTTAATCGCCTTGGTCCTTTGGGGGTATACATTTTTGGGTAAAAATAATTGTAATAAAATTAAGCTTTTTAAAGTCGAGAATAATATCACATGCTATATAATTAAGAAAGTGGCATGATTTATTATTCTTATTGACGTTGACACTTGACCCGAACACAGGAAATAAAATGAAGTTACATTTTAGTTTCCTAAGCATGTAGAGACTGTTAACTGTAGGTAATGAGATGAAACATTATCCGGGTGACTAGTATTTCACAATTGACGAAACATCATCTTAACTTCCATTATATTATGTAGGTGAGTAGTCTTTCACAAATGACGAAACATCTTTAACACTTTGATTTCGTTACTAAATTTTAATTAACCCATATTTAACTCATTTACTTAATTATATTACCATTGAAACATCACATATAGGCAAAGAAGAGGGTTGAATATTATGGAGGAAGCAAATTAAAAAGGGTTATTGGTGGTATTTAATTGTAGTTAGATTAAGGTTAATGACTTAAATAGAGGTGTGTTAGGTTTAGCAAACGGTAATAGAAACTCTTGATTAAAAAAAGCTAACAATTGTTAGTCATGAAGGGCATATGATGAACTTTTAAGAAATTAAGGAGTATGAGGTAAATTTTGAAAAGTTTGATGGTATATGGTGTTAAAAAAACAAAATTACACACGCGTTAATCGACTACATAGAAAAAACGAGATGTAGATTAATGACCTAGCTTGTTTAAAATTATATTATCTTGAGTTTTAAAGGAAGTGGGAAAATTGATCTAACCCAATATATCCCAATAGGTCCAACAAAAAAATAACAAAATTAGGACTTGATTGCCCTACACTCCCATAGTTATTGGTAATAAGTCGAACTTGATCATCTTATATATTCAACTTAATTTAAATTAACCATCTTAGAAACACTTTTACCGAATACCAAACAATGATGGATTTCATGAGAAACAAAATACAAAGTATATTGTGTGAGAATTGACAATTGATTTAACGAAGTATCTTAACCGGTGGCAAATTAAAAAGAGAAAACAATCATACAAGGTGGTTATTTAAAAAAAAAAAAAAAAAAAGGGGTCTTTAGATTTATTTATTTTTTGTAAAAAAAAAGTGTTTATCATTGAAATATCAATCTATATATTTTCTAAAGACCAAATTGTTTCAAACCATGTAACCCTATAAATATCAATTTTTATATCCTATAACCAAAACCACATACCCTATAACCCTGTAACCTATCACCTGAAATTTATTTAATGTATTTATCACCCCTTACTTGCTAATATTTGCTTTTCTTTTCAATATAAACTTAACGATGCTACGATAAGAGTGTGGACATAATTTAAATATATAAAACATTTGAACATCAATATTTACAACTCAATATTACTTACTCCCTCCATTCCATAATAGTGTGAATACTTTCCTTTTATGTTTGTCCCAAATTACTTTGAACACTTCCTTTTTTGGCATGGTTTCACTATTACCATGTTATTTCTTTTTACACTCCTTTGGTCCACACTATATCTTTTTCAATAAAAAGTTGCCCAACTTTCTCTCTCATCCAATAAAAAAGACTCCCCTAAAAGTGACACTAAAATAAAAACATGTACATTGCTTAGGTAAGTTAATTAGCTTTGAATAATTTTGTTGCCATCATTTGATGAAAAAAGTGTAACTTTTGTAACAGGCAACAAAAAAATATATTATTTTTGTTGTGCTACTTAACAATATTTAAAAAATCACTTTGCCAATTACGTTTCTAAAATGCCCTTGTTTTTGTAGTTGGGTCCAAGTGTAGGGTCCGAGTAACGGGACCCCTAAGAGTTTCACTTTGACCCAGACACATACCCTGACCCTTATGGTCCCGAAAAAGTTGGACCTACACTCTAAAATTAGAGTCGAGTCCAATAGAGTCCCAGTTAGGGTCTTGGACCCATGCTCATCCTTAGCTCCGTCCCATGTAGAAAGGAAGCGCCACATGAACACATCTTTTGCTACCATATATGTCAATGTTTTAGACTAAACCGCTCCACCTTTTATGAAACAATAACCGTAAATTTAATACAACCTACTTGCATGCCTAAACTCCTTAAATTATTAAAATTAGCAAAAATACACCTTAAATATATACAAATTCTATTACACATAGAAATCCTAATAAGATACAATAAACGACTTGACGCAAATCAATACTTAATCGACTTGGTCCTTGGGCGTAAATATTTTCGGGTAAAAATAACTAAATAAGTGTAAAAAAATTAAGCTTTTAATGTCAAGAATAATACCACATGCTATATATTTAAGAAAGTGGCATTATTTATTATTCTTATCGACGTTGACACTTTACACCTCAATATTACTTACTCCTTCCATTTCATAATAGTGTAATACTTTCCTTTTATGTTTATTCCAAATTAGTTTGAACACTTTCTTTTTTGGCATGGTTTCACTATTACTATGTTATTTCTTTTACACTCCTTTGGTCCACACTCTATCTTTTTCAATAAAAAGTTACCCAACTTTCTCTCTCATCCAATAAAAAAGACTCCACCTACTCCTATCACATCTACTTTTTTTAATAAAATAATATTTGATAATCACACTACAACTTATCACCTTAAATTACGTGTGCGAACAAGTGTTCATATCTTTTGGGACGAAGGGAGTATACCAATTGTGCTACTATATATGTACAATAATTAATGTGATATTTAAAAATTGTGTTCGATAAATATTATTGGTTTTTGATACCAAATAAACATTTAATATATTTTCTTCTCACCATGGGTTTTAATAGAAGATGGATTAACTTGATTATGTCTTGTGTGTCAACGTTCTCCTACTCCTTAGTTTTCAATAGGGGCGTTGGAGGGATGGCTAGGCCATCTATTTGGCTCCGTCAAGGAGATCCGCTCTCACATTATGTCTTCATTTTGGTTGTAGATGCTTTCTATAAGATGTTGCGTGCTAAGGTTGGGGATGGGCTCCTCCATGGGGCTAAAACCAATCGTACGGGTCCCGTGGATCTCTCATCTCTTGTTTGCAGATGATAGCCGCCTATTTGTAAGAGCAAATCGACGGGATTGCTCAAGAGTAATTGATATTCTCAACCAATTAATATGAAGTAGCTTCCGAGCAGAAAATTAACAATGAAAAGTCATAATTCTCTTTTAATAGGGGGTGAGTCCGGAGACCAGAGAAGAAAGTGCGAGTGTCCCGAATATGCGGCAGTGTTGATAGACATGAAAAGTATCTCGGAATTTCCACTGTTGTTGGAAGCTCGAAAAAGTGGTTTTTGAAGCCCTTTTGGAAAGAATTTGGAAGAAATTGAGTGGTTGGAAGGGGGAAATTTCTGTCTCAGCAAGAAAGGAGGTTTAATTGAAGTCGTTCATCCAAGCAATTCGACTTATCTCATAGGTGTGTATAAGTTGCCTGTTTCTATAATCCAACGTATTCACTCTTCTATGGCTCGGTTTTTGGTGGGGGCAAAAAGGTTCACGACTGAAGATCATTGGAAGAGCTGGGAGTCTTTATATACCTTGAAATGTTTTGGGGGTAAGGGATTTAAAGACCTCTCGATTTTTAATGATGCTCTTTTTGGGTCATCAAGCTTGGATATTTGTAAGGGCACCTGATTCGTTGTTCGGGCGTGTAATGAAGGCGAATTATTACCCCAAGTGCGAGTTCCTTGAGTCCTCACTAGGATTGATGGGAAGTTATTATTGCAGGAGCTTATGGAGTGTAAAAGCATTGATAAGTGGAGGGGATGGTGTGGAGAGTCGGGGAGGATGATCAATATATGGAATGACCCGTGGCTATCGATGACGGGAATAGGTTTGTTACTAGTGCTGCGAATGATGATGCTCGGATGTGTGTTATTTGATTCGGGGCGCATGGATTGGAATCATGAGTTTATAGCTACTCTTTTCAATGAGCGAGATACCTAATGTATTCTATCTATGCTTATTAGTCACACCGGACTTTGGGGACGAGATTACTTGGGCTCTTACAAAGGATGTATGCTATTCGGTTCGATGGCATATATGTTGGGGAAAGGTGGTAGTTTTGATGAGTTTCACCAAGCTTGGACCACGGTCCGGGGCTTGGAGGTAAGCCCAAAAGCCGCTCGTCTTTTACTCTAGAGATGTTGCACTGGTACACTCCCCGTTTGTGGCCTTCTGAGGCTCACTATTTGTCCGATGAAGCTAATTGCCCGCCGCGCAACCGAAGATGAATTCGATGTTCATGCTCTATTTGATTTCCAAGCTATAAACGTAACCGTGGAGGGAGTGCGATTGTGAAGCGATGATAAACCTGGGGTAAGGTAGGAAGTTTGAAGGAGCTTGTCGCAAGTTGGAAAGAGATGGATCAAAACATTGTTCAAAGAGGTGTGTTCCTTGCTTGGATTGTGTGGTAGGAGCGTAAAATTGTCGTCATTGAAGGCAAAATTACTCCCCACTATGTTATTATAGCTCGGGTGCATCGCTTGGTGAGGGATCATGATAAATATGCATCTCGAATTTATGGAACAAAGCATCCCGTGCGTGTGTCGAGTTCAAAGACTTGCCAAGCTCCACTTGTTGGGGTCATTAAAATTATTGATGATGTTGCGGTCTCGAAGAATGCTAGGTTGGTTTAGGAGTGGTGGCGAGAGATCATGAGGGGGTTTTGTTTGCAACCACGAGACGTTCGAGGGATGCGTGGACGCCATAGATTGCCGGGGGCCAAGGCGCGGCGATGGCGCCTAGGGTCGGGTAGAGGTATGGTGTTGCCGATGGTATTTTGTAATCGGATTGCGAGGGGCTTATAAACCGGCTCTCTAAAGGGACCACTTTTTTTACCGATCTTGACACGCTCTAGCAGATATTTTCTCTTTTTGCTCTAGTTTTAGTTCTACTGTTTGGTCTCATGTTCGTAGAGATGAGAATTTGTCGCCCATCATTTAGCGAAATTAGTTCCTTTTGGTATTGAACAAGTATATGGGAAAATCATTGCCCTAGTGTTATTTCCCATATGTACTTAGTGAACACTTTGTCCCCGAATTAATGGAACTTTTCTCTTTTCCCCTCAAATTAAATGGTTAGAATTTTGACACCAAACTTGATACATACTTCATAATAATCTCTCCAAATTTTGATAAGAATCTCACGAGCTAAGCATAAAAGATGACTTCATTAGTGCCATTAATGATTTTATAGTATTAGTCAATTCAAGCCTCCTAATCATACATCATTCGTGACAATAATTAACTTGGGGTGAGTCGGGTGACTAAATATATATATAAAGATAGATAAACACTTATGGTTATGGGAGACGAGACCTTCTAATTAGATATAGACATCCTCATATTGGAAGAATACAATTATATGAGGAAAACTTACTGTTACTCATAGGGTGTTAGGGATGAGTAGGGTACATCACTAAACACGTAGAGATTATCTATTTCACTTGATGTCTCATCTAGTACTATAACAAGTTGTTATAACGGACGCAATGAAACAATAAAGAATCAAAGAACAATCGACACAATAATTAACGTGGTTCACTAACAATGTGCTTGCTACATGCACAAGCAGAGGAGAATCGTTATTATCTTTACGAGAGAGAATACAGATTACAGAATAATAGAGGCAAAGATTATTTATAGGGTTTATATAGTACCCTTCTAATTAAGCTAAAAGAATGGGCCTAAGCCGAACCCAAAACAAAATGGGCGTAAGCTAGACCGCCGTTCTTGGTTAATCCTATCGCCGACAATTCAAGCCATATTTCAACACAAGTAATTCTTGTATCTATACCTCACCCACTCTTATTAACAATGCAAGTTTGTTAATGCTCAAACCTATCTTTTTAATGCACAAACCTATCTCATATCTTAAACTCATATAAATTTGAAATCCATAACGCATGATCAACTTAATTTAGGTGATTAATTGAAAGTTTTCGTCGTTTAATATAGAAACACTTAGAAACACTATGTAAATTAACACAATGAATATCTTTCTATTTACATAGAAACACTATGTGCAATATAAATTTTTGTTTTGATATTATAGTTTATAATTAAAATATCTAAACTGAAAAATATGTAATGTATTGTCATTGTTTTATTTGGGCATTAAATCACATTGGACCCACTACTTTTGTACACTATTTCTTAGTTTTTAGAGTTAAGGAAATGAGCTCCCTAAAAGAAAGATGCATCTTGTTAGAATGAGTAGCCCTGCTAAATCCTTTAAAGCAATCATGAGGGGTATTGCAGAACCATTGTTTTATTTAAAGAAAACAGATTTTTTTAAAATTCTTTTTCTTTTTACAATTGATTTTAGTTTTTCGACTTGGAAATGGCCTCTTCCTAGCTCGTCCCAACAATTTAAGAATCTTTATATTGAAGGCGATAAGCAAGTGAACATTGGAGTCCTTCAACGCCTCTACTCTATTCCATAGATCATTCAAACACTCATTGAGGATATCAGATCATTGCTTGATCATTTTTCTTAATCCATAGCTCACGTCTTTCGAGAAGCCAATAGGGTAGCGTATTACCTCTCCAAAAAAGGTCACGCTACTTCCTCGGTCTTTTTTGAAATTGTGAATTTCAAATTTCAACAATTGTGATCAATCACAACTAAATTTTAAAATATAAATTGGTGACTTGAAATTTTCTATTGTTGTATTCAAAATAATTGAGAATTGGTTTACAACCCATGCTTTGCACCGTTATGATTTTCAATATATTGTTTAGGAAGTAATAAAATAAAAATACGTACATTGCGTTGGGTTAGTTCAATTAACTCTAAATAACTATTCTATTTCAAAATAATTTGAAATTGTCTAAGAAACCGTGATTTGCACAATTATGACTTGTGACTTGTTTGTAATAATTAGTGGTTGTTTGGTGTATAGGAAACTATGTAGGTAATAGCAATTCCCATGATTTTCTGAGTTGGGTAGTTGTTTAGTTGACAGGAAAGTAGGGAAAATGGGGGCAACGAAAATTCCTTAGGAAATTGAAATTCCCACAAAACGTGGGAATTTATTCACCCCCCCCCCCTTTGGTCATTCAAAATTCCCACATCAGTTCATGGTAAGTGCAAATTCCTTGATGTCAACCAAACATATTAAGGCTATTTCCTAGGAATTACATAGGGGATATAACTTTCTCGGATATGAAATTTCCCATGGGAATTAAATTCCCATGTATACCAAACAATCACTTACTACCTCCGTCCCAGAAAGATCTGAACACTTGTTGGGACACGTAGTTTAAGGTGATAAGTTGTAGTGTGGTTATCAAATGTTATTTTATTTAAAAAGTAGATGTGATAGGAGTTGGTGGGGTATTTTTTCATTAGAGGAGAGATAAAATTAGGTAACTTTTTATTGATAAAAGGTAGAATGTGGGCCAAAGATGTGTAAAAGAAATAATATATTAATGGTGGGACCATGCCAAAAAAAGAAGTGTTCAAACTAATTTGGGACAAACATAAAAGAAAGTGTTAGGACTATTCCTGACTGAGGTAGTAGTATGATAGTTGTTCTTCCCCTAAAAGTGACACTAAAATAAAAACATGTACATTGCTTAGGTAAGTTAATTAGCTTTGAATAACTTTGTTGCCATCATTTGATGAAAAAAGCGTAACTTTTGTAACAGGCAACAAAATTTTTTTTTTTATGCTACTTAACAATATTTAAAATTCTGTTGCCAATTACGTTTCTAAAATGCCATCGTTTTTGTAGTAGGATCCAAGTGTAGGGTCTGAGTAACGGGACCCCTAAGAGTTTCACTTTGACCGAGACTCATACCCGGCCCTTATGGTCCCGAAAAAGTTGGACCTACACCCTAAAAATTAGAGTCGAGTCCAATAGAGTGCCGTTAGGGTCTTGGACCCATGTCCATTCTTAACTCCGTGCCATGTAGAAAGAAAGCCCCACATGAACACATCTTTTGCTACCACATATGTCAATGTTTTGGACTAAACCGCTCCACCTTCTATGAAACAATAACCGTCAATTTAATACAACCTACTTGCATGCCTAAACTCCTTCAATTATTAAAATTAGCAAAAAATACACCTTAAATATACACAAATACTATTACACATAGAAATCCTAATAAGATACAATAAACGACTTGACGCAAATCAATACTTAATCGACTTGGTCCTTGGGTGTAAACATTTTTGGGTAAAAATAAGTGTAAAAAAATTAAGCTTTTAATGTCGAGAATAATATCACATGCTATATATTTAAGAAAATGGCATTATTTATTATTCTTATTGACGTTGACACTTGACCCGAAGATAAACTGAAGTTACATTTTAGTTTCCTAAGCATGTGGAGACTGAAGAGTGGAAACTGTTAACACACTTAACTGCAGGTAATGAGATGCAACATTATCCGGGTGACTAGTCTTTCACAATCGACGAAACATCATCTTAACTTCCACTATATTATGTAGGTGAGTAGTCTTTCACAATCGACGAAACATCTTTAACACTTGACTTCGTTTCTAAATCTTAAATAACCCATATTTAACTCATCTACTTAAGTATATTACCATTGAAACATCACATATAGCCAAAGAAGAAAGCAGAATATTATGGAGGAAGCGAGATAAAAAGGGGTATTGGTGGTATTTAATTGTGGTTAAATTAAGGTTAATGACTTAAATAGAGGTATATTAGGGTTAAGCAATGGAATTAGAAACTAATGACGAAAAAAACTAACAGTCGTTAGTCATGAAGGGCATATGATGAACTTTAAAGAAATCAAAGAGTATGAGGTAAATTAAAAGTTTGATGGTATATGGTTAAAAAAAAAAATTACACAGGGGTAACGCTAAAAATGAATACACAGAAAAACAAGATGTAGATTAATGAACTAGCTTATTTAAAATTATAATATTTTGAGTTTTGAAAGAAGAGGGAAGATTGATTTAACCTATAACTTGTTGGTATATATTTCGTACTGATTATAAGATCGAGCATAGTTTGAGTGTTAGCTAGTTCATATAATAGCCTGAAAGTCATATTTATTGGTAATAAGTCGAATTTGACCATCTTATATATGCAACTTATATAAATTAACCATCTTAGAAACACTTTTAAATTACCGGATACCAAACAATGACGGATTTCATGAGAAAAAAATACAAAGTACTCCCTCTGTTTTTTTATCATTATCACTTTCCTGTACGCGTCTCCCAATGCACATCTTTGAACTAAAATATCTTTCATTATATATTAGTAAAAATTACAACGATTAAATATTAATAAAGTACTAATTAAGACGAATCAAACAAGACCCCACATGACTATATTTTTTCTTATAAATTGAGAAAAATTGAGAAGATTCTCTCTAAGCATGAATAGTGTCAAGATTCTAAGTGAGAAAGATGAAAAAAACAGAGGGAGTATATCGTGTGAGAATTGACAATTTATATATTAAATGAAGTATCTCAACTGGTGGCAAATTTTTAAAAAATCATATAAGGTGATATAAATTATTATAGACAATAAAAAAGTATTTATGTTATAAAATTGGATCAAACTATATATTAGTGTCCACTATCATAGACCCCATGCGATACCCAAGCCAAAATATATGAATGAAAGCTAAGTCGTTAGATTTCGCAAATACACTGTACTTATAACTAGTTTTTTGAAGTCCATGTGATGTAAGGGTTATTGTTTTTATGTGGTAGCATTATAACCATATGTATTATGTGCCATAATAAATAACATAAATTAGATATATATTTTTTTTATTTTGTTATGTACAAAATCCTTTTAATTTAAGGGACGCTTTCAAACGTAAAGTATTAATGATTGACATTGAAAATAACAAAATTGTTTTAGTTAGGATTATCAAATTCTTAGGTAATTTAGTTAATCCAGGACTCTAATTTTCTTTTATCTTTACCATTATAAATTATTCTATTTAATCCAAAGTTATTCGAGGATAAGAACATGTCACCTCCACACTCTTTAAAACCCATACCTCAAATCAATAAGGTATGGGGTTTAGATAAACCCAAGGGGGAGGTGGATATGGCTTATACCAACACCTCTAGGTATCAAATAAAAAAAAAAATTCATTCCCAAAATAAAACCAAACACATAGTATTAGGTATCAAGTTCCAAACTTATACCACGACTTGGTTTCATTCTTGATTCGAAACCCATACTACTATATAAACCAAACGCCTAGGAATTGTCGTACTAATTTTTTTATATATAATTTGGGATTTTATTAATGATATGGTTCAAGGTCAGTGGGCCATTACAATTCTAATCGAGCCTCAACAAAGCCCACATAACTTTACTCAGCAGCCATATTACAAGATTGAGGTTTGAACCCCAAGTACTTATTCTTGTCGTATTATTATTAGCTCTAGTGTAATAAAATTAAAACTAGTTGTAATATTGATTAATATGAGATTAAAATAATGAAAATACTCTAAAGTCAAGTAATATTAATTAAACCATTCTTAATCATTTCTTGAACCACTCCCTAGCTCCTGATCAATCTATATATAAACCATTTCACCCTTTGCAGTTCTCCACGCAATTAAGACAAGGAACACACTGTTGTCATTGTCAACTTTCTCACTCTCTCGCTCTTTGTGCAAGCTAACTCATTCATTCCACCATGAAAGAGTGGAAAGGCAGTATGTTTCATTTTATTACATCTTAAGTTTCATATGATTGATTTTTTTTTTTTTTATTATCTACTGTGGATGTGTTTAATTGCTGCCTAATATAATTACGTTGTCATATACTCATATTCTACCATGAATGATGAATATAACATTCAGGGAACTACGACTTCGACTTCACTGATCCGAGTAAACCAGTACGAACATTCAGATCACGAAGGCCTTGCCACTTCATCTTCGAAATCAAATCGTATGATGAGCTTGTTGCATCACTTAAAAAAGCCAACAAGTTATCATTCGAGACACCACAATTTTCAACTGGGGATGAGAAATGGTACTTCCTCTATCTCTAAATAAAATCTAGGGCCTAGGTCACATATATATTTGAGTTAAAAGATTCCGAATCATGCTTCGTTGCGTTAATTTTTTATTACATGTTTATCAGAGTGGTGTAGGTTTTTCTAGACTAAATTAATCATTGTTTGGTTAGGTTGTTGGTAGTAGAGACTAGAGGATATGTTTAACGTAATACCCCCTCCGTCCCAAGATATAGTTCTCGTTTCATTTATCATGGTTAAACTTTAAAACTTTTGATCAAATAATCTCATTGATATATACAAATAAAACATACTCATGTGAGATCAGTGATTGTGTTTGTGAATTGATTGATAAGATATTTATGAATTGTGTGAAGGATAAATGAAATGTACTAAATTTTATAGTCAATGTTTCTTTTTTTGGTGGCTCAACTATATTTTGATTGCCTTCAACATTTAACTTAATTTTTTAATGCTATATTTGAGTTTGACTTTATTTTTCCCTGTTTTTTGGTAGTACTTGATTTACTAATGGGCAGTTAAATAAATTTATAGGGGGACACTTTACCCCCCCCCCCACTCCCTTATATAATTGAGATAGGAGAGAAATAGATAAAAAGAGAGATTCATGTCGTGAGAAAGGGATAAAGATAACATATTACCAAAAATGGATATGTATAGCAATTAAATGGTGCAATGGTGATAATAGTGGCCCTTGGAATCTAAATTTCATCATTAATTTCATCCAGAATGCCATGGAAAGGGGACTTGGTATTGAAATATCCTACAAAAAGTCGGGAATCAATTGTTGTGACGGATTTGCTTGATAAGCAAGGCCTCACCGAAATGAATGAATTCATTGCTTGGTTGTAACTCCCTTCGTTAGTTCTGGTTTTTTCAGGATTATGATTTGATGTATCTAATATTGGAATGGCTGCTACTGAGATTACTTTGTAATGTTGTGGCTTCAAAGTAATAAATAAACCAAATTATAAAAAAAAATATGAAACTTCTAAATAAAAGAAATGTAGTAAGTAATAAAGAAAGGACGGAGTATTAAAAAATGGGTATCGGATTTCCAAGTAGGAGGAAAAGAGTTGGATCACTTGCAAGCCCTTGATCAGGTTGGATGATTATACAACTTCCCTTCTCAAAACCAAGTATAATAAATGACAAGAAAAAAAAAGAAAATTAGAAACTGATTCAGCCATCAGTTTTAGTTCTCTTGTTGCCACCTTGATCAATATTTACCGCTACGCACTAGCTAGTTATGTAGTACCAAATATACTTGTTAATCTTCTTAGTGCGTGACAAGATTCTTTGGTTTGTATTTTCCACTAATCTACTATATTTGGTTTTAATTGATCAGGACTATGTGCTTCTATCCTGAAGGGAATGTGGCAAAAGGTGGCAAAGAGTACATTTCCATGTACGTAAAGAGGCAAAAGAATAATGCGGGTCGAAACAAAGAAATTAATGTCGCCATCAAATTTTTCATATTAGATCAAATTAGTGGTGAATATCTAGTCATTGAAGGTACGCTCGTTCTGCTTTGGGAACAATAATAATGCAATAACTGGACATAAAGGAGCTCGTTAATCCTACACCCAAGTGTACACCCGCTCACATTAACCTCTATCATGTACTTAGAACATGAATATATAGGTAGAGAATATGAGAGGGTGTAATTTTTCGCCGGGTTTAAGAATTTTTCCTAATATAATACTTCAAGGAATAATTAATGGTCAAAGTATGTTGTGACAAATATAAAAGTAAAATATGAAAAAAAGTATATATACGTTATTATGATTTTTTGGCCCCTCTTATTGCCATGGACCTTGAGTGATTAGCATTCAAATCCGCCCTCAAGAGTCAAGAGCTAGGAGAAACATAATATTTGCATATTATATCATCCAGACCGTGCAATATGCATTTCACCTCCACGCATTTTCATCCTTGTGAAATCTAATTAATACTAATATTTTTAGCTATGTAAACAAAAAAATTATAAATTATTGTTAGTTTTGAAATACAGGTCTTTTGTTTGACATTAAGTAACAAATGATCCAACAAATGAGATAGAGGGACCGCAAACTATCCGTTAGTCAAAAGGATTTAATTTTAGGGAGTTGAGTTTGCAAATTGGTGGGGCGTCGAAGCTAGCAAACCCAAATATCAATAGCTAACGTCATGTATATATTTAGGATGTTAATGGATCTTAGAGCTAACTCAAATCCGTAGAAGTGTTTCACTTATTTGAGAACGGATGAAGTATATGTGTACCGAAATTTAATATTGTGTGGCATGCAGATTTGGGAGAAAAGCATTTTGATGCTCGCGGTAAAGAATGGGGAATTGCCCAAGCTCGGAGTTCAATCATTTTAAGAATTCGGACAATGGATTTTATGTTGACAACGAGTTGCACCATTGGGGCCGAGATTTCTATTACCAAGACCGAACCTCATTACTCAAAGATGTCTCATGTCAACACCATTTCAAGAAGTACATTTAATATTATCAAACTAGGACCTTTCGATAACAACACTCCCGAACCAAAGGATTCTAATATCACATTTGTTACTAGCTTCGACGGTGAACCTTACACTTGGTGCGTATTAATGATAATTATCTTTCCACTTTTCTCAAAAATGATTTTGTCGATCCAAGATACATACAAGTACATTATAATTATTACTATATTTGTCCTTGTCTTTTTTGTACAGTATATCTTCTTTACCTTTAACTTTGCCATATTATATATGTATAGGAAACTACAATTGTATCGTGAAGGATATGGATCCGGAAATGGCAGTCATTTTTCCCCATATTTGGTACTTGTGGACAATGACAAGCTCTCAAATGGAAGCAGCATGCTTGTTAATTTTGAGCTCGATCTTTTAAACAAATATACCGGAGCATACGCTAATGAAAAAACTTGTAAGTTCATCTTTTTTTAATTACATGCTCAATTTTCTTTACCCTGATTAAATTAGTAGTTGTACATTTCATTTATCCTTCACATAATTGCTTACTATTATGTGTCTTTGGAAACAAGTACATCGATCCAAGACATACTTTTAGACATACTTCTCAAATATATAGTCATTGAACTCGAATGCATATTCAAAGAAATGTCACCCCTTTTAAGTTCCAGCAGTCCTTTTGTAAATGCATCGGATTTGTAAATCAAGCTTGCTTGCTAAGATCGATAGAGTGGCTCGCTCTAGCTTAGGGGATCGGTTCGGATTCGCATCCCATGCGGGTGGTCCTTGGGCTTGTGGGGAAATCTCTCGGATCTTAAGGTAGAGTTGGAATCAAGGTTAGCCTTGTTTGGTTGGAGGCCCTCCTTCCACCATGTGCAAGGGGTTCGACTCTTTGTAATCCTAAAATTCCCCCACTTGCAAAGGATCTTCATCTTACATTTAAAAAAAATGTTAACGAAATGCGACGATAGACAAAGGCGTCTCTACTAAAATTATTAAATCTTTATGCTTATTGGTTCAGGGATTTTTCAATTTTCATCCGTAACATATCAATTTTTTTTTCTTGCAGTGCTTGACTGGTTCACTCATTCTAAGGTTTCATCTGGTTTTCCTGAATTTATTAATAGAAGTGAGGTCTTTAATTCGTCGAGCAGGTTTTTCGAAGGAGGAAGTTTGGATGTGAAAGTTCATTTTCATTCCATCTTCATAATCAACGATGCTGAAGGTTAAGATGGTCACCGTCCACCATCTATGAAGCACTACATTGCTTGCTCACCATTTATTGGCTTTTTCTTTAATTTCCAGTTTATAATAACTTAGGCAAATGAAAATCTATATATGTTTGAGATATTGTTTTTGTTTATTACAGAATTATATGAAAGTTGGGTCCAATCTCAAGACAAAAAGTTTGATGAAAAAAGTAACACATTAAATAAAACAAGCTTTGAAATTACAATTCAACTAACTGAGATTGGATCACTTTCATATATACTCGAGATAAACTGATGATTTCTTACAACAATATTTGCCTTGTCGTTTGTATTTTGTTTGGAAGTGTGTTTCAATTTCTTCTTGGCCTGTATTTTTAATTGAATTATTACGTAATGCTTGTTATGATCTGAGTAAATTGTTTTTGCTAAATTATTATTATTTCTGGCCATTAGAAAAAAAAAAAAAACCGACGTCACGTAATTGATGGAAGGTCAGACCGAAAAAAGTTTAACCCGACTTCTTGATAGCCAAAAGAACTTGATCCAAAAACAAAACAAAAGATGGAAGTACCAATATTGACATATATATTGTGCCATTATAAGATTAGCATTTGAAACAATTCATCAGTAGTTTTCTCCTCATGTAAGCAAGTACTTTCGTTTACCATAAAATAACAAGCATGTACACGAATACACAATACACAATGCAAATGCCATACACACTTGGCGGATGCGAGAGGGGTCATTGGGGGTACTTGCAATACCCCCGAAGTGAATTTTTTTGTGAAATTAAAACCCAAACAAGAAGTCTTAAGAAAGTGATGAAGCTGGAACTTGGGAGAAAGAAGAGAGAGGAAGAAAATATGCTCATCTCCTTAAGTAATTGCAAGCTGGGACTGGGTGAAAGAAGATAGAGAAAGAAGAATTGGGGCAAATAAATTTATCTTGTTTAATGATGTCTTAGCTCATCATCACCCACCAAAGCAAAAGGATAGAATTACAATCCAAATAGATCATCAAATCCCTAATACTCTCTTGGTTATAAATTTAATTTCAAATGAACTATTTATTAGATAATAATTAGTTTAATTGTTTAATGGGTATAGAAAATGACACATGGATCAAAAAATTAATGGGACAACAAACCCGATCTTCGACAATTTGTGTAATTTTACTTATTTATTTTCATATTTTAAGATTTATGACGTTAAATATTGAACAATGTTTTGGATTGTAATATTTATGACGTTAAATATCGAGACCAAGGTTTATTTAAGTAATCACAGTAACCCCTATTTGAAAATCCTGGATCCGCCACTGGCCATACACAATGTAAATGCCAATGACGTACCAAACAAGGTTTGACCTAGTGGTAAAGGTTTGGCCTCATGACTTCAAGGTCATGGGATCAAACTCTATTAGGGGATTTTTTGGGGTGGAGATTCCATTATCATCCCCCCCCCCTCTCAAGTAGTATGACCTGCAAACCTGTCTGGTTAAACCTGAACAAGGTGCCAGTTCAATATGGTCAAAAATGTAAATTCCAATGACGTAGTTTTGTCACTGCTCTTCTTCGTATTCTTTGTTGTACGGGAATTCTTATCATCTGAAAAATTTGTTTTGCGGAAAAATTCATTTACATAAGTTTAAATAAATTAAACAAGTTCCAATAAGTTGTAGAAACAAGATACCATATGTTCTAGTAAGTTATAAAAATGAGTATCAAATATAAACTTTTGAGATAAAGTTTAGATGTATGATTTATTAATTAATAAATATAAAAGTATAAGAGTTTGAAATAAACACAAAAGATGTATAAAATTTTTGAAGACAATCGAAAAACTAAGACAGAGTACAAGAGTTTCACAAATTAAGCATAAGAGTTTGTCGTAAGCAGAGAGACTAAATATTTAAATTTGTAAGATAGACCTCTTGTTTATTAAACTATATATTATAAATAAAATATAACTATCTAAGTTATCTAGCGCACGTGCTTTAAAACAAGTCTATATATAAACAAAAACTTTAAGGAACATTGAGAGTGTCACATGAGATTGTCATGTTACAATATATAAAAATAAATAATTAGATTTTTGGATATAGAAAAATTTTCCGTTTCGTTCTCAATAAAAAACAAGTGATTATTGTATTATACTTATAGAAACTAACCCTAAACTTAGCTATACAATTTAAAAATTATAATTCCTATTTTATTGAATTTAACTCGAAATATACGTTAACATAAGAGCTAATTCTTAATATAGTGGGTTTTCCATGAGTTTTAAGAGTGCCACTTAGGCAAGTTTCACATTTGACGAATTCTAGCGCGCCACATAAACAAATTCGGCTTATAAGATTGGAGATAATAGATTCTAGGTTTTCTTTTTTTCTATCTTATATTCATGAGAATATGTTGGAACTCTATGAATACAATCGCAAGTAAATAAATCTCTCAAAAAAAAACTAGAAAATTTGTATCATATGATTTGAATTTATGTGGATAAAAATTTATATATGAATAATATATTAATTAATCTTTAATGATATACAAGACCATTTATTTAAATAAATTATATCATTTAGTGTTCGGATACTAGTTTTCTACTTCTTCATATATGAACATTGCATGATAAATATATAAAATTGAAAATAGCACATATTCATTAAAAGGTACCACTTCGATTTTGATTTAAATATAATAGGATCTTTATACTTGATCCTTTTTATCAATGACATATATTGCAATTTTACACATTATAATAATCTCATTTAAAAATATTAACAATGTGTAGTTATTAGGATTCGAACACATGACCTTTGAATGAAATGTGAGAATTTAACCACTAATCCACTACAATTTCAATGCTTAATGTTTTAAAGTAAAACATAATAAAGCCTTATAATTATATGTAATTATAGAAACATAGTCAAGCTTTTTGATTTCTAACACTTTTATTAGCTAATAAAAGTTCTCTTACCCTAATTTCATGAAATTGTTATTGTTATCCCCGATTCCTTAGAAGTTTTTGTAAAACAACTTATCATGTCATAACGTCCATTTTTCAATTTCGCACTAGACAAAAATATTTCCAAAAGCTAATAAAATCAATTATGAAATTTATGAATAATAATTTATTTGATAATTTTAACCTGCGGCATCGCCCGGGCCAAAATACTAGTTAAAAATGAGGGTGGAAGAAGGATTAAAAAAATTACGTGACTAGCATGTACGGAATCAATGTAAGTCAATGCTCCGGAAAAGACCTTGCATGTCACCCTTTCATTTTTTATGATATAAAATTATAATAAGGTAGCTTTTCGCAATATAACTTCTACTAAAGACTAGGTTCTCACAAAAAAAAATCCTTTTGTCAATCAGAATTTTAATTATAAAATTTATAATTTTGAAGTAAAAATTAAAATAGGGATGAACGCCACAAAAGGTCTGCTTATGCACGTGCACAAAAGTAAGAGATTAGGAAACAGATGAATAGACAATTAGGAATTTTCTCATGGTGTGAGTCCCCTATTTTTAGGTTGTATACACAGTGGCGGGTATAGGGGGTTCAGCGAGCCAAAAATTGTCCGTTCATTCTCAGGAATCAACAGTTCCAAAAACATCCCCCTCAACACAAATTACATTAATTCGCAAAGAATTATTCAATTTAGAGACCATACAACAGGGTAAATACAAGATATAATAGGATAGATAGATGATTCTTAAATAGTACACAACAATTTGTGATAGGAGTATGTGACTAAGTAGGCAGCTAAGACAGGTTGATAATAGAATACATCAGCAGATATGCACTCTGCCACTAAAACCGCCCAAAACAAACAAAAAGGGTGGACAAAAAATGAAGAGTAATGGCTTGTACATCTCACAAGCTACCACATTGTAACCTTTCACCCAGTGTAATCAGCACTATAGAATTTGTCTTCCGGATAGTAATCGCCAGCGATGTGATGTGCCGCCAAATTTTCGTCCTCCGAGCATGTTCTTGCATTAGCACAGGCGGCAGTATCAGCATACTCTAAGAACACCTGGGGAGAAATAACTCAAAATGTTAAAGCTCAACAAATTGCGTATAAGCACAACTACAGTGCTAGGGTGTAAGAGTAGCTACCGAGATAACGTTATCGGCCAGTTTGGTAAATGGTCATCAATGGTGATAATGATAATGCATTTTAGTGCTTGTTTGGTATAACATAAGTAACATTTCCTATTTAAAAGATCTTCCCATGTATTTCTATTTCATATGCAGTATGATAAGTTATCTAGTTGATCAAAAGTTCTACTTACCTAGGGAAATCACTTTTGCCAACCAAAGAACTCTACATATATCTACTTCCAAGTCATGTTTTTTATAATGTCAACAAGCACTTAGTGTAAATTTGTAGCAGGCACGGCCTCACACAAAATCCCACGGCACAGCTCAGCACAACATACCCCAATCTCACAATACTTCGCACGGCACAACTCCATATAATTCTGCCACCTGATCATGTAATCATTGCCTAGTGCCTACCACCGTCCACCGCCTAAATTTCTACTCCCTCATTTAATCTCACCTCCCGCCTATACCTGATCATTCGCCATACAAATCATCATCATTCAACGCCATCATCAATCATTAAATATCACAAGTCCAAGGACCACCGCTTAATGTCCACGGCCTAATACTAATACACCTATTCACTTTTTTTTTTTTTAACTCCATCTAATCTCATACTAACATCATCCTAGGATCCTAAGAAATCTTGCGCCTAATATTATTCATCTACATCATATATATTACCAGCACCTACGCAGCACACAACAATACTACAATCCAAGACATCAACTTTGATGCAACATATAACGTAACACATCGTTTTTATGGCTTGTTCAACATATTTAATTTTCCAAGATCCGTACAAATCAACGACCCTAGACGGTGGTATAAATTTTAAGGGTCAACTAAATTAACAATCTTTATTTTATTTCTTTATTTATTTTTATTATTTTATTGAAGTTACTAACATTCTATTCATGATGTCGATTGTTAATGTATTCCTGCGATTGTAAGTATTGTATATTATACTAACTCCCTGCAAAATTTTCTTTTCTTATTTTTATTTCTTTTCATGGACATTATTATTTCTATGCCTGATTGCAATTTTTATCACATTGTATTTATTGTTAATCAAGACCTAAAGAACTGTGCTCATATTAATCAGATAATTTGGACAACCTGCTAGGAACCTTGTAATATTACTATGTAATAACTTGTCACTAAAAATAGTCTTTTAATGTGTTTCCTGAACCAATCTAGACTAATTTATTTTTAGGGTGTTTAAAATATTATATGGTTGCCTTTAGGCCGAGGGCACGTCTGCTTGGGCATCACGCATCACGTATAAGGAGTTACATTTTACCAAAAAAAAAATATTATATGATTATTCTTTGGCATATAATTTGTAATGAATCGATATTTAGTAAATGCCAGCAACGGGCAAACTTGGTTCATTATGACCATATACGTACCCTCACCCCCGAACTCAATCTTTGGTTCATTTTGACCATCTATGGAGTCTAGACGGGGAAATCGACATTGGATAAGTCTCATAATCTGTCCTTGCGGTTTCCCAAAATCCAATTAGGTTTATGAGTCTTCCTTTAAAGACTTGTAGGCGACTTCAAAACAATTTTCAATAAAACCTTTACAATGGGGTAGTCAAATCTAATACGCGCTCATCCCGCGTAGGCGAAATAAAAACACGCCTACAATTACTAAAGCCTAATATATATCTATTTAAGTCATTAACCTTAATTAACCACTCAAATACCACTAATGGCCCCTTTTTATATCGCTTTCTCCATAATATTCTGCCCTCTTCTTTGGCTATACGTGATGTTTCAATGGTAGTATACTTAAGTAGATGAGTTAAGTATGAGTTAACTAAGATTTAGTACCGAAATCCAGAGTTAAATATGTTTCGTCGATTGTAAAAGACTACTCACCTAGATAATACAATGGAAGTTAAGATGATGCTTCGTGGATTGTGAAAGGTTAGTCACCCGGATAATGTTGCATCTCATTACCTACGACAGTTAACAGTCTCCACTCTCCAGTCTCCACATGCTTAGGAAACTAAAATGTATCTTAATTCTTGAGTTTATTTCCTGTATGCTCGGGTCAAGTGTCAACGTCAATAAGAATAATAAACTATGCCACTTAATTTCTTAAATATATAGCATGTGATATTATCCTCGACATGAAAAGCTTAACTTTATTACACTTGTTTTTACCCAAAAATGGATACACCCAATGGCCAAGGCGATTAATCATTGATTTGCGTCAAGTCGTTTATTGTATCTTATTAGGATTGCTATGTGTAGTAGACTTTGTATATATTTAAGAAGGTGTGTTTTGCTAATTTGAATAAGTTAAGGAGTTTAGGCATGCAAGTAGGTTGTACTATATTTATGTTTATTGTTGCCATAAAAGGTGAGCCATCTAGTCAAAACTTTGGCATATGTGGTAGTAAAAGATGTGTTCCTGTGGAGCTTCCTTTCTACATGGGACGGAGCAAGCTACACAATGTCGAGCAATGATAAAACACTAACTGTTAGTGGTTTCAAAGCCACTAACAAGAACATTTTTGCAGAAAAAATTGGTGGAGGATTCAAACAAAAAGGTGGAATAGTACACTAATTGAATTAAAATAATTGTCCCATCTGGTATTACTCAGCGGATTGTATATAAGATAGGGAAAAAACAAACATCACTTGAAGAACTCTTGTTTGTGTGTTTTTGTTCTTTATAAACCAACCCCTGTTTATGTGTTTAAGACATTTGTTATTTACAAACCAACCCATGATTCTATGTTTTAAAGCTTCATTTTTATCGAAAAGTACAACTGTAATCTAGGAAAAGTAAAAGTTGCATTGATTAGCGTGTTTCGTCAGTTTTTTCCCCAAAAAAGTGCAACTGGTTATTTATAAGAACCATTGTTTGTGTATCTAAGACACTTGCTATTTATACAAGCCATGATAAAACACTAATTATTAGTAGTTTCAAAGCCACTAACAAGGACCTTGTTGCAAAAAAAAAAAATTATTGGAGGATTTAACAGAAAAATTGTTGTTTACTTTTTTTCCAGAGATTACAATTGTACTATTTGCAATAAGTATGATTTCACACACATAACATGGGTTGATTTATAAAGAACAGGTGTCTCAGACACATCTACAGTAGTTGGTTATAAATAACAAGTGTCTTAAACGCACAAACAAAGATTATAAATTGCACCTTTTTGGGAAAAAAGCTGGGAAATCTATCTAATCGATGCTACTTTTATGTTTTTCCAGCGATTACAGTTGTACTTTTTGACCAAAAGTAATATCTAACACACAAACATGGGTGGATTTATAAATAACAATTGTGTCAAACACATAAACATGGGTTGGTGTATAAAGAGGAGCCATGATATGATAAAACACTAACGGTTAGTGGCTTCAAAGCCACTAACAAGGACCTTCTTGCAAAATAAAATTATTAGGGAGTTTAGCAGAAAACTTGTTATTTAGTTTATTTTTTCCAGATAATACAACTGTACTTTTTTATAATAATTATGATTTCACACACATCAACATGGGTTGATTTATAAAGAAGAGGTGTCTCAAACACAACATTGGTTGGTTTATAAATAACAAGTATATTAAATGCACAAATAAGGGTTCTAATAAATTGCACTTTTTGGGAAAAAAAATTGACAAATCAGGCTAATCGATGCAACTTTTACTTTTTTCAGAGATTACAGTTGTACTTTTTGACAAAAAGTAAGATTTGTGTAACAGTTACACCCAAGAATTTGTGTTACGAAATAACATGCAGTAATCTAGTACAGAAAGCTAGAGAGTTTCTCACTCTAGAATTCTCTCTACAATGGCGAGAAATTCAAAAGTGCAGAAGACATCAAATGCTAGCAATCGAAAGCCAACTGGTCCGAGTTCTGATTCAAATGCGAAGAAAACCAAAACAATGGATG
This sequence comes from Beta lomatogona, assembly GCA_947646795.1. Lineage (NCBI taxonomy): Eukaryota > Viridiplantae > Streptophyta > Magnoliopsida > Caryophyllales > Amaranthaceae > Beta > Beta lomatogona. Next base: position 68,908 of record CANSNZ010000395.1, on the reverse strand, counting down.
AATTGCTTGGAGTTACAGACCATGGATTTTCAATCGAACAAGCATTGGAGGAGGAGCATGTGAGAGCGATTCATCACATCTTGAACACACATCGTTTTTTCTCTGAATGACTATCTTCAATTCATTCGAATGCTGAGCAAGTTCAACAAGGAAGGAATAGCGGGATGGCGAAGAGAACGGTTCGTGTAATTGAGTTGGTTCCAATTTTGCAAATGTCTGATAATGAGGTAACGTCTGAATTTTCTGATCATGATGTTGATATAGAATGATTGCTAAAGTGAAAATTGATATGGAAGATGTTCAATCGGAGATTGACTTCTGGAATTCCTCTATAATATGCTATGTGGTTGGAGCTAATCCTCCATCTTATGTTATGGAAGGATTCATTAGGCGTATATGGAGGAATTATGGTGTTGATAAGGTTGCAATGTTGAAGAGTGGAGTTTATATTGTTAGATTTACATCCATGGAGAAGAAGGATTTGGTGTTGACTGAATCGAACCCATTTTTTGACAATAAACCGATGATTGTAAGGGCTTGGGAGCAGGATATGGACATCACTAAAGATCAATTTGATGTAATTCCTACATGGATTCAACTTAGACTTGATTTTAAGTACTGGAGTGACAGATGTCTAGCAAAATTGGTCGCACCTATTGGTAGATTTTTGAAGGTAGATGGTGCTACTTCCAAAAGAGAGAAACTCCAATATGCTAGAGTCTTAATTGAGGTTAAAGTGGGGCGGGAGTTTTCAGATCAGATCAGCTTCCTCAATGAGAAGAGTATTGAAATGGTGATTGATGTTTCCTATGAATGGAAACCAGTGATCTGTGCTGTGTGCAAGAAATTGGGGCATACCTCAGATGAATGTAAAAAACCTACACAACAAAAGGAATGGCGAGCAAAACAGAATGTGCAACTAGTTGTTCAACAGCCTGTCGTCCAACATCCTGTTGTGCACCCAGAAGTCCAACCAGATGTTGAGAAGAGTGCAGTGCAAGGCCAGAATCAGGAATTTCAGCTAGTGACACAGCGAGTTCGAAGAAGTGAACAGCCTGCTATTCCTATCAATCACAAACTCATTCACTGCGCTGGAAATAATGGAAGATCAAGTTATGGTGGGCACTGTTCCATGTGTTCAGGGTGTTGAAGTTGATGACAGGAGGGGGGACTCTCCTGACAAGAATGGATAATATTTTTGTGTGGAATGTCCGAGGGATCAATTGCTTATCAAAGCAATTAGAAGTTAAAAAGATAATAAATAATAGATCCCTTGGATTGATTAGTCTCATTGAGACTAAAGTTAAAGCAAAGAATATGGGAAAGTTGTATCTGAAGCTCTTCTCAGGGTGGTGTTTTAGCTCAAATTCCTCCTACCATCCTGGTGGAAGGATTACTATTGCTTGGAATCCTCTTAGTTTCCGGGTGGATATTAAGTGGATTAGTGCACAACTAATACACTGTTATGTGAAACCTCAGAATAGTTCCGCTGGATTCTTCTATACTATTGTGTATGCTTTCAACAATGCAAGGGAAAGGGAAAGCCTTTGGGAGGATTTAAGGATGCTCTCTGGCTCGGATAGTCCTTGGATTGTGACAGGTGATTTCAATTGTGTACTGAGTAGGGATGAAAGAATTGGCAATCTCGTTAGGGATAGTGAGATGTATCCTTTCAGGAATTGTATCCTGCAATGTAAGCTTGAAGATATCAAATTTTCGGGGTGCTTCTTCACCGGAACAACAAGCAACAGGGCTCGATAGAGTTTTCTCTAAAGCTGGATCGTGTTTTAGGTAATGATGCTTGGAATGATACATATCCAACTTCCGAAGCCCGGTTTATGACGAAAGGAAATTTTGGTCATTCTCCTATATTTGATCAAAGTTCATAATGAGGTTGCTAATGGCCTGAGACCTTTTAAATACTTTCATATGTGGAGTATGGCAGCTGATTTTAAAATGAGAGTGAGGAATGCTTGGAACACTCATTTTTATGGTTGTGAGATGTTCAAGTTTGTTAGTAAGCTTAAACTTGTTAAGCAAAGCTTGAAACAATTGAATAAGGAGGGTTTTAACCAGATTCAAGCTAATGAAACTGAGGCTTTGCAAGCTATGAAAAAGGCTCAGGAGAAGATGCACCAAGATCCTAATGATGAGAATCTAAAAGCAGCTGAGATGAGGGCAGCTAAAGATTATAAACTGGTGAATGAGCAATATAAATCCTACCTGAGACAGAAAGCTAGAGTAGCTTGGATTCAGGGTGGAGATGATAATACAAGATTCTTTCATCAAGCCATAAAGTCTAGAAGACTTCAGAATACTGTGTATGGTATTGCTGACATAAATGGAAGATGGGTTGATAATCCTGTGCAGGTGAATGAAGCTTTTTTGCAATACTACATTCATTTGCTTGGTACAACAAGGAGTACTGGAAGTAGAATTCAAAATGCTGTTGTGACAGCATGTCCTGTTTTGTCTGAAGATCAGGGCAGATCTCTGCTACAGGGTTTTACTCATGCTGAAATCAAAGAAGCTATTTTCTCCATTCCTGGTGATAAATCACCAGGGCCTGATGGGTATGGCTCTCACTTTTTCAAAGATGTATTGGAAATCATTGGTAATGATTGTATTGCTGCTGTTTTGGATTTTTTTAATTCAAAAAAACTACTAAAACAGATTAATCATACCGTTCTAACTTTGATTCCCAAAGTTAAATGCCTTAACAATGTTATAGAATTTAGACCTATAGCATGTTGTAATATAATTTACAAATGCATTACTAAATTGTTGTGCTCTAGATTGAAAATGATACTTCTTGAAATTATTGCTCCTAACCAAGGAGCTTTTATTCAAGGAAGTTCATTGCTCATAATATCCTAATCTGTCAGGATATAGTTAGGCATATAGAAAACAGGTTAAGCCAAGCTGCATTTTAAAAATGGATTTGAAAAAGGCTTATGATTCAGTAGATTGGATCTTTCTGGAAGATTTGCTAAGAGCCTTAAACTTCCCGGATGCATTTACACAAATGATTATGGAGTATGTAACTTCTCCTAGTTACTCCTTGATGATTAATGGATCCTTGGCGGGTTTTTTCAAAGGGAAGAAAGGGCTTAGACAGGGGGACCCTCTCTCCCCTCTGTTATTTGTCATTTGTATGGACTATTTTTCTAGAACAATGAAGCAAGTGGCTGAGAGAAGCACTTTTCAGTATCATCCCAAATGCTATGGTGTAAAGTTGAATCATTTGTGCTTTGCGGATGATATAATCATGTGCAGCAAGGGGGATTATGGATCAGTATTGAGCTTATTGCAAGGTTTTCAGCATTTTTCAGAAGTTTCTAGCTTAGAATCAAATAAGCAAAAGTTTGAAATTTATACTGCTGGCATGAAGCAACAAGAGATCAGAAGAATTTTAGACTTTTCTGGTTTCAGCCTTGGGACTCTTCCCTTTAAGTACCTAGGTGTGCCCATATGCTTCAAGAATATATCTGCAAAAGATTGTGATAATTTGACTGAAAAAATTATTGCTAGTATCAGAAGTTGGAGCAGTAGACACCTCTCATATCAGGGTAGATTAATTCTAATCAACTCTATATTAATGTCTCTTCATGTTTACTGGTCTCAGCTGATGGTGATTCCAAAGAGAGTTATGCATGATATTAACAGAATCTGCAGGGCCTATTTGTGGAGTGGGGAATACTTCAGTCAAAGACCAATCAATATTCAGTGGGATCAGGTATGCATTCCTAAGGAAGCTGGTGGATTAAGGGTGAGAAGGATCATCTATTGGAATATTGCTGCTCTAGGAAGGTATGTTTGGGCTGTATTTGCCAAAAAAGATAGTTTGTGGCTCAGATGGATCAATACTGTTTATATTCGAGATGCTAATTGGTGGACATATGTGCCACCACAAGATAGCAGCTGGTACTGGAGCAAAATTTGTGAAGTAAAAGAAACTTTGAAATCAGTCTTCTCAGAACAGCATCTGAGATCTTTGCAAAGCTATTCAAAATAATGCTGCTATAAAAATTTAGTGGGAGATTATCTCAAGGTGAACTGGAGGTGTTTTGTTTGGAATAGATTATCAATCCCAAAACACAGATTCATATGCTGGCTTGTTATGAATGAAAGATTGCAGACAACTGAGAGGATGTTTAAAATGGGTATAGCTACTGATCCAAATTGTAAGCTATGTGGTCTCAGGGAGGAAACACATATTCATTTATTTTTCTCATGTGAGTTCAGTAGTGCTGTTGCTCTAAATATTTCAAGATGGATGCAAATGTATGTTTTTGGAGTTGACACAAATAACAGTATAGAGAAGATAAACAGAGGCAGAGGATCAAGATTCCAGAAGAATGTTCAGCTTACTGTTTTGAGTGCTACTGTTTACCAGATATGGATTGCAAGAAATGATGCTATGTGGAATGGCAAAGTAGATAGAATCACTGCCCATGTAAATAGAATACAAAGAACTTGTATAGATAGAGTTTATAGTATACTTCCTCAAAAAGTCACTAGAAGAGAGAGAGATTGGCTAAGAGAGCTTACTTGTAATATGCCAATTTGTAATTAGCTTGGTTTGTGTTTCTTGCCTTGGTTTTGAGGGAGTCCAACCTAGTTGGTTTGCCTCTTCCTTGGTAAGTTGGTTGTAATTGGTTTTTGGTGTGCAATATATTTCTTTCTTAATTAGCAAAAAAAAAAAAGTAAGATTTAACACACAAACATGGGCTGATTTATAAATAACAATTGTCTCAAACAGATAAACATGGATTGGTGTATAAATAACACGTGTCTTAGATACATAGACAATGGTTCTTATAAATGACAAATAGCACGTTTTTGGGGAAAAAAGTTGGCGAAACATTCTAATCGATGCAACTTTTACTTTTTCCAGATTGCAGTTATACTTTTCGACAAAAAGTAAGCTTTAACACGCCGAATCATGGGTTGATTTATAAATAACAAATGTCTTAAACATATAAAGAGGGGTTGGTGCATAATAACAAGTGTTTTAAACACACAAACAAGGGTTATTAAGGGGACTTTTTTATTTTCCCTATCTTATATTAAAATCCGCTGAGTAGTACTGGATGGAACAATTTTTTTTATTCAATTACTGTACTTTTCCACCTTTTTGTTTGAATACTCCTACCAATTTTTTTTTTTTTGCAAAAAGGTCCTTGTTAGTGGCTTTGAAGCCACTAACATTTAGTGTTTTATCATTGCACGACATTGTGTAGCTTGCTCCATCTAGAGATGGGCATGGTTAGGGTCTGGATCAGGTCGGGTCAGACACTAGACCCGGACCCTAAAGTTTTTGTTCGACCCAGACTCGGACCCTAAGGGTCTTGAAAAGTTGGACGCGGATCCAGACCCTTAGGGTCTACGGGGTCTAGGCTATTTCCTTTATTTTTGACAAATTTATTATACCATTTATATTTCTTGACCTTATATAGTGCCTATGATCTGTAGTGTTTAGGGTATGCGTCTAGGGTCTAGGGTCAAAATGACAAAAGTTGGAATTTTTGGATAAATATAAAGGTTTTTTTATCTAAAATACAAAAGACAAAAAACATATTAAACAACTTTAGCGTCCAAGTGTAGGGTCTGAGTAGTGTCTGGGTTTAGAATATTAAGACTCAAACTCAGACCCTAAGAGTTTCACTTTCACTCGGACTAGACCCGCTTAAGGTCCTGAAAAAGTTGGACCCACACCCTAAGATTAGGGTCGGGTCCAATGGAGTCATGTACCCATGTCCATCCCTAACTTCGTCCAATGTAGAAAGGAAGCGCCCCAGGAACACATCTTTTGCTACCACATATGTCAAAGTTTTGGACTAAATGGCTCACCTTTTATGGAAACCACTAGTATTTTGGCCCGAGCGATGGCTCGGGTCGACTAAAATAAACAAAAATATTATTATTCATAAAATTTCATAATTCATTTTGTTGCTTTTTGTATTGTTTGTCCAATGAGAAATTGAAAATTTAACGTCATGACGTGATAGGTAAAATCAACCTTAAAGGTTGTTTGATTTTGAAAATAATAGCTTGAAAGGAATTCGGATAAGATAATATATCATCAATAGTCTCTTGTTAGTACCGAAATAAGAGTCTTTGGAGATGTAAATACTTTTTAAATCTTTTTAGTTAAATATGATTATTATAAGGCTTTATCATAATTTAATTTAAATATTAGACAATAAAGTTATAGTGTATTGATGGCAGAGCTCTCACTTTTCATTTCAAAGGTCCCGTGTTCTATACCTTGCAGTTACAAAATATTTATATTTTTTAAATTGAGGAGTTCACATGAATGTAAAACATTTGAATTATAGGTTTGAAAAGAGTAGCACGTGGCATATAGGCGTCTTTAGAAACACCTTTTAATATATTTGTATAGATAAGCGTAAATATAATACAACCTACTTGCATGTCTAAACTCCTTAACTTATTCAAATTAGCAAAACAAATCTTTAATATATACAAAGTTTATTACACAAAGAAATCCTAATAAGATACAATAAACGACTTGACGCAAATCAATTCTTAATCGCCTTGGTCCTTTGGGGGTATACATTTTTGGGTAAAAATAATTGCAATGAAATTAAGCTTTTAATGTCGAGAATAATATCACATGCTATATAATTCAGAATGTGGCATTATTTAGGAAAATTTGCCAAAAAAAACCTTTTAAAGGTTAAATTTTGCGAAAAAAAACCTTATAAAGCCTTCTTTGCGAAAAGAATCCACAAACTTAATTTTTCTTGCAAGAAGAAACCTATTCCCATTTTCCGGTGTGTTTTTTCTCAATTCCCAGGACTGACCCTTCTATCTTTCTTTAACCCCTATTTTCATTAATCTGCAAAGACCACCCCTATGCATCTCAAAACCACACCGGAAAATGGGAATAGGTTTCATCTTGCAACAAAAATTAAATTTGTGGTTTTTTTTGGCAAAGAATGTTTTAAAAGGTTTTTTCTCGCAAAATTAAACATTTAAAAGTTTTTTTTGACAAATTTTCTCATTATTTATTATTCTTATTGACGTTGACACTTGACCCGAACACAGGGAATAAAATGAAGTCATATTTTAGTTTCCTAAGTATGTGGAGACTGTTAACTGTAGGTAATGAGATGAAACATTATCCGGGTGACTAGTATTTCACAATTGACGAAACATCATCTTAACTTCCATTATATTATGTAGGTGAGTAGTCTTTCACAAATGACGAAACATCTTTAACACTTAGATTTCGTTACTAAATTTTAATTAACCAATATATAACTCATCTACTTAATTATATTACCATTGAAACATCACATATAGCCAAAGAAGAGGGTTGAATATTATGGAGGAAGCAAATTTACAAGGGTTCTTGGTGGTATTTAATTGTAGTTACATTAAGGTTAATGACTTAAATAGAGGTGTATTAGGGTTTAGCAACGGTATTAGAAACTCTTGATTAAAAAAGCTAACAGTTGTTAGTTATGAAGGGCATATGATGAACTTTTAAGAAATTAAGGAGTATGAGGTAAATTTTGAAATGTTTGATGGTATATGGTGTGAATAAAGAAAATTACACACGGGTAACAGTGAAAATGATCGACTACAAAGAAAAACGAGATGTAGATTAATGACCTAACTTGTTTAAAATTATATTATCTTGACTTTTAAATGAAGTGGGAAAATTGATCTAACCCAATATATCCTAATAGGTCTGACAAAAAAATAACACACAACTAAAATTCTTTCGACCCAGTATATTATACTCTAATACCAAAAAAAAAAGTCTGACATTTCATAAATTCAAATTGGATACCTCTATATTGTTTTTAACTGATTGATGCACTTCTCGAATTATAACCTATAACTTGTTGGCATATATTTCGTATAGATTATAAGATCGAGCATTTGTTTATGTGTTAGCCGATTAATATAATAGCCCTGCAGACCCATAGTTATTGGTAATAAGTCGAATTTGACCATCTTATAAATTCAACTTAATTTAAATTAACCATTTTAGAAACACTTTTAATTTTCTAGATAATCCCTCTGTTTTTTTATCTTTCTCACTTGGAATCTTGGCACTATTCATACTTAGAGAGAATCTTCTCAATTTTTTTCAATTTATAAGAAAAATATATTCATGTGGGGTGTTGTTTGATTCGTCTTAATTATAACATTATTAATATGCAATCATTATAATTTTTACTAATATATAATGAAAGATATTTAAGTTCAAAGAGGTGCATTGGGAGACGCGCACACGAAAGTGAGAATGCTAAAAAAAAACAGAGGGAGTACCAAACAATGACGGATTTCATGAGAAAAAAATACAAAGTATATTGTGTGAGAATTGACAATTTATATATTAAACGAAGTATTTCAACTTTGGCAAATTAATAAAAATCAAATAAGGTGATATAAATTCTTATAGACAATAAAAAAGTATTTATGTTATTGAATTGGATCAAACTATATATTAGTGTTCACTATCATAGACCCCATGCGATACCCAGGCCAAAATAAATGAATGAAAGCTAAGTGGTAAGGTTTCACAATTACACTGTACTTATAACTAGTTTTTGAAGTCCATGTGATGTAAGGGTTATTGTTTTTATGTGGTAGCATTATAACCATATGTATTATGTGCCATAATAAATAACATAAATTAGATATTTTTTTTTTTTATTTTGTTATGTACAAAATCCAAACACTAGCTTGTACCTTAGCTTAGTATTATATTTGCAATTACAATTTTCTGATTTGTTTCGATCATCAAAGTCATTCAATATATCAAATTTAGCATATATAAAAGCAACTAGCAACTTGAAACTACTTTAGCTATAAAGAGTAAAGACTATTTAACTTCGAGCTCAAGAATTAAGCAAAGTAGTGTATAAGTAAGCAAGACATGTATGTTTTTTTCCGAGACTCATTCGAGGATATTTCTTCTTTTTAAATCTTAAATCTCATAATAATTAGCTTGTTCTTTATTTTTATAATCATGATCTGACAAAGATCCAAACTAGCTAGCACAAAATAGAAATATTGGAGTATAAGAAGTTGATCACTCTTCTTACATAACTTCCAAACCTTGTGAAATTTTAAAAGTGCTAAATAGGAATCTGATAAGTAAGGAGACCTCAATAACCTGACAATCTAGAACCATATACTTGTAACACAGAACAAATAAATTCAGAAACAAGAACTTAGAATACGAACTCTTAGCAAGAAATGTTACTTACAGTCCATAAAAAGATGGTTCTAACTAATCATTGTAATCCCATGAGACGTGTATATAAATCAAAGTGTATAAAATGTGAAACCATATTACTCTATAGAAAAGAAAGATCAAATCTATGGAACCTTTAGAAAACCAATCATCTACTCTTTTTAGCCCTATCTTTAAAGTTCATAATTTCACTAGAAATTCCATGTTCAAAGTAAGTCCATTCTTAACATCTTGAGCACAAAACATGGCTATATAAACTCATACGATATATGCAACCAAATTTCTTTCCTTTCTTGGGATTCATGTTTTCAATCCATACATGTATCCATCTAACATGAGCTTTTCACATCGTATGACATATTTTCTACATAATTGTAACACATAATACCACGAGATGGTGTCATAAACTTTGTTTACTTGTTTCACTAGCATATATAATCTCATATGATGATCAATAGTCAACATGTTATGCTCTATGGTTAAGCTTAGGAATGCCAAATAAACAAGTATATAATTTAATATCTGTAAACAAACCACTCATAGGATGATTGATTTTATCTTATACGATCTTCGTCGACAAGAGTATCCACTATTGTGGCTTATACATGAACAAACTTATATCCAACAGCTAAATATCAACACGCTAGTTGAGCACAATCAAGCAATCCCATGACTGAGTTAAACCTATGTTCATGTGTCTAAAATATTTAGATCTAACTCTACTAACTCACACCTGCAGATTCAATTTCTATCATTCTAGATATTTAGTAAATCATATCAAGAAAGCTCGTTTATGACAATAAAAGATTGACTATGAAACTTTATCCAATAGCATCACAAAAGATATAATAAGAATACTTTAGCCACTTTTGGATGGCCTAATAATTCAGATAAAATCAAGTAATGCCTCCATAAACTCTAGTTAGACAGTTCCATGTGATATAACAAGATATAACTAGATTGGCATGTAGGTGATTACCTATAATGAAAATCACAACAAAGTAAGTTCAGATTCATTAGAATCACTAGACTCTTGCCTAGGTAGATTTCATAGCCTAGTATAGTATAGCATGGAGTATAACAAGTAATAGCAAGTGGCATCGTAATCCATAAGTCATCCATTATTAAAATACCATGAAGACACTATACTCCAACTGTTTTTTAGTAAATCAATGATATTCAGCTTAAGAGTCATATTCTTGTTTTAAACTTTCATTATAGAAGATAGCATGAAATAAATATCAAAAACATGTGATCCACCGTCCACAAAACAGTAAGTTACACGTTATAATTATGTTGCACACAATGAAGAAAAGTTTATGCCATTGAAGCTGCCAAACAAAATTCATGCAACTATAAACATTAGGCTAAAGGTGGATATTGTAATGTAATTCACTTATAATGTAGCATATCTTTTATTTTCTTTTAAACTCAAGCTTTCCATTGTTTTGCAATCCAGTTTACTCATCTAAAACTTGTATTTCACTAATCTGAATGCATAATACAACATTTGAGAGCAAAAATTACAAAAGTATAGTAGTACATATAATTTTTTTGTATAGAAAAAAAAAAACTAGTCATGGCCACAAGCTAAGTACTAATATGAAATTCACTAAGCAATAGTACAAAACAAAACAAAATCAATGAAAGCTACTATGAGAATGTTTGAAGTTATCGTTGCCACCTTGATTAATCCAAATAAGACTCAACAAGAAAGAAATAACTAAGCACATAGTATGCAAAAAGAAGTTAAGAAACATACTACAAGCAAAGAAATTTCAACCTAATCAAACTTTCTTCAGACAACCCAAGATCACAAGTATAATTAGCTCATAAATTACAAAAGATAAGTTAGTACCTCAGTTGAACTTTATGTATGGAAAGAGTATCATAAATCTCCCAGGCAACGGCGCCAAAATTTGGTATGTGTCGTTATGCGTACAAATTAAAAACCTTATTTCATCCACATTAGTATTGTTTAAGTTTAGTACAGCGATAAATAAGGGTCGATCCCACGGAGAGGTTTATATATTCCTAAAATCCAAGTTCAACTAATTAAAAGAATCTAACTAGTATATACATGTTATTTATTAATATATACATATTCACATTGTTTTTGTGGGGGGGGGGTTACAAGATGATACTACAAATCTAAATACTACTAAAGATAAATCTAACCTAATATTTACAAGTGATGACAAACAATCCCATTTTTAGAGATTTACAAACTTCAAACCTTGATTATATTTCCAATTTCATAAATCCAAGATTTAATTAGATAGATTAATTGTAGGAATTCAAGTAACCAAACTCCCCTATACTTCCTTACTTTTAATCAACGTTGAACTAAGCCCAACATCGATTCTAAACTAATCTAATCACTACAAGTATTTCGCAACTTACAATGATTAAACTAGAAGCATTATAGAATTAGAAGTACCTCATTAATCCTTAGTTAATTTAAACATATTATATCTTTATGTCTAAATAACTAGTCTAAGTTATATTATAGTTTGAACTTAAATCCATCTTTGCAGGCTTAAATTAAACTAGTTGCTACTTGTTGTTATACAATTTAGACTAAGCTTAATCATATAACTAGCAAAGGTTTCAACTTTATACATAATAAGATAACAAACTAGGCATAATATTGAAATCTAAAACATACACACAAATATAACTCATGTATCAAAGATCAAAGAATCTTGAATTTCAACTAACATTCAACCATTCAATCCAAACTATAATTCAATAATTCAATCTAATCTATAAATTCAAACCAACAATGAAATCCAAAAATATAATCGAGATATGTCAATCCAATTTGAAAGTACAAGAGAAAGAAGAGAAGAACTTATGTATTTGCCCGGAAATTCGCCTTTGAATGTCGGGTTTTGCACCTACGTTCAAGATTGAACTTCACACTCCTCGGTTGTGTGCTAAGTCTCCACCCGATGGTTGTCTTCTCGCCGAACTCTCGCACGCCCAAAATGGCTCGGCACTCTCACGCTATTTCTCTAAATTGTTCTCTCAAATTTTGTGGAATTGTTTGCATCCTATTTTTGGAGCCCTCAATTGGGTATTTATACCCAATTTCTGCCGCCCTAGCTGTGATTTTATAACCAATTAGATACGAGGATTGGCCTCCAAGTTCTCAGCTCTAGAAGCCGACTTTCTTGCTTCTTTGCGGCGCCGAATTCTAGTTCCATCTTGTGATTGGATGAGTAATTTGCAACTTGCTTTTGTAAATCTTGGTGCTTTACTATTGGCTGGGTGAGGTGGTGTTGCTAGTTGGTATGACGCGTCGAAGAGGAAGATGGGAGATTGAGTTTGTGTTGCTGCGTCGTCTTTTCTTTTTGTGCCTCTTCTATTTTCTTTTCTTCTTTATTTTTGCTATTTTGATTGTTGGGCTGAAGTTTGAAGATGTATAATTAAGTTTGACTCTTAATTTTTGGACCAAGGTACCTCCTTAGAGAAAAGTAGTATAATTACGTAATATTAGTAATAAAAATAAAAACATAGCATATTATATCTAATAGTATAAATAGTATATAAAATGCATCAAATAATAATATAAACACACATATTATAATAAAATAAGGGGACATAAATATATTATAATACGCACTTATCATATACCTATTGAGTTTACCAATAGCAAAAGCTATATTTGGCCGAGTGCAAGTCATAGCATACATCAAGCTTCCAATTAAGCTTGCATATTCCAATTGTGAAATAGGAGTACCACTACTCAGAACCAAGTGAACACTAGGATCCATCGGAGTAGCAAAATGAGTCGAGTTCGATTCATTATACCTCTTGATCACTTTCTCAATGTAATGAGATTGTGATAAAGAAATTGACCATTTACCTCTCATTATTCTAATACCTAAAATAACATCCGCTTCACCCAAATCTTTCATGGAGAGGCTAGAAGAGAGAAAGACTTTGGTCTTTTCCACTTGTTCCAAATCAGTCCCAAAGATAAGCATATCATCAACATATAAGCAAATTATAACTCCATTACCGTAATTATCAAATTTACTATATACACACTTATCGAACTGATTTATTTTGAACCCACTAGACAAAATGACGTCATCAAATTTTTGATGCCATTGCTTTGGTGCTTGTTTAAGACCATACAAAGATCGAACTAATTTGCAAATCTTAGTCTCTTGACCTTTGACTACAAAGCCTTCAGGTTGATTCATGTACACTTCCTCCTCCAATTCACCATTAAGGAAGGCAGTTTTGACATCCATTTGGTGAATTACTAGACCATGAATCGCAGCCAATGCTATCAAAAGTCTAATGGTAGCTATTCTAGCAACCGGAGCATAAGTGTCAAAGTAATCGATACCATATCTTTGCCTAAAACCTTGGACCACTAATCGGGCCTTATGTTTTAGTATGGTTCAATCGATCTTCCTTTTCCTTACGAAAATCCACTTACAACCTAGTGGTTTGCAACCGGGAGGTAAATCAGTTAAAATCCAAGTATGATTTCCCATTATTGAATCCATTTCATCATTCACTGCCTCTTTCCAGAAAGCAGAATCATGAGACTTCATAGCCTCATCAAAGGTCCTAGGATCCTCCTCCATATTGTAACAATATGAAATTTGAGTCACAATAGACTCCTTTGACCCTTCAACTAAATATTGTTGAAAATCTGGTCCAAAAGATTTCTCTTTTCTAATTCTTTTACTTTTCCTAATTTCCGGTGTTGTAGTATCATGATCATTGTTAATGTCATCCACAACATTGGAACTAGTACTAGGTATCATGTCCTTTGGTCTTGGAATCGATGAGAATCGAGTCTCATCAAATATTGCATCACTTGACTCTATCACAGGATGGATAAAGAAAAAATCATTTGGCTCAATGACATAAAACCTATAGGCTTTGCTATATACCGCATAGCCTATAAAAATGCAATCAATTCCTTTTTCACCTAAAGTTTTCCTTTTAGGTTCCGTCAATTTGACAATTGCCCTACAACCCCATACCTTAAGGTAATTGAGATTAGGCTTTTTGTTACACCAAAGTTCATAAGGGGTAGTCTTATTCCTCTTATTAGGAACTCGATTTAATATATAACATGTAGTTAAAATTGCATCACCTCAAAAACCGTCATTAAGACCCGAATTAGAAAGCATAGTGTTAACCATTTATTTTAGAACCCTATTTTTCCTTTCCGCTATACCATTACTTTGAGGTGAGTATGGGGCGGTTGTTTCATGAATTACAATGGAACTAAAATAGCTAGGATTATAGTATTCACCACCCCTATCCGTCCGAAGTCTTTCAACTTTTTCATTAAGTTGAAGTTCCACTTCGGTCTTAAAAATCTTAAACTTTTCTAGTGCTTCATCTTTAGTAAATAATAAATATATGCAACAAAACCTTGAAAAATCATCAATAAAAGTTACAATATATCTTTGAACTAAAATATCTTTCATTATATATTAGTAAAAATTACAACGATTAAATATTAATAAAGTACTAATTAAGACGAATCAAACAAGACCCCACATGACTATATTTTTTCTTATAAATTGAGAAAAATTGAGAAGATTCTCTCTAAGCATGAATAGTGTCAAGATTCTAAGTGAGAAAGATGAAAAAAAACAGAGGGAGTATATCGTGTGAGAATTGACAATTTATATATTAAATGAAGTATCTCAACTGGTGGCAAATTTTTAAAAAATCATATAAGGTGATATAAATTATTATAGACAATAAAAAAGTATTTATGTTATAAAATTGGATCAAACTATATATTAGTGTCCACTGTCATAGACCCCATGCGGTACCCAAGCCAAAATATATGAATGAAAGCTAAGTCGTAAGATTTCGCAAATACACTGTACTTATAACTAGTTTTTGAAGTCCATGTGATGTAAGGGTTATTGTTTTTATGTGATAGCATTATAACCATATGTATTATGTGCCATAATAAATAACATAAATTAGATATATATTTTTTTTATTTTGTTATGTACAAAATCCTTTTAATTTAAGGGACGCTTTCAAACGTAAAGTATTAATGATTGACATTGAAAATAACAAAATTGTTTTAGTTAGGATTATCAAATTCTTAGGTAATTTAGTTAATCCAGACTCTAATTTTCTTTTATCTTTACCATTATAAATTATTCTATTTAATCCAAAGTTATTCGAGGATAAGAACATGTCACCTCCACACTCTTTAAAACCCATACCTCAAATCAATAAGGTATGGGGTTTAGATAAACCCAAGGGGGGAGGTGGATATGGCTTATACCAACACCTCTAGGTATCAAATAAAAGAAAAAAATTCATTCCCAAAATAAAACCAAACACATAGTATTAGGTATCAAGTTCCAAACTTATACCACAGCTTGGTTTCATTCTTGATTCGAAACCCATACTACTATATAAACCAAACGCCTAGGAATTGTCGTACTAATTTTTTTTATATATAATTTGGGATTTTATTAATGATATGGTTCAAGGTCAGTGGGCCATTACAATTCTAATCGAGTCTCAACAAAGCCCACATAACTTTACTCAGCAGCCATATTACAAGATTGAGGTTTGAACCCCAGTACTTATTCTTGTCGTATTATTATTAGCTCTAGTGTAATAAAATTAAAACTAGTTGTAATATTGATTAATATGAGATTAAAATAATGAAAATACTCTAAAGTCAAGTAATATTAATTAAACCATTCTTAATCATTTCTTGAACCACTCCCTAGCTCCTGATCAATCTATATATAAACCATTTCACCCTTTGCAGTTCTCCACGCAATTAAGACAAGGAACACACTGTTGTCATTGTCAACTTTCTCACTCTCTCGCTCTTTGTGCAAGCTAACTCATTCATTCCACCATGAAAGAGTGGAAAGGCAGTATGTTTCATTTTATTACATCTTAAGTTTCATATGATTGATTTTTGTTTTTTTTATTATCTACTGTGGATGTGTTTAATTGCTGCCTAATATAATTACGTTGTCATATACTCATATTCTACCATGAATGATGAATATAACATTCAGGGAACTACGACTTCGACTTCACTGATCCGAGTAAACCAGTACGAACATTCAGATCACGAAGGCCTTGCCACTTCATCTTCGAAATCAAATCGTATGATGAGCTTGTTGCATCACTTAAAAAAGCCAACAAGTTATCATTCGAGACACCACAATTTTCAACTGGGGATGAGAAATGGTACTTCCTCTATCTCTAAATAAAATCTAGGGCCTAGGTCACATATATATTTGAGTTAAAAGATTCCGAATCATGCTTCGTTGCGTTAATTTTTTATTACATGTTTATCAGAGTGGTGTAGGTTTTTCTAGACTAAATTAATCATTGTTTGGTTAGGTTGTTGGTAGTAGAGACTAGAGGATATGTTTAACGTAATACCCCCTCCGTCCCAAGATATAGTTCTCGTTTCATTTATCATGGTTAAACTTTAAAACTTTTGATCAAATAATCTCATTGATATATACAAATAAAACATACTCATGTGAGATCAGTGATTGTGTTTGTGAATTGATTGATAAGATATTTATGAATTGTGTGAAGGATAAATGAAATGTACTAAATTTTATAGTCAATGTTTCTTTTTTTGGTGGCTCAACTATATTTTGATTGCCTTCAACATTTAACTTAATTTTTTAATGCTATATTTGAGTTTGACTTTATTTTTCCCTGTTTTTTGGTAGTACTTGATTTACTAATGGGCAGTTAAATAAATTTATAGGGGGGACACTTTACCCCCCCCCCCACTCCCTTATATAATTGAGATAGGAGAGAAATAGATAAAAAGAGAGATTCATGTCGTGAGAAAGGGATAAAGATAACATATTACCAAAAATGGATATGTATAGCAATTAAATGGTGCAATGGTGATAATAGTGGCCCTTGGAATCTAAATTTCATCATTAATTTCATCCAGAATGCCATGGAAAGGGGACTTGGTATTGAAATATCCTACAAAAGTCGGGAATCAATTGTTGTGACGGATTTGCTTGATAAGCAAGGCCTCACCAGAATGAATGAATTCATTGCTTGGTTGTAACTCCCTTCGTTAGTTCTGGTTTTTTCAGGATTATGATTTGATGTATCTAATATTGGAATGGCTGCTACTGAGATTACTTTGTAATGTTGTGGCTTCAAAGTAATAAATAAACCAAATTATAAAAAAAAATATGAAACTTCTAAATAAAAGAAATGTAGTAAGTAATATTGAAAGGACGGAGTATTAAAAAATGGGTATCGGATTTCCAAGTAGGAGGAAAAGAGTTGGATCACTTGCAAGCCCTTGATCAGGTTGGATGATTATACAACTTCCCTTCTCAAAACCAAGTATAATAAATGACAAGAAAAAAAAAGAAAATTAGAAACTGATTCAGCCATCAGTTTTAGTTCTCTTGTTGCCACCTTGATCAATATTTACCGCTACGCACTAGCTAGTTATGTAGTACCAAATATACTTGTTAATCTTCTTAGTGCGTGACAAGATTCTTTGGTTTGTATTTTCCACTAATCTACTATATTTGGTTTTAATTGATCAGGACTATGTGCTTCTATCCTGAAGGGAATGTGGCAAAAGGTGGCAAAGAGTACATTTCCATGTACGTAAAGAGGCAAAAGAATAATGCGGGTCGAAACAAAGAAATTAATGTCGCCATCAAATTTTTCATATTAGATCAAATTAGTGGTGAATATCTAGTCATTGAAGGTACGCTCGTTCTGCTTTGGGAACAATAATAATGCAATAACTGGACATAAAGGAGCTCGTTAATCCTACACCCAAGTGTACACCCGCTCACATTAACCTCTATCATGTACTTAGAACATGAATATATAGGTAGAATATGAGAGGGTGTAATTTTTCGCCGGGTTTAAGAATTTTTCCTAATATAATACTTCAAGGAATAATTAATGGTCAAAGTATGTTGTGACAAATATAAAAGTAAAATATGAAAAAAGTATATATACGTTATTATGATTTTTTGGCTCCTCTTATTGCCATGGACCTTGAGTGATTAGCATTCAAATCTGCCCTCAAGAGTCAAGAGCTAGGAGAAACATAATATTTGCATATTATATCATCCAGACCGTGCAATATGCATTTCACCTCCACGCATTTTCATCCTTGTGAAATCTAATTAATACTAATATTTTTAGCTATGTAAACAAAAAAATTATAAATTATTGTTAGTTTTGAAACACAGGTCTTTTGTTTGACATTAAGTAACAAATGATCCAACAAATGAGATAGAGGGACTGCAAACTATCCGTTAGTCAAAAGGATTTAATTTTAGGGAGTTGAGTTTGCAAATTGGTGGGGCGTCGAAGCTAGCAAACCCAAATATCAATAGCTAACGTCATGTATATATTTAGGATGTTAATGGATCTTAGAGCTCACTCAAATCCGTAGAAGTGTTTCACTTATTTGAGAACGGATGAAGTATATGTGTACCGAAATTTAATAATGTGTGGCATGCAGATTTGGGAGAAAAGCATTTTGATGCTCGCGGTAAAGAATGGGGAATTGCCCAAGCTCTGGAGTTCAATCATTTTAAGAATTCAGACAATGGATTTTATGTTGACAACAGTTGCACCATTGGGGCTGAGATTTCTATTACCAGCACTGAACCTCATTACTCAAAGATGTCTCATGTCAACACCATTTCAAGAAGTACATTTAATATTATCAAACTAGGACCTTTCGATAACAACACTCCTGAACCAGTGGATTCTAATATCACATTTGTTACTAGCTTCGACGGTGAACCTTACACTTGGTGCGTATTAATGATAATTATCTTTCCACTTTTCTCAAAAATGATTTTGTCGATCCAAGATACATACAAGTACATTATAATTATTACTATATTTGTCCTTGTCTTTTTTGTACTGTATATCTTCTTTACCTTTAACTTTGCCATATTATATATGTATAGGAAACTACAATTGTATCGTGAAGGATATGGATCTGGAAATGGCAGTCATTTTTCCCCATATTTGGTACTTGTGGACAATGACAAGCTCTCAAATGGAAGCAGCATGCTTGTTAATTTTGAGCTCAGTCTTTTAAACAAATATACCGGAGCATACGCTAATGAAAAAACTTGTAAGTTCATCTTTTTTTAATTACATGCTCAATTTTCTTTACCCTAATTAAATTAGTAGTTGTACATTTCATTTATCCTTCACATAATTGCTTACTATTATGTGTCTTTGGAAACAAGTACATCGATCCAAGACATACTTTTAGACATACTTCTCAAATATATAGTCATTGAACTCGAATGCATATTCAAAGAAATGTCACCCCTTTTAAGTTCTGCAGTCCTTTTGTAAATGCATCGGATTTGTAAATCAAGCTTGCTTGCTAAGATCGATAGAGTGGCTCGCTCTAGCTTAGGGGATCAGTTCGGATTCGCATCCCATGCGGGTGGTCCTTGGGCTTGTGGGGAAATCTCTGGATCTTAAGGTAGAGTTGGAATCAAGGTTAGCCTGTTTGGTTGGAGGCCCTCCTTCCACCATGTGCAAGGGGTTCGACTCTTTGTAATCCTAAAATTCCCCCCACTCGCAAAGGATCTTCATCTTACATTTAAAAAAAATGTTAACAGAAATGCGACGATAGACAATGGCGTCTCTACTAAAATTATTTAATCTTTATGCTTATTGGTTCAGGGATTTTTCAATTTTCATCCGTAACAAATCAATTTTTTTTTTCTTGCAGTGCTTGACTGGTTCACTCATTCTAAGGTTTCATCTGGTTTTCCTGAATTTATTAATAGAAGTGAGGTCTTTAATTCGTCGAGCAGGTTTTTCGAAGGAGGAAGTTTGGATGTGAAAGTTCATTTTCATTCCATCTTCATAATCAACGATGCTGAAGGTTAAGATGGTCACCGTCCACCATCTATGAAGCACTACATTGCTTGCTCACCATTTATTGGCTTTTTCTTTAATTTCCAGTTTATAATAACTTAGGCAAATGAAAATCTATATATGTTTGAGATATTGTTTTTGTTTATTACAGAATTATATGAAAGTTGGGTCCAATCTCAAGACAAAAAGTTTGATGAAAAAAGTAACACATTAAATAAAACAAGCTTTGAAATTACAATTCAACTAACTGAGATTGGATCACTTTCATATATACTCGAGATAAACTGATGATTTCTTACAACAATATTTGGCTTGTCGTTTGTATTTTGTTTGGAAGTGTGTTTCAATTTCTTCTTGGCTTGTATATTTAATTGAATTATTACGTAATGCTTGTTATGATCTGAGTAAATTGTTTTTGCTAAATTATTATTATTTCTGGCCATTAGAAAAAAAAAAGAACCGACGTCACGTAATTGATGGAAGGTCAGACCGAAAAAAGTTTAACCCGACTTCTTGATAGCCAAAAGAACTTGATCCAAAAACAAAACAAAAGATGGAAGTACCAATATTGACATATATATTGTGCCATTATAAGATTAGCATTTGAAACAATTCATCAGTAGTTTTCTCCTCATGTAAGCAAGTACTTTCGTTTACCATAAAATAACAAGCATGTACACGAATACACAATACACAATGCAAATGCCATACACACTGGCGGATGCAGAGGGGTCATTGGGGGTACCGCAATACCCCGAAGTGAATTTTTTTGTGAAATTAAAACCCAAACAAGAAGTCTTAAGAAAGTGATGAAGGCTGGAACTTGGGAGAAAGAAGAGAGAGGAAGAAAATATGCTCATCTCCTTAAGTAATTGCAAGGCTGGGACTGGGTGAAAGAAGATAGAGAAAGAAGAATTGGGGCTTTTTACTGCTTTTAGGGCCGGGACTCGGAGAAAGAAGAGAAAGCAAGAAAGACGAGAGAGAAAGAAGAATTATATGTCAGTGAAAGCAAATAAATTTATCTTGTTTAATGATGTCTTAGCTCATCATCACCCACCAAAGCAAAAGGATAGAATTACAATCCAAATAGATCATCAAATCCCTAATACTCTCTTGGTTATAAATTTAATTTCAAATGAACTATTTATTAGATAATAATTAGTTTAATTGTTTATTGGGTATAGAAAATGACACATGGATCAAAAAATTAATGGGACAACAAACCCGATCTTCGACAATTTGTGTAATTTTACTTATTTATTTTCATATTTTAAGATTTATGACGTTAAATATTGAACAATGTTTTGGATTGTAATATTTATGACGTTAAATATCGAGACCAAGGTTTATTTAAGTAATCACAGTAACCCCTATTTGAAAATCCTGGATCCGCCACTGGCCATACACAATGTAAATGCCAATGACGTACCAAACAAGGTTTGACCTAGTGGTAAAGGTTTGGCCTCATGACTTCAAGGTCATGGGATCAAACTCTATTAGGGGATTTTTTGGGGTGAGGATTCCATTATCATCCCCCCCCTCTCAAGTAGTCTGACCTGCAAACCTGACTGGTTAAACCCTGAACAAGGTGCCGGTTCAATATGGTCAAAAATGTAAATTCCAATGACGTAGTTTTGTCACCGCTCTTCTTCGTATTCTTTGTTGTACGGGAATTCTTATCATCCGAAAAAATTTGTTTTGCGGAAAAATTCATTTACATAAGTTTAAATAAATTAAACAAGTTCCAATAAGTTGTAGAAACAAGATACCATATGTTCTAGTAAGTTATAAAAATGAGTATCAAATATAAACTTTTGAGATAAAGTTTAGATGTATGATTTATTAATTAATAAATATAAAAGTATAAGAGTTTGAAATAAACACAAATAAAATTTTTGAAGACAATAGAAAAACTAAGACAGAGTACAAGAGTTTCACAAATTAAGCATAAGAGTTTGTCGTAAGCAGAGAGACTAAATATTTAAATTTGTAAGATAGACCTCTTGTTTATTAAACTATATATTATAAATAAAATATAACTATCTAAGTTATCTAGCGCACGTGCTTTAAAACAAGTCTATATATAAACAAAAACTTTAAGGAACATTGAGAGTGTCACATGAGATTGTCATGTTACAATATATAAAAATAAATAATTAGATTTTTGGATATAGAAAAATTTTCCGTTTCGTTCTCAATAAAAAACAAGTGATTATTGTATTATACTTATAGAAACTAACCCTAAACTTAGCTATACAATTTAAAAATTATAATTCCTATTTTATTGAATTTAACTCGAAATATACGTTAACATAAGAGCTAATTCTTAATATAGTGGGTTTTCCATGAGTTTTAAGAGTGCCACTTAGGCAAGTTTCACATTTGACGAATTCTAGCGCGCCACATAAACAAATTCGGCTTATAAGATTGGAGATAATAGATTCTAGGTTTTCTTTTTTTCTATCTTATATTCATGAGAATATGTTGGAACTCTATGAATACAATCGCAAGTAAATAAATCTCTCAAAAAAAAACTAGAAAATTTGTATCATATGATTTGAATTTATGTGGATAAAAATTTATATATGAATAATATATTAATTAATCTTTAATGATATACAAGACCATTTATTTAAATAAATTATATCATTTAGTGTTCGGATACTAGTTTTCTACTTCTTCATATATGAACATTGCATGATAAATATATAAAATTGAAAATAGCACATATTCATTAAAAGGTACCACTTCGATTTTGATTTAAATATAATAGGATCTTTATACTTGATCCTTTTTATCAATGACATATATTGCAATTTTACACATTATAATAATCTCATTTAAAAATATTAACAATGTGTAGTTATTAGGATTCGAACACATGACCTTTGAATGAAATGTGAGAATTTAACCACTAATCCACTACAATTTCAATGCTTAATGTTTTAAAGTAAAACATAATAAAGCCTTATAATTATATGTAATTATAGAAACATAGTCAAGCTTTTTGATTTCTAACACTTTTATTAGCTAATAAAAGTTCTCTTACCCTAATTTCATGAAATTGTTATTGTTATCCCCGATTCCTTAGAAGTTTTTGTAAAACAACTTATCATGTCATAACGTCCATTTTTCAATTTCGCACTAGACAAAAATATTTCCAAAAGCTAATAAAATCAATTATGAAATTTATGAATAATAATTTATTTGATAATTTTAACCTGCTGGCATCGCCCGGGCCAAAATACTAGTTAAAAATGAGGGTGGAAGAAGGATTAAAAAATTACGTGACTAGCATGTACGGAATCAATGTAAGTCAATGCTCCGGAAAAGACCTTGCATGTCACCCTTTCATTTTTTATGATATAAAATTATAATAAGGTAGCTTTTCGCAATATAACTTCTACTAAAGACTAGGTTCTCACAAAAAAAAATCCTTTTGTCAATCAGAATTTTAATTATAAAATTTATAATTTTGAAGTAAAAATTAAAATAGGGATGAACGCCTACAAAAGGTCCGCTTATGCACGTGCACAAAAGTAAGAGATTAGGAAACGAGATGAACAGACAATTAGGAATTTTCTCATGGTGTGAGTCCCCTATTTTTAGGTTGTATACACGGTGGCGGGTATAGGGGGTTCAACGAGCCAAAAATTGTCCGTTCATTCTCAGGAATCAACAGTTCCAAAAACATCCCCCTCAACACAAATTACATTAATTCGCAAAGAATTATTCAATTTAGAGACCATACAACAGGGTAAATACAGGATATAATAGGATAGATAGATGATTCTAAAATAGTACACAACAATTTGTGATAGGAGTATGTGACTAAGTAGGCAGCTAAGACAGGTTGATAATAGAATACATCAGCAGATATGCACTCTGCCACTAAAACTGCCAAAACAAACAAAAAGGGTGGACAAAAAATGAAGAGTAATGGCCTGTACATCTCACAAGCTACCACATTGTAACCTTTCACCCGCTGTAATCAGCACTATAGAATTTGTCTTACGGATAGTAATCAGCGATGTGATGTGCCGCCAAATTTTCGTCCTCCGAGCATGTTCTTGCATTAGCACAAGGCGGCGATATCAGCATACTCTAAGAACACACGGGGAGAAATAACTCAAAATGTTAAAGCTCAACAAATTGCGTATAAGCACAACTACAGTGCTAGGGTGTAAGAGTAGCTACCGAGATAACGTTATCGGCCAGTTTGGTAAATGGTCATCAATGGTGATAATGATAATGCATTTTAGTGCTTGTTTGGTATAACATAAGTAACATTTCCTATTTAAAAGATCTTCCCATGTATTTCTATTTCATATGCAGTATGATAAGTTATCTAGTTGATCAAAAGTTCTACTTACCTAGGGAAATCACTTTTGCCAACCAAAGAACTCTACATATATCTACTTCCAAGTCATGTTTTTTATAATGTCAACAAGCACATAGTGTAAATTTGTAGCAGGCACGGCCTCACACAAAATCCCACGGCACAGCTCAGCACAACATACGCCAATCTCACAATACTTCGCACGGCACAACTCCATATAATTCTGCCACCTGATCATGTAATCATTGCCTAGTGCCTACCACCGTCCACCGCCTAAATTTCTACTCCCTCATTTAATCTCACCTCCCGCCTATACCTGATCATTCGCCATACAAATCATCATCATTCAACGCCATCATCAATCAGTAAATATCACAAGTCCAAGGACCACCGCTTAATGTCCACGGCCTAATACTAATACACCTATTCACTTTTTTTTTTAACTCCATCTAATCTCATACTAACATCATCCTAGGATCCTAAGAAATCTTGCGCCTAATATTATTCATCTACATCATATATATTACCAGCACCTACGCAGCACACAACAATACTACAATCCAAGACATCAACTTTGATGCAACATATAACGTAACACATCGTTTTTATGGCTTGTTCAACATATTTAATTTTCCAAGATCCGTACAAATCAACGACCCTAGACGGTGGTATAAATTTTAAGGGTCAACTAAATTAACAATCTTTATTTTATTTCTTTATTTATTTTTATTATTTTATTGAAGTTACTAACATTCTATTCATGATGTAGATTGTTAATGTATTCCTGCGATTGTAAGTATTGTATATTATATTAACTCCCTGCAAAATTTTCTTTTCTTATTTTTATTTCTTTTCATGGACATTATTATTTCTATGCCTGATTGCAATTTTTATCACATTGTATTTATTGTTAATCAAGACCTAAAGAACTGTGCTCATATTAATCGAGATAATTTGGACAACTTTGCTAGGAACCTTGTAATATTACTATGTAATAACTTGTCACTAAAAATAGTCTTTTTATGTGTTTCCTGAACCAATCTAGACTAATTTATTTTTAGGGTGTTTAAAATATTATATGGTTGCCTTTAGGCCGAGGGCACGTCTGCTTGGGCATCACGCATCACGTATAAGGAGTTACATTTTACCAAAAAAAAAAATATTATATGATTATTCTTTGGCATATAATTTGTAATGAATCGATATTTAGTAAATGCCAGCAACGGGCAAACTTGGTTCATTATGACCATATACGTACCCTCACCCCCGAACTCAATCTTTGGTTCATTTTGACCATCTATGGAGTCTAGACGGGGAAATCGACATTGGATAAGTCTCATAATCTGTCCTTGCGGTTTCCCAAAATCCAATTAGGTTTATGAGTCTTCCTTTAAAGACTTGTAGGCGACTTCAAAACAATTGTCAATAAAACCTTTACAATGGGGTAGTCAAATCTAATACGCGCTCATCCCGCGTAGGCGAAATAAAAACACGCCTACAATTACTAAAGCCTAATATATATCTATTTAAGTCATTAACCTTAATTAACCACTCAAATACCACTAATGGCCCCTTTTTATATCGCTTTCTCCATAATATTCTGCCCTCTTCTTTGGCTATACGTGATGTTTCAATGGTAGTATACTTAAGTAGATGAGTTAAGTATGAGTTAACTAAGATTTAGTACCGAAATCCAGAGTTAAATATGTTTCGTCGATTGTAAAAGACTACTCACCTAGATAATACAATGGAAGTTAAGATGATGCTTCGTGGATTGTGAAAGGTTAGTCACCCGGATAATGTTGCATCTCATTACCTACGACAGTTAACAGTCTCCACTCTCCAGTCTCCACATGCTTAGGAAACTAAAATGTATCTTAATTCTTGAGTTTATTTCCTGTATGCTCGGGTCAAGTGTCAACGTCAATAAGAATAATAAACTATGCCACTTAATTTCTTAAATATATAGCATGTGATATTATCCTCGACATGAAAAGCTTAACTTTATTACACTTATTTTTACCCAAAAATGGATACACCCAATGGCCAAGGCGATTAATCATTGATTTGCGTCAAGTCGTTTATTGTATCTTATTAGGATTGCTATGTGTAGTAGACTTTGTATATATTTAAGAAGGTGTGTTTTGCTAATTAGAATAAGTTAAGGAGTTTAGGCATGCAAGTAGGTTGTACTATATTTATGTTTATTGTTGCCATAAAAGGTGAGCCATCTAGTCAAAACTTTGGCATATGTGGTAGTAAAAGATGTGTTCCTGTGGAGCTTCCTTTCTACATGGGACGGAGCAAGCTACACAATGTCGAGCAATGATAAAACACTAACTGTTAGTGGCTTCAAAGCCACTAACAAGAACATTTTTGCAGAAAAAATTGGTGGAGGATTCAAACAAAAAGGTGGAATAGTACACTAATTGAATTAAAATAATTGTCCCATCTGGTATTACTCAGCGGATTTTATATAAGATAGGGAAAAAACAAACATCACTTGAAGAACTCTTGTTTGTGTGTTTTTGTTCTTTATAAACCAACCCTTGTTTATGTGTTTAAGACATTTGTTATTTACAAACCAACCCATGATTCTATGTTTTAAAGCTTCATTTTTATCGAAAAGTACAACCGTAATCTAGGAAAAGTAAAAGTTGCATTGATTAGCGTGTTTCGTCGTGTTTTTTCCCCAAAAAAGTGCAACTGGTTATTTATAAGAACCATTGTTTGTGTATCTAAGACACTTGCTATTTATACAAGCCATGATAAAACACTAATTATTAGTAGTTTCAAAGCCACTAACAAGGACCTTGTTGCAAAAAAAAAAAATTATTGGAGGATTTAACAGAAAAATTGTTATTTACTTTTTTTCCAGAGATTACAATTGTACTATTTGCAATAAGTATGATTTCACACACATAACATGGGTTGATTTATAAAGAACAGGTGTCTCGAGACACATCTACGATAGTTGGTTATAAATAACAAGTGTCTTAAACGCACAAACAAAGATTATAAATTGCACCTTTTTGGGAAAAAAGTTGGGAAATCTATCTAATCGATGCTACTTTTATGTTTTTCCAGCGATTACGGTTGTACTTTTTGACCAAAAGTAATATCTAACACACAAACATGGGTGGATTTATAAATAACAATTGTGTCAAACACATAAACATGGGTTGGTGTATAAAGAGGAGCCATGATATGATAAAACACTAACGGTTAGTGGCTTCAAAGCCACTAACAAGGACCTTCTTGCAAAATAAAATTATTAGGGAGTTTAGCGAGAAAACTTGTTATTTAGTTTATTTTTTCCGAGATAATACAACTGTACTTTTTTATAATAATTATGATTTCACACACATCAACATGGGTTGATTTATAAAGAAGAGGTGTCTCAAACACAACATTGGTTGGTTTATAAATAACAAGTATATTAAATGCACAAATAAGGGTTCTAATAAATTGCACTTTTTGGGAAAAAAAATTGACAAATCGAGGCTAATCGATGCAACTTTTACTTTTTTCGAGATTACGGTTGTACTTTTTGACAAAAAGTAAGATTTGTGTAATGATTACACCCAAGAATTTGTGTTACGAAATAACATGCGGTAATCTAGTACGAAAAGCTAGAGAGTTTCTCACTCTAGAATTCTCTCTACAATGGCGAGAAATTCAAAAGTGCGAGAAGACATCAAATGCTAGCAATCGAAAGCCAACTGGTCCGAGTTCGATTCAAATGCGAAGAAAACCAAAACAATGGATGAATTGCTTGGAGTTACTGACCATGGATTTTCAATCGAGAACAAGCATTGGAGGAGGAGCATGTGAGAGCGGTTCATCACATCTTGAACACACATCGTTTTTCTCCGAATGACTATCTTCAATTCATTCGAATGCTTGAGCAAGTTCAACAAGGAAGGAATAGCGGGATGGCGAAGAGAACGGTTCGTGTAATTGAGTTGGTTCCAATTTTGCAAATGTCGATAATGAGGTAACGTCCGAGATTTTCGATCATGATGTTGATATAGAATGATTGCTAAAGTGAAAATTGATATGGAAGATGTTCAATCGGAGATTGACTTACGGAATTCCTCTATAATATGCTATGTGGTTGGAGCTAATCCTCCATCTTATGTTATGGAAGGATTCATTAGGCGTATATGGAGGAATTATGGTGTTGATAAGGTTGCAATGTTGAAGAGTGGAGTTTATATTGTTAGATTTACATCCATGGAGAAGAAGGATTTGGTGTTGGCTGAATCGAACCCATTTTTTGACAATAAACCGATGATTGTAAGGGCTTGGGAGCGGGGATATGGACATCACTAAAGATCAATTTGATGTAATTCCTACATGGATTCAACTTAGACTTGATTTTAAGTCTTGGAGTGACGAGATGTCTAGCAAAATTGGTCGCACCTATTGGTAGATTTTGAAGGTAGATGGTGCTTACTTCCAAAAGAGAGAAACTCCAATATGCTAGAGTCTTAATTGAGGTTAAAGTGGGGCGGGAGTTTTCGGATCGGATCGGCTTCCTCAATGAGAAGAGTATTGAAATGGTGATTGATGTTTCCTATGAATGGAAACCGGTGATCTGTCTTGTGTGCAAGAAATTGGGGCATACCTCGGATGAATGTAAAAAACCTACACAACAAAAGGAATGGCGAGCAAAACGAGAATGTGCAACTAGTTGTTCAACGGCTTCGTCGTCCAACATCTGTTGTGCACCCGGGAAGTCCAACCGAGATGTTGAGAAGAGTGCGGTGCAAGGCCGAATCGGGAATTTCGGCTAGTGACACAGCGAGTTCGAAGAAGTGAACGACTCTGCTATTCCTATCAATCACAAACTCATTCAACTGCGCTGGAAATAATGGAAGATCAAGTTATGGTGGGCCTTTGTTCCATGTGTTCGGGGTGTTGAAGTTGATGACGGGGAGGGGGGACTCTCCCGACAAGAATGGATAATATTTTTGTGTGGAATGTCCGAGGGATCAATTGCTTATCAAAGCAATTAGAAGTTAAAAAGATAATAAATAATAGATCCCTTGGATTGATTAGTCTCATTGAGACTAAAGTTAAAGCAAAGAATATGGGAAAGTTGTATCCGAAGCTCTTCTCGGGGTGGTGTTTTAGCTCAAATTCCTCCTACCATCCTGGTGGAAGGATTACTATTGCTTGGAATCCTCTTAGTTTCCGGGTGGATATTAAGTGGATTAGTGCACAACTAATACACTTTGTTATGTGAAACCTCGAGAATAGTTCCATTTGGATTCTTCTATACTATTGTGTATGCTTTCAACAATGCGAGGGAAAGGGAAAGCCTTTGGGAGGATTTAAGGATGCTCTCTGGCTCGGATAGTCCTTGGATTGTGACGGGTGATTTCAATTGTGTGCTGAGTAGGGATGAAAGAATTGGCAATCTCGTTAGGGATAGTGAGATGTATCCTTTCGGGAATTGTATCCTGCAATGATAAGCTTGAAGATATCAAATTTTCGGGGTGCTTCTTCACCTGGAACAACAAGCAACAGGGCTACGATAGAGTTTTCTCTAAAGCTGGATCGTGTTTTAGGTAATGATGCTTGGAATGATACATATCCAACTTCGAAGCCCGGTTTATGACGAAGGAAATTTTGGTCATTCTCCTATATTTGATCAAAGTTCATAATGAGGTTGCTAATGGCTCGAGACCTTTTAAATACTTTCATATGTGGAGTATGGCGGCTGATTTTAAAATGAGAGTGAGGAATGCTTGGAACACTCATTTTTTATGGTTGTGAGATGTTCAAGTTTGTTAGTAAGCTTAAACTTGTTAAGCAAAGCTTGAAACAATTGAATAAGGAGGGTTTTAACTTGATTGAAGCTAATGAAGCGAGGCTTTGCAAGCTATGAAAAAGGCTCGGGGAGAAGATGCACCAAGATCCTAATGATGAGAATCTAAAAGCAGCTGAGATGAGGGCGGCTAAAGATTATAAAGCGGTGAATGAGCAATATAAATCCTACCGAGACAGAAAGCTAGAGTAGCTTGGATTCGGGGTGGAGATGATAATACAAGATTCTTTCATCAAGCCATAAAGTCTAGAAGACTTCAGAATACTGTGTATGGTATTGCTGACATAAATGGAAGATGGGTTGATAATCCTGTGCAGGTGAATGAAGCTTTTTTGCAATACTACATTCATTTGCTTGGTACAACAAGGAGTGCTTGGAAGTAGAATTCAAAATCTTTGTTGTGACGGCATGTCTGTTTTGTCCGAAGATCGGGGCGGATCTACGCTACGGGGTTTTACTCATGCTTTGAAATCAAAGAAGCTATTTTCTCCATTCCTGGTGATAAATCACCAGGGCCCGATGGGTATGGCTCTCACTTTTTCAAAGATGTATGGGAAATCATTGGTAATGATTGTATTGCTTGCTGTTTTTGGATTTTTTTAATTCAAAAAAACTACTAAAAGCAGATTAATCATACCGTTCTAACTTTGATTCCCAAAGTTAAATGCCTTAACAATGTTATAGAATGTAGACCTATAGCATGTTGTACTATAATTTACAAATGCATTACTAAATTGTTGTATTCTAGATTGAAAATGATACTTCTTGAAATTATTGCTCCTAACCAAGGAGCTTTTATTCAAGGAAGTTCATTGCTCATAATATCCTAATCTGTCAGGATATAGTTAGGCATTATGGTAGAAAACAGGTTAAGCCAAGCTGCATTTTAAAAATGGATTTGAAAAAGGCTTATGATTCAGTAGATTGGATCTTTCTGGAAGATTTGCTAAGAGCCTTAAACTTCCCGGATGCATTTACACAAATGATTATGGAGTATGTAACTTCTCCTAGTTACTCCTTGATGAATAATGGATCCTTGGCGGGTTTTTTCAAAGGGAAGAAAGGGCTTAGACAGGGGGACCCTCTCTCCCCTCTGTTATTTGTCATTTGTATGGACTATTTTTCTAGAACAATGAAGCAAGTGGCTGAGAGAAGCACTTTTCAGTATCATCCCAAATGCTATGGTGTAAAGTTGAATCATTTGTGCTTTGCGGATGATATAATCATGTGCAGCAAGGGGGATTATGGATCAGTATTGAGCTTATTGCAAGGTTTTCAGCATTTTTCAGAAGTTTCTAGCTTAGAATCAAATAAGCAAAAGTTTGAAATTTATCTTGCTTGGCATGAAGCAACAAGAGATCGAGAAGAATTTTTAGACTTTTATCGGTTTCGGCCTTGGGACTCTTCCCTTTAAGTACCTAGGTGTGCCCATATGCTTCAAGAATATATCTGCAAAAGATTGT
The DNA here is from genome assembly GCA_947646795.1 of Beta lomatogona. NCBI lineage: Eukaryota > Viridiplantae > Streptophyta > Magnoliopsida > Caryophyllales > Amaranthaceae > Beta > Beta lomatogona. The sequence continues at coordinate 37,127 of CANSNZ010000395.1, read as the reverse complement.
GATAATTTGGCTGAAAAAATTATTGCTAGTATCGAAGTTGGAGCGGTAGAGCACCTCTCATATCGGGGTAGATTAATTCTAATCAACTCTATATTAATGTCTCTTCATGTTTACTTGGTCTCGGTGATGGTGATTCCAAAGAGAGTTATGCATGATATTAACATAATCTGCGGGGCCTATTTGTGGAGTGGGGAATACTTCAGTCAAAGACCAATCAATATTCGGTGGGATCGGGTATGCATTCCTAAGGAAGTTGGTGGATTAAGGGTGAGAAGGATCATCTATTGGAATATTCTTTGCTCTAGGAAGGTATGTTTGGGCTTGTATTTGCCAAAAAAGATAGTTTGTGGCTCGAGATGGATCAATCTTTTGTTTATATTCGAGATGCTAATTGGTGGACATATGTGCCACCACAAGATAGCAGCGATGCATGGAGCAAAATTTGTGAAGTAAAAGAAACTTTGAAATTAGTCTTCTCGAAGCGGCATTTGAGATCTTTGCAAAGCTATTCAAAATAATCTTTTGCTATAAAAATTTAGTGGGAGATTATCTCAAGGTGAGCTGGAGGTGTTTTGTTTGGAATAGATTATCAATCCCAAAACACGAGATTCATATCTTTGGCTTGTTATGAATGAAAGATTGCGAGACAACCGAGAGGATGTTTAAAATGGGTATAGCTCTTGATCCAAATTGTAAGCTATGTGGTCTCGGGGAGGAAACACATATTCATTTATTTTTCTCATGTGAGTTCGGTAGTGCTTTGTTGCTCTAAATATTTCAAGATGGATGCAAATGTATGTTTTTGGAGTTGACACAAATAACGGTATAGAGAAGATAAACAGAGGCAGAGGATCGAGATTCCAGGAAGAATGTTCAGCTTCTTGTTTTGAGTGCTACTATTTACCAGATATGGATTGCAAGAAATGATGCTATGTGGAATGGCAAAGTAGATAGAATCACTTTGCCCATGTAAATAGAATACAAAGAACTTGTATAGATAGAGTTTATAGTATACTTCCTCAAAAAGTCACTAGAAGAGAGAGATTGGCTAAGAGAGCTTACTTGTAATATGCCAATTTGTAATTAGCTTGGTTTGTGTTTCTTGCCTTGGTTTTGAGGGGAGTCCAACCTAGTTGGTTTGCCTCTTCCTTGGTAAGTTGGTTGTAATTGGTTTTTGGTGTGCAATATATTTCTTTCTTAATTAGCAAAAAAAAAAAAAGTAAGATTTAACACACAAACATGGGCTGATTTATAAATAACAATTGTCTCAAACAGAGATAAACATGGATTGGTGTATAAATAACACGTGTCTTAGATACATAGACAATGGTTCTTATAAATGACAAATAGCACGTTTTTGGGGAAAAAAGTTGGCGAAACATTCTAATCGATGCAACTTTTACTTTTTCCAGATTGCGGTTATACTTTTCGACAAAAAGTAAGCTTTAACACGCGAGAATCATGGGTTGATTTATAAATAACAAATGTCTTAAACATATAAAGAGGGGTTGGTGCATAATAACAAGTGTTTTAAACACACAAACAAGGGTTATTAAGGGGACTTTTTTATTTTCCTATCTTATATTAAAATCCATTGAGTAGTCTTGGATGGAACAATTTTTTTTATTCAATTCTTGTACTTTTCCACCTTTTTGTTTGAATACTCCTACCAATTTTTTTTTTTTGCAAAAAGGTCCTTGTTAGTGGCTTTGAAGCCACTAACATTTAGTGTTTTATCATTGCACGACATTGTGTAGCTTGCTCCATCTAGAGATGGGCATGGGTAGAGATGCGGATCGAGGTCGGGCCGGACACTAGACCCGGACCCTAAAGTTTTTGTTCGACCCGGACTCGGACCCTAAGGGTCTTGAAAAGTTGGACGCGGATCCGGACCCTTAGGGTCTACGGGGGTCTAGGCTATTTCCTTTATTTTTGACAAATTTATTATACCATTTATATTTCTTGACCTTATATAGTGCCTATGATGCGTAGTGTTTAGGGTATGCGTCTAGGGTCTAGGGTCAAAATGACAAAAGTTGGAATTTTTGGATAAATATAAAGGTTTTTTTATCTAAAATACAAAAGACAAAAAACATATTAAACAACTTTAGCGTCCAAGTGTAGGGTCCGAGTAGTGTGCGGGTTTAGAATATTAAGACTCAAACTCGGACCCTAAGAGTTTCACTTTCACTCGGACTAGACCCGTTTAAGGTCTGAAAAAGTTGGACCCACACCCTAAGATTAGGGTCGGGTCCAATGGAGTCATGTACCCATGTCCATCCCCAACCGTCCAATGTAGAAAGGAAGCGCCCCGGGAACACATCTTTTGCTACCACATATGTCAAAGTTTTGGACTAAATGGCTCACCTTTTATGGAAACCACTAGTATTTTGGCCCGAGCGATGGCTCGGGTCGACTAAAATAAACAAAAATATTATTATTCATAAAATTTCATAATTCATTTTGTTGCTTTTTGTATTGTTTGTCCAATGAGAAATTGAAAATTTAACGTCATGACGTGATAGGTAAAATCAACCTTAAAGGTTTGATTTTGAAAATAATAGCTTGAAAGGAATTCGGATAAGATAATATATCATCAATAGTCTCTTGTTAGTACCGAAATAAGAGTGGCTGGAGATGTAAATACTTGTTTAAATCTTTTTAGTTAAATATGATTATTATAAGGCTTTATCATAATTTAATTTAAATATTAGACAATAAAGTTATAGTGTATTGATGGCAGAGCTCTCACTTTTCATTTCAAAGGTCCCGTGTTCTATACCTTGCAGTTACAAAATATTTATATTTTTAAATTGAGGAGTTCACATGAATGTAAAACATTTGAATTATAGGTTTGAAAAGAGTAGCACGTGGCATATAGGCGTCTTTAGAAACACCTTTTAATATATTTGTATAGATAAGCGTAAATATAATACAACCTACTTGCATGTCTAAACTCCTAAACTTATTCAAATTAGCAAAACAAATCTTTAATATATACAAAGTTTATTACACAAAGAAATCCTAATAAGATACAATAAACGACTTGACGCAAATCAATTCTTAATCGCCTTGGTCCTTTGGGGGTATACATTTTTGGGTAAAAATAATTGCAATGAAATTAAGCTTTTAATGTCGAGAATAATATCACATGCTATATAATTCAGAATGTGGCATTATTTAGGAAAATTTGTCAAAAAAAACCTTTTAAAGGTTAAATTTTGCGAAAAAAAAACCTTATAAAGCCTTCTTTGCGAAAAGAATCCACAAACTTAATTTTTCTTGCAAGAAGAAACCTATTCCCATTTTCCGGTGTGTTTTTTCTCAATTACGGCACCGACCCTTCTATCTTTCTTTAACCCCCTATTTTCATTAAGCTGCATGGCCACCCCTATGCATCTCAAAACCACACGGAAAAATGGGAATAGGTTTCATCTTGCAACAAAAATTAAATTTGTGGTTTTTTTTGGCAAAAGAATGTTTTAAAAGGTTTTTTCCTTGCAAAATTAAACATTTAAAAGTTTTTTTGACAAATTTTCTCATTATTTATTATTCTTATTGACGTTGACACTTGACCCGAACACAGGGAATAAAATGAAGTCATATTTTAGTTTCCTAAGTATGTGGAGACTGTTAACTGTAGGTAATGAGATGAAACATTATCCGGGTGACTAGTATTTCACAATTGACGAAACATCATCTTAACTTCCATTATATTATGTAGGTGAGTAGTCTTTCACAAATGACGAAACATCTTTAACACTTAGATTTCGTTACTAAATTTTAATTAACCAATATATAACTCATCTACTTAATTATATTACCATTGAAACATCACATATAGCCAAAGAAGAGGGTTGAATATTATGGAGGAAGCAAATTTACAAGGGTTCTTGGTGGTATTTAATTGTAGTTACATTAAGGTTAATGACTTAAATAGAGGTGTATTAGGGTTTAGCAACGGTATTAGAAACTCTTGATTAAAAAAGCTAACAGTTGTTAGTTATGAAGGGCATATGATGAACTTTTAAGAAATTAAGGAGTATGAGGTAAATTTTGAAATGTTTGATGGTATATGGTGTGAATAAAGAAAATTACACACGGGTAACAGTGAAAATGATCGACTACAAAGAAAAACGAGATGTAGATTAATGACCTAACTTGTTTAAAATTATATTATCTTGACTTTTAAATGAAGTGGGAAAATTGATCTAACCCAATATATCCTAATAGGTCCGACAAAAAAATAACACACAACTAAAATTCTTTCGACCCAGTATATTATACTCTAATACCAAAAAAAAAAGTCTGACATTTCATAAATTCAAATTGGATACCTCTATATTGTTTTTAACTGATTGATGCACTTCTCGAATTATAACCTATAACTTGTTGGCATATATTTCGTATAGATTATAAGATCGAGCATTTGTTTATGTGTTAGCCGGTTAATATAATAGCCCTGCAGAGACCCATAGTTATTGGTAATAAGTCGAATTTGACCATCTTATAAATTCAACTTAATTTAAATTAACCATTTTAGAAACACTTTTAATTTACTAGATAATCCCTCTGTTTTTTTTATCTTTCTCACTTGGAATCTTGGCACTATTCATACTTAGAGAGAATCTTCTCAATTTTTTTTCAATTTATAAGAAAAATATATTCATGTGGGGTGTTGTTTGATTCGTCTTAATTATAACATTATTAATATGCAATCATTATAATTTTTACTAATATATAATGAAAGATATTTAAGTTCAAAGAGGTGCATTGGGAGACGCGCACACGGAAGTGAGAATGCTAAAAAAAACGAGAGGGAGTACCAAACAATGACGGATTTCATGAGAAAAAAATACAAAGTATATTGTGTGAGAATTGACAATTTCTATATTAAACGAAGTATTTCAACTTTGGCAAATTAATAAAAATCAAATAAGGTGATATAAATTCTTATAGACAATAAAAAAGTATTTATGTTATTGAATTGGATCAAACTATATATTAGTGTTCACTATCATAGACCCCATGCGATACCCAGGCCAAAATAAATGAATGAAAGCTAAGTGGTAAGGTTTCACAATTACACTGTACTTATAACTAGTTTTTGAAGTCCGTGTGATGTAAAGGTTATTGTTTTTATGTGGTAGAATTATAACGATATGTCATTATGTGTCGTAATAAATAACATAAATTAGATATTAGTTTATTTTATTCTGTTATGTACACAATCCTTTTGATTTATGAGATTTTTCAAACGTAAAGTATCAATGATTGACATTGAAAATAACAAAATTGTTTTAGTCAGGCTTATCAAATTCTTAGGTAATTTAGTAAATCTGGACTCTAATTTTCTTTTATCTTTACCATTATGAATTTTTCTACTTAATTCAATATTTATTCGAGATAAAGACATGTCACCTCCACACTTTTAAAGATCTTATATATATATATATATATATATATATATATATATATATATATATATATATATATACGAACTCATAAGATCATGATTGTATTGTAGTAATATAATCATAATCGTAATTAATGGTTATTTTTGTAACGCAAATCTCAAGCTCTTTATAATTATAATGAGATTGTGTATATTTTTAGTATGTACCAAAAGTTATAATCTTGAATGATATTATTAATTTTTTTAGATAATATAATTACTGAAAATCAAACTTTACTTTCTCTTTATAATTCAAATACTCTTATTTTTACCATAATTCATGTACAATTCAATTCCTCCGTTCTGAAATAAGTGAAACACTTCTATAAAAAAGCTCTCACGTATAAGAGAGAAGTGTTTCACTTATTTAAGAACAGAGGAAGCATTAATTTCGTACACTTTTTAAAACTTTTTAATTGTTATATGATCCAACGCATAGGTTCAAAAATAATATTGTTATATGTTAACATTCATTTAAAATTTTATATTTTTATAGGTTGTAAGCACTCTTCAATAGTGTAAAAATTATATAGCAAATGAATTTTATTCTGAATCATATTTCAAGCATCCTCCAATGGTATAAAAATTATAATACACCGAATTATGTAGCTAAAGTTATAGTCAAATTACATAGTATGATAGTTTAGATTGTTTATTCAAAAGCAAACTCTTATTTTCTCTTATCCAAAGCTCCTTATATGTATTCATATCTATAAAAACTCTATTTTTAAAAAATTAAAAATTAAATATAATGACATGGCCGACATGCTTATGTAGCGCTCTCTAAGCTCTCTAAATCTTGAAGAGCTCTCTATTCTTTCGAAAAGTTCCTCTTATATATATGTTTAATTTATATCCAAAGATATTAATTTAGTTCATCTTATAAATAAATTTAATGTTTTCCCTAAAAAATAATATAATTTTCTAGAACTATGATATGTTATTGTTGAGTTTCTTTATTTTTCTTTGTTTTTAATTATAAATAGTAATCCAGTTCGATTGTAGATTAGATTGATTATCATTGACAGCTCGGATTCTTTGCTTTTGAAAATCTCCTATATATGCATAATGCACGAGTTTTATTATGGGGCTAATCAATAACATGTTTCTTCTTATAATTAAGCTCAATAAGTATATAACATATAGATCTTGTTTGAAAGCATAAATCAAGTTATGTTTAGGTTCATAAAACAAAATTTGGGATTAGCTATTATTTATGATATTCTTTATTGTAATTCTTATTCCTTATGTCCTACTCAATATCAAATAAACACATTTATATAATTGATAAATTTCTACTTTAGTATCAAATATAACTTTTTTACAACAACACTACCTTATTAGTTTGCATCGAATGCAATACCTTCTTAAAGATAATACTTTTTTTAATACTTCCGTGATAAGCTAAGAAATACTTAAATAATAAAATTGCAATAATTTTTAAGACACGGCCAACACTCTCAACGCTTGCAAAAGAGTTTCGTTTATACGATTTTGGTATGAGCTACGGGTTTCGAATGAGCGAAACCCATACCTAGTGTTTGTTTAATAAATTAATAGATTTAAAACCCATACCTCAAACCCGTAAGGCTCATACCAATACCTATAGGTATCAAATAAAAGAAAAAATTTAAATCTCAAATAAACCAAACACATGGTATTAGGAATTGTCGTATTATTAATTTTTTTTAATAATTTGGGATTTTATTAATGATATGGTTCAAGGCTAGTGGGACATTACAATTTTAATCGAGCCTCAACGAAGCCCACATAACTTTACCCAGCTATATTACAAGATTAAGGTTTGAACCCCAATACCTATCATTGCCGTATTATTATTAGCTCTAGTGTAACAAATTTAAAACTAGTTGTAATATTGATTAATATGATATTAAAATAATGAAAATACTCTAAAGTCAAGTAATATTGATTAAACCATTTCTAATCATTTGTTCAACCACTCCCTAGCTCCTGATCAATCTAATATCTATATATAAACGACTTCACCCTTTGCAGTTGTTCACACAATTAAGACAAGGAACACACTGTTGTCATTGTCAACTCTCTCTCGCTCTTTGTGCAAACTAACTCATTTTTTTTTCACCATGAAAATGGAAAGGCAGTATATTTCATTTTATTACATCTTTAGTTTCATATTTTTATTTATTTATTTATTATCTACATTGGACGTGTTTAATTGCTGCCTAATTTAATTACGCTGCCGTCCTACTTTGTCAAGACTCGTCGGTGCTCGGTCGCCGCTCTCGGGCTTCGGTTCTCCCCCCTTCCCTATGCGTTTCTTCCCTAAAATCGAATGGGTGGGGGAGGGGGTAGGGGGGCCTGCTTGGGCAGCGCGGGGGTGGGGGGGGGGGGGGGGGAGACTCGCGGGGGGTAGGGGAGGGGAGGGGAGGCCGCAGCGGGGGGTGGTGGGAGGGTGGGGGGAGGGGTGATGGGAAAGGTTAGGGTTTAGGGTTAGGGTTAGGGATTAGGTTTATGGGTTAGAGTTAGGATTAGGGGTTAGGGTTAGGGTTAAGGTTAGGATTAGGGATTAATGACTAACGGCGTTAACCGCCGATTAGTCATTAAGGGTATTTGAGTGTATTACAACAAAACTCGGGGGTACCTGGGTGAATTTTGAAAACATGGGGGGTACCAAATGAATTTTTTGAAAACTCGGAGGTACTGGGTGAAAAAACCGTAAGATATTTGATTGATGTACTATTTCTTTTAACTTTTTCAGCATAAATGTACTAAATTTTATGGTTAATGTTTCTTTTTTTGGTGGCTCAACTATATCCTGAGAAAGTGGCAAATGGATATGTAGTTATGTAGGATAGAAATAGGATAGGATAGAAATAGATAAAAAGAGAGATTCATGTCTCGAGAAAGGGATAGAGAAAACATATTACCAAAAATGGATATGTAGCAATTAAATGGTGCAATGGTGATAATAGTGGCCCTTGGAATCTAAACTTCATCATTAATTTCATCCGGAATGCCATGGAAAGGGGACTTGGTATTGAAATATCCTACAAAAGTCGGGAATCAATTGTCGTGGCTGATTTGCTTGCCAAGCAAGGCCTCACCAGAATGGATGAATTCATTGCCTGGTGGTAACTCCCTTTGTTAGTTCTCATTTTTTATGGATTATGATTCGATGTATCTAGTATTAGAATGGCTGCTAGCCTGCTATTGAGATTACTTTGTAATATTGTGGCTTCAAAGTAACAAATAAATCAAATTATCAAAAAAAATATGAAACTTCTAAATAAAAGAAATGTAGTAAGTAATAAAGAAAGGACGGAGTATTAAAAAATGGGTCTCGGATCTCCAAGTAGGAGGAAAAGAGTTGGATCACTTGCAAGCCCTTGATCAGGTTGGATGATCATACAACTTCCCTTCTCAAAACCAAGTATAATAAATGACAAGAAAAAAAAGAAAATTAGAAACTGATTCAGCCATCAAGTTTCAGTTCTCTTGTTGCCACCTTGATCAATATTTACCGCTACGCACTAGCTAGTTATGTAGTACCAAATATACTTGTTAATCTTCTTAGTGCGTGTCTGCGTGACAAGATTCTTTGGTTTGTATTTTCCACTAATCTACTATATTTGGTTTTAATTGATCAGGACTATGTGCTTCTATCCTGAAGGGAATGTGGCAAAAGGTGGCAAAGAGTACATTTCCATGTACGTAAAGAGGCAAAAGAATAATGCGGGTTGAAACAAAGAAATTAATGTCGCCATCAAATTTTTCATATTAGATCAAATTAGTGGTGAATATCTAGTCATTGAAGGTATGCTCGTTCTGCTTTGAGAACAATAATAATGCAATAACTGGACATAAAGGAGCTTATTAATCCTACACCCAAGTGTACACGGTACACCCCCTCACATTAACCTCTATCATGTACTTAGAACATGATTATATAGGTAGAGAATGTGAGAGGGTGTAATTTTTCGTCGGGTTTAAGAATTTTTCCTAATATAATACTTCAAGGAATAATTAATGGTCAAAGTATGTTGTGACAAATATAAAAGTAAAATATGAAAAAAGTATATATACGTTATTATGATTTTTTGGCCCCTCTTATGGCCATGGACCTTGAGTGATTAGCATTCAAATCTACCCTCAAGAATCAAGAGCCAGGGAAAAATAATATTTGCATATTATATCTTCCAGACCGTGTAATATGCATTTCACCTCCACGCATTTACATCCTTGTGAAGTCTAATTAATACTAATATTTTTAGCTATGTAAACAAAAAAATTATAAATTATTGTTAGTTTTGAAATACAGGTCTTTTGTTTGACATTAAGTAGCAAATGATCAAACAAATGAGATAGAGGGACTGCAAACTATCCGTTAGTCAAAAGGATTTAATTTTAGGGAGTTGAGTTTGCAAATTGGTGGGGCGTCGAAGCTAGCAAACCCAAATATCAATAGCTAACATCATGTATATATTTAGGATGTTAATGGATCTTAGAGCTGACTCAAATCTGTAGAAGTGTTTCACTTATTTGAGAACGGATGAAGTATATGTGTACCGAAATATAATAATGTGTGGCATGCAGATTTGGGAGAAAAGCATTTTGATGCTCGCGGTAAAGAATGGGGAATTGCCCAAGCTCTGGAGTTCAATCATTTTAAGAATTCGGACAATAGATTTTATGTTGACAACAGTTGCACCATTGGGGCTGAGATTTCTATTACCAGCACTGAACCTCATTACTCAAAGATGTCTCATGTCAACACCATTTCAAGAAGTACATTTAATATTATCAAACTAGGACCTTTCGATAACAATACTCCTGAACCAGTGGATTCTAATATCACATTTGTTACCAGCTTCGACGGTGAACCTTACACTTGGTGCGTACTAATGAAAATTATCTTCCCACTTTTCTCGAAAATGATTTTGTCGATCCGTGTTACATACAAGTACATTATAATTATTACTGTATGTGCCCTTGTCTTTTTGTACTATAAATCTTCTTTAACTTTAACTTTGACATATTATATATGTAGGAAACTACAAATGTATCGTGAAGGATATGGATCGGGAAATGGCTGTCATTTTTAATTATTACTATATTTCCCCCACTTGCAAGGGATCTGCATCTTACATTTTAAAAAAATGTTAACAGAAATGCGAAGATAGACAAAGGCGTCTCTACTAAAATTATTAAATCTTTATGCTTATTGGTTCAGGGATTTTTCAATTGTTTTCATCCTTAACATATCGATTGTTTTTTCTGGCAGTGCTTGACTGGTTCACTCATTCTAAGGTTTCATCTGGTTTTCCTGAATTTATTAAAGGAAGTGAGGTCTTTAATTCGTCGAATAGGTTTTTCGAAGGAGGAAGTTTGGATGTGAAAGTTCATTTTAATTCCATCATCATAATCAACGATGCTGAAGGTTAAGATGGTCACAGTCCACCATCTATGAAGCACTACATTGCTTGCTCACCATTTATTGGCTTTTTCTTCAATCTCCAGTTGATAATAACTTTGGCAAATCTATATATGTTTCTTTATCACAGAATTATATGAATGTTAGGTCCAATCTCAAGACAAAAAAGTTTGAAGAAAAAAATAACCGATAAAATAAAACAAGCTTTGAAGTTACTATATATTCTACTAACTGGGGATTGGATCACTTTCATATATACTTAAGATAAACCGATGATTTCTTACCATAATATTTGCCTTATCGTTTGTATTTTGTTTCGAAGTGCGTTTCAATTTCTTCTTGGCTTGTATTTTTAATTTGAATTATTACGTAATGTTTGTTATGATCCGAGTAAATTGTTTTTGCTAAACTATTATTATTTCTCGCCATTAGAATAAAAAAACGACGTCACATAATTGATTTAAGATCATACCTAAAAAAGCTTAATCCGACTTGTTGATAGCCAAAAGAACTTGATCCAAAAACAAAACAAAAGATGAAAGTACCAATATTGACATATATATTGTGCCATTATAAGGTTAGCATTTGAAACAATTCATCAAAAGTTTTATCCTCATGTAAGCAAGAAAGTACTTTTGTTTACCATAAAATAACAAGCATGTACGCGAATACACAATACACAATGCAAATGCCATACACAATGTAAATTACAATGACATACCAAGCAAGGCTTGACCTAGTAGTAAAGGTTTGGCCTCATGACTTCAAGGTCATGGGATCAAATCCTATTAGGGGCTTTTTGGGGGTGAGGTTTCCCTTACCTTCCCCCCTCCCTCTCAAATAGTCTGACCTGCAAACCTTACTGGTTAAACCTGAGCGAGGTGCCAGTTCAGTAGGGTAAAAAATGTAAGTTCCAATGATGTACTTTTTGTAATCGCTTCTTCTTCATATTCTTTGTTATATGGGCCTTCTTTTCACCTGAAAAATTTGTTTTACGGAAAATTTGGTTTAGATAAGTTTAAATAAATTAAACAAGTTCCAATAAGTTGTAAAACACAAGATACCATATGTTCTAGTAAGTTATAAAAATAAGTATCAAATATAAACTTTTAAGATAAAGTTTAGATCTATAATTTAATAGTTAATAAATATAAAAGTATAAGAGTTTGAAAGAAACACAAAAGATGTTTACAAAATTTTGAAGACAATAGAAAAGCTAAGACAAAGTACAAGAGTTTCACAAATTAAGCATAAGAGTTTGTCGTTAGCGAGAGAGACTAAATATTTAATTCTGTAAGATAAACCTCATGTTTATTAAACTATATAATTTAGTTATACAATTCAAAACATTATAAATTTTATTTCTATTGAATTTAACTCTACCGCTTCTGATTCCAGTCATCATTGAAGGTAATCGTTGACCGTTACTATATTATGTCTGCTTTCAACTTACTCAAATGTGTCACGCGTGTCGAGTATCAAACCATGTGGTGGAGTAACTCAATATTATTTATTGAGTTAGAATTGAGAAAAGACGGAAGTTAATTATTGTGTGACTAATTATCGTATTTTTTACGAGGAACAGTGAATGGAATAAAGAAAATGTTTGTCATGAAAAAACTACCTAGTCCAATAGGATCGAAGTGAAAAACTTTGAACTCAGGGGATGTTAACTCAAACTATCTGATATATTATAGAAACGATTCAGTTAACTATAAATCTACTATAAACTAAGTCGCAGTTAAGTTCCTCTATGTACTCAAGTAACCAACAATTGTTTTTTTTTTTTTTTTTTGCTAAGTAATTAAGAGATATATTGCAAACACAAAACAGATACAACCTAAACTTATCTAGGGAGGAACAAACCAACTAGGTTGGACCCCTCCTCACTAGACAAGAGAGCATAACAGCTACACAACCGTAGCCAAGACAACCTATACAATTTTTACAGAGTATAAAACCAGTTTCTATCATTCCTAGACATCTTTTTAGGTAAAACAAGAAATAATCTTCCTCTAACGAGTGTCCTTAATCCAATTTACCATATACTTGATAGTGGGCACTTTCATATTCCACTTGCTATCATTCCTAGCAAGCCAAATCCCATAAACCACACCCGCAATTGCTTTGCATTATACGTTTCACGTTGAAATTTTGACTTCCCACAATTGGCAATCCTCCTTACAAGCCTAGGTAAATCCTCGGCGGGAGATACAAAGTCCATCCGAGTTTTTGATCCGAGTAAGTATCCGGTTACTATAATGACATTTGAACAAGATATGATCTTGTGTTTCACCTCCGATCCACACATCATACAGTCGGTATTGACACTATTATCATAAATAGCAACTCTATCAGCAGTATGTAATCTTCTCTTCATGGCAAGCCAACTTATAAACTTAAACTTTGGCACACTTAATCAGTTCCATACATACCTGTCCCCGGAAGACATGATCCCTTTGCTCTGTAAGTCTCTGCAGCACTTCCCCGAGCACAATATTTGGACATGTTTTGAAATTCATGTCTCGCTGTAAACCATCTTCAATTGATTCTTAATCTCACAAATGCGCTTCTAATACCAAATTGCTACTACTTGTGGGAGTATAATCCCACCATTCTTCCTCCCCTTATGTACACGGAGTGCACCCATCTCACCCAAACAATATCTTTTTTTGTTGCTATTGCCCCGAGACTTGCTTACCCGGACTAACCATGTTCCATTTCTTCACATCTCTAAAGCCCAATCCACTAGTGCTTTTACTATTGCATAAAACTTTCCAAGCAACATACCCTCCCTTAGAGCGAAAGTAGTTACCCGACCAAAGAAATGCTCTGCATACATTTTCGATATCCCGCATGACTCTACTAGGAATAATAAAAATTTGAGCCCAATATCCATGAATGCTCATTAAGACAGAATTCACAAGCTGCACTCTCCCGAGTAAGAGATATTTCGAGTACTCCACACTCTAATCTTAGATGTCATCTTCTCCACCAAGTTATCACACTATGTCTTCTTTGAAATCCTTTTAGAATAAATGGGCACACCCGGATATTTAAAAGGAAGAAAATCTCTCTGAATGCCGGAAACATTTTGAATTCTAACGACTTCCCTCTCATCCATACCACAACAATATAGAGAAGACTTTTGCACATTTGTCTTCAATCCAGAGGACTCGAGAGAACAATTTGAATGCTCTCAACATCAAATAAACGAGAAGAATATTCCCCTTTTGAGCATAATATCAAGTCATCCGCAAAGCTTAGATGTGTTAGTTTGACCCCATTACATCTTGGGTGATAATGAAACTGATCCATACTACTTATTTTCACCAAGATTCTTGCTAAATATTCCATACGAGATCACAAAAGCAAAGGTGACAATGGGTCACCTTGCCTCAAACCTCTTTTAGATTTAAAAAACCCATGAACCTCCCCATTGATCATCAAAGAAAACATAGGTGTACGAGACACACTCCATGACTATAGCAACAAAATTTTCGGGGAAAGTCTAGGGCTAAAAGCATGGATTTTAAGAAGCTCCCAGTTTATAGTATCATAAGCTTTTTGCATATCGAAGCTTTATGATACAACTTGGACTTGACAGCTTTCCTATTGTAGTGTCTAACAAGATCTTGTACAATCATTATGTTATGGACTATCTGCCGACTATGTACAAAGGCACCCCTGAGTATCCTCAATTAGATGAGGTAACACCAATCTAAGTCTATTACAAATCATTTTTGTAATACATTTGTAAAGAGTATTGCAACAAGAAATGGGTCTATACTCACTAACATTTTTAGGACAAGAACTTTTTGGAATCGGGGTGATAAGAGTAGTGTTTAAAGCTTTTAGCATTTTCCCATGTTGAAAAAAATCTAAGATAGCTACTGTAATCTCCCTCCCCACAATATGCCATGTATCTTTAAAATAATAACTCCCAAAGCCATCGGGGCCCGGGGCTTTATTACCATCAATTGAGAACATTGCTAGCCTAACTTCTTCGGGGTATAAGGTCTCAACAAACAATCTTTCCGAGTCCGAGGTAATAACGTTACCTGCTCTAACAATATCTCTGTGAACAGGGGAGTAACCTTGTGCATCTTACGTACCCAAAGAGTTTGATAATACTCCAGGAAGGCATGCTTAACATCGGCATTATTATCCTGCCATTCCCCGACCATGTTATAAATTCTATACACATAATTCTTCAGTCTTCTTTGCTTGATACTTTGATGAAATAATGCTGAATTATCGTCACCATCTCTAAGCCGGTTTATCTTGGCTTTACGTTTCAAGAATGATATATAAGCACTATGCTTACATTTGTACTCTTGGACCACCTTCACTTCCTCATCGGCTATCATACTTGTTAGTTGGATCTGCATGCATCCTCTTTTGCACTTCCTCCATGGCAGTCTTTGCCTTAATCACCTCGGCTTCAATTTCTAAGAATCCAGCCTTGTTCAAAATTTTCAACTCCTTTTTCACCATTTTAAGTTTACGAGTCACTTTGTACATTTTATTACCCACGACATCCTCACTCCAACATCCCCTAATTATCCCCTCATATTTAGGAGAACTCTTCCACATTGTGTAATACTTAAAAGGCTTCCTTATATTGCCATTACTCTCTTGAGCTGAGATGATGACAGGTGTGTGATCAAATTCCCCCTCATTGAGAAAAGCTACCCCTGCATTAGGATAGGCCTCCTCCCATTGTTGATTCACCAATGCTCTGTCCAGTTTAGAAAAAACTCTAGCCTGCCCCTCCTGTTTATTATTCCAAGTGAAGCTATTGCCGGTACTTGTCGGATCATGTAACCCACAATAATGCGAGGCACATTCTAATAGGTTCCGTTTCCCGACTCCGGATTGGAGCCCCAATCCTCTCCTCACGACTCATAACACAATTGAAATCCCCTCCTACAAGCCATGGACCATCAATCTTTTGAGCAATCTCCCCCAATTCAGTCCATAAAACTTCCCTTTGTTTCATATCATTGAATGCATAGACAAACACACAATCAAAACTACTTGCACCATTTTTAGGAGTCACATGGCAGTGAATCCACTGACTAGCCCCTCCCCTGATGTCTACTGTAAATACACCAGGTTGCCAAGCCATTACCACTCTACCTCCCTTGTTACAGTTCTCAAACTTCCCTCAAAATTCTCAATGTATTATTGGCCTAGACTTCAGTCGAAGCCTTACTTTTTGTTTCCTTTTGATCTCAAGTTTTGCTCAAAACTTCTCATCAAGAAATTATGTAGACAATTTTTGACAATTACTGAATATAAATGAGATAATTTGGGGGTGTGAATGTGTGTTATGTGTTGCTCACTTAATAAAGAGAATGCCCTTACCTGCTTTACATCATATCAGTCCTTATGAAAAACTATTTGAGAACAAAACTTCCACTGATTATCTAAGAATATTTGGATGTCTTTGCTTTGTTTCTACTCCCTCTCACAATAGATCCAAATTCTCTCCTAGAACTACACCACATGTTTTTAATGGCTATCCTACAGGTAAAAAAGCCTACAAACTTCTCTACCTTGATATTTTTCAAATTGTTATCTCTATGGATGTAGTATTTCATGAACACCATTTTCCTACTACAAGAAAATAGGTTTTGGGCAACGAATATTTTCGTTGCCCAATGGGACAATTTCGTTGCACAGAAGTTTGGGCGACGAAATGTTCACGCCCCAATTTCGTCGCTTTAGGTTCGACGCCCATTGTATTTGAGGCATCGAAAATTGTAATCGTCTCACAAACCACATCTTGGGCGTCGAGTTATATGCGTTGCCCATAATGGTCTTTTGTGCTACGAGCCTCGTATCCGTTGCACATTTATAAGGACAATTGGGCAACGAGTTTCTTAAATCGTTGCTCATTGCCCATACTTCACTGACTTTTGGCAACAACACCTTAAATTTCGTCGCCAATATTACTGAACTTTGTGCAACAATTACTATTTTTTGTCGCCCATTATGTCTTGTAGGCTTACATGCATGATGTCTTGGGCAACACCAGTTTCGTCGCCCAAAATACTTTAGGCTACAAATTGTTGTACATGATTTTCAATATCGTGCTAAATTGAAATGACAATGTGCGATCCCTATTTTGTTGCCCAAATTGGTATGGACTACGAATTATTGTTATCGTGTAATCTATAAGCTTTTTCCCTGTTCATATATTTAGATGAACCTATTAAAAACAAAAGTATGACATAATAGAAGAAGTATTCGTGGAATAGCAAATTGTATATAATCGGAGTACAACAAAATAATCTTCAAATTTGACATCAGATGTAATTTGAATAATTCAAAATAAATCTAAAAAAACTAATTAGCAGTATCCATAATCTACGAAGAAATTCACATAATCCAAGCCTTATCATAGCTTTCCTCTGCTAATTTCGGAAAATAATCACGACCCATTGTTCCTGATAAAATAAAAAACGTTATAAGTAGATACCCATGTGATTAAAAAATAGGGGGGGTTAATGATCTTTTTACTCTTTCTCCCGAAAAAAAAAATATAGGTGCACCAATATAATAAGTATTAACTACAATCGCAACGACACTTCAAGTAGAATCATCCAAAAGAAATGCGGGTCCAAAATCATTCATAACCACCATATTTTAAAGGTCGAAAACAACATGATAACCAACAGAATCATCCAAAAGAAATGAAAGCAGATGGTTCAAGGAAATGAGCCAAAATGGTATAATGACATATAAAATATTGGTAAATGGTATAAATTTAAGCACTTATAAGAAACATTAACCCTCAAAACTTCAATATCCTATGAAGGCTCTTATTTTAAAAAAAAATGTGGAGATGAGCTACAACCTTATAGATTATCAGTCACACCCTGCATCAACATTAACATTACTCTACTACCTCTAGACAGGCTCCTATTTTGGGCAAGGTAAGGAGGCTCAGATGAATCATGTGTGCACTTTTCACCAACTAACCCTTGATTCTATATGCAATGACCATATGTTACTTCACATTTTACAATACAAGACAGGCGGAATTCTTAATGATTCATTTAAGAGAGTTTTTATAATAAAAAAAAAATAGTGAATTTTAGACTTCACTATTGATGGGCATACGTTATACATTCACTCCATGGTGACAAAGAAAAAAATTAGGGCATGCTTGTATTGGGGGAAATGTTATAAGAATGATAGAAGAAGAAAAAGAGAGAAAGAAGGGGTGTCCGTAGGGGTTGGTGGTAGTAAGAGAAAAAGAGAAATAGGTTTAGTTCATTAATTAATTAGATACTTTTTTTTTGTACGTCTCATCCAATGAATCGCGCCATTGCAAAAAACCCCGTCACTAAAATCTATGTCACCTGGTGCAACAAAAGGCTTATAGGGGAACGTCCAAGTTCGAGTATCGAGAGGAGTAGATAGATATCCGATGAAGTGGCTTTTGCGGTTCTAGCTTTTGCACACAAATGACCTTGTAATAAGGTGAAGTGTAAGGGTCAAAAGCTAAATTAAGTGCAAAATTGTTTGTTGTGAACGAAGAAGTAGGATGTACTTCAAAAAATTTAATTACCACTCAATACTACCTTTCCAAGTGGTAATTAAGGGTAATAAATTTTTCGGATGTAAATAGATGCTTTAGGTAAAATAGCATTACCATGGTTATTGGCATGGGAATACCTTTACAAATTTACATAACAATAAATTACCATTACCACCATTTATGAGAATTAACCAAATGGGTTATGAATGGGAAAAGAAGCGAGAAAAAAAGTAAACATGATCCACAAAAATTTGGAAAAAAAATTGGGCCGAGCCCGATTTATGGCTCCTAATTTTGATCTTTCTCTAGATCGACTCCACCAATACAAAAAACATAGATCGTACCAATATCTTTGGAAATACAAGTAGTCGAGGATTCACTAGGTTACTCTTTACATGAAGCGAGGCTAGGAACAAAATGACGAGAGTGACTTGTACAAGGTCCTCTATAGAAACAAATTTCCTCCATTTGAGGCTCGTTTCACTTCAACTTTAAAAATGATATATAGATAACATCAACCATAATTATACAAAATTAGTCTCGATCATCAACTATCGGTTTAGCCGGATTCGGTATCAATTAGTTTCAATCGGTGAAAATCACTGAATTGCACAAGAGAATAACACTCTTGTAGCATCATCGACAAAAATCGGTTCCACTCAATAAAATTAAGTTCTAATCGGTAAAAATCATAATAATCGGTAAAATATAAATTAAAAGATACTTAGTCTAGAAATATTGTTAAAAGGAGCTGATTGAAAGACGCCGCCATATGCCTCCCTTCCTATCCGTTTCGGGGAATCATTGACTCTATAGCCAAACTAAAATGGTAAAAAACAATCAAGAAAAAAAAAGAGCTTATTCTATGTTTGCTAATAATGTGATTTTTCGATTCTATGCTTTCTTTAAAACTATGATAAGTTTAATATAGGGGATAGAGGTCATCAAAAGAATAAATAAATAAAGGTGATACTAAGTTTAAACCATCAGTACATTGAAAATAAAAATTTTGACACTTGAAAATCATTAAGTAGAAACTCAAAATGATACGTGACCTTAAAGAGCCATGTTAACTCTTACTAGTCTTCATTTATCTTATTTGTACAGTAAAGGTACACTCGTATACACAATTTCCACTTTGACGGTAAGATTACATAGATCCAAACTCCTAATTAAAAGTCACGGCCTCATGGGTGATAATATTGCTCAAAATGGTGTACGAATTCTTGTTGCACATATCCGAGTATTAATGTATTAGGCGACAAAAATGGTATGTAGAAAGCTAAAACAACCAATATAGACAAACATGATAATGTATAATGTCATTCTAGAAGGATATTTTAAGATATGTGGAATGTCTAAAGGGAAACCAAATATTCTTGATCAATTTGCAATAAGTTAGCATTAAGCATAACGACTTCAGCATCAAGTAGCACATCACCATAGAATCAGAAACTAAATTCACAAAGGCTGTCGACTGATAAAAATATTACTCGTAAAGCAGAAAGGAAATGAAATCAAAACATGTAAAACAAGTCAATAAGAGGAAATATAGTGTTTGTTGGAGCATCTTAAGATTCCTTCTTGTGTTTAGGAGATGACAATTGTATGACGACAACCACATAGCAAAGCACATTTACGCAAGCATCTCAATATTTCCCATTCACGAGTAAAGCTTCAAATATGAAACAAAGATAGCTCGATTAATCTTTGATCATATCAAGTTCCTCAACATTCAGGACACTATCAAACAACTTCAATCACTTCAACACATACGGATCCAGACATAGCAACGAAAGTGTCCACTCAATTCAACCACCATGGAAGAAATAGGCATTGGGCAATATGAAAACTATAGGGCATGCGGTTAAAAGAATTCACAAGAAAAGCACATAGTATAATATGAGTCCATGTTACGGTACTAAAAAAAGGAAGTTTTATCCGAAAGCTGTCCGAAAACAAAGAACAGTTTTTTATCGAAGTCAATGTCCTAAGCAAGGTCCATAGGGTATTAGCAAGAAAATGCGGCCATAAAGCTAGTCATCTAACCTCTCTAACAGTCGTCACCTCTGCATGTGCCGTTGGGTATGTGTATTCCAACACCATGTTGTGACGGTGACAACTACTTCGTCATTACAAACAACGACGGCACCAAAAGGACCCCCATGTCCACATTCAACCCCTTTATAAGCTTCCTTAACTGCTTTTGTCAAGAATTTGTGGTCTCTATCTGTGCACAGTTGTTTAAACATTCCAAACGGGGAGAAGCAAACATTACAATCACCACTTATACTAAACTCGGCTATGTCACTCATCATATAACAGATTTCAAACAACATATATGCGATTTCGACTTGTGTGATTACCTTCTTGATGACCCGAAAAACGCCGAAGCCACAAAGATGGTTCCATCTTTGGCTTCGACCAACGATGAAAGAGGTTCACATGCAAAGAACTCAAATCAGTTAAATTTGATCAATTGGTAATCATCATATGAAAAGTGATAACATAGTGCATAGAATAATTGGAACAAATCAATCAAATTACATCCATTTGGAACAAATCAATAAAATTACAACCAATTGGAACAAATAGTTCAACCCACATCAGATTTCCAATTACCAAATTATAGGCAATTGCACCTCATTTTAGTTTTAAAAAAAAGGATGGAAGATCCAGCATAATTCTGAAGTCATAGCATTAATATAAGATAAATGCAACAAACAAAATCTGATCATGTGTTAATGCATCATAGCATGAACTAACTCCAGCAATTCGAAGCAAATAACTTTTCATCGTTGGCCGATCAAAGGCCAAATTATGTCAATTACATAATACGAGTATAATACAATGATCATCTTTAAAAAGCGTATAAAGTCAAAAAAGCGTACAAAATCTACAATCCCATGAAAGCAAAATGACGAGAATTAGATATAAAGCATCAATGAAACAAAAATTAACAAACAACCCACTAAAATTCAATTTCCAAAAGCATGATAGATCAACTCAATTAAAATTTAACCAAGAAATTAGGAAAATTCAACAAACAAAAATTGTGAGTTTTTCCAGGAGACATACCATTATCATCACCCATGATTGAAATTTAGATCAACAATGAGCAAAATTCCCAGATGGGTATTCAATAATTGGAATGAAAATAGAAAAAAAGAGAACATGACAATTTCATACCAATAATTCAAGGGTAAACAACTGTTTTGCTTGACAAGAAGGGGGGTTGATTCGTGACTTAGGGTAAATAACAAAAGATACCAACCTTGCCGCCGAAATCGCCACTAGCCTCACCGGCGATCTCCGGCGGTCACCCACATCACCACTGCGTAATTGAAAAAGTTAGGGCGGAGAGCGCGAGAGGGTAACAATTGACCATCGACCAAAATTTCGATCATAATTGAAGTATTCACCAACGAAACATCACACGAGGAACGTCGAGATGCTGAAAAACGTCCGGATGCTAAGCAACGTAATGGTGATTGAGAATGTCGAGAAATCTAAGAAACGTCACATGAGATACGTCAATTATCGCGGGGTTGATTCATGAGAAGCGCAATTGGCCATCATAATTAAACTCCTCACCCGAGAAGCGTCGAAGTTCTCGTCGGAATCGTCACCAATTCACCGGGAAAAGGAGAAAGATGAGGGCGTCACCGACCCGGGCGAAACTTCAAGAGTGTGAGTTGAGGATGAGCTGATTAAATTCTTGAGGATGTGAGAGGAGTACGTGATTTATGGGAAATTTTTGTAGCGGGCTTTTTTCCGCTATTTTCTTTTGAGTATAGGCAACGAACTATAGATTTTAATTGGCCCATTCACTAAACAAGGGCAACGAAATACATAGTTTTGTCGTCTAATTAAGCTAATGGGCAACAAAAAGTTAAATCGTCGCCCAAAAATGATTTTGGGCAACAACAAAAAAATTAGTCAGCCCCGTAATGAATACTAGGGCAACAAATTCAACTCGTCGCTCTTGCTTTCGGCTATGGGCCACAAAATACAATTTTGTTGCCCTTGAGTTTCATATCCGTCGCTCAAAACCTATTTTCTTGTAGAATAATTGTGATTATTAAGAAAATTAGATTAGACCTACAACCAAATTAACGTAATCCCATGAGGTCACGCAAATAAGCACAATGTTGGAACAAATTAAATAAGTCCAAAAGGCCTATGGTGGTTTGTGAGGGAGTAAGTAGGGCGATTTTTATTTGCTCAATTTTGCCTAAACTCTTCTGCAATAGATTGTTATAATGATAGTTTTTGTAATATAAGTCATTAGAGTGTTTTTGACACATAAAGAGAATAAAATTCTAAACCTAATCGCCCTCCATAACCAACTCCTTCCCATCAAAAGTAAGAGAGTGAATCTGATTTATCTTTTTTAAGTCTAAGCAACGTGGGAATCTAATTTAGAGAAGCAATAAATGGCGCTCTTAAACTTTAAAAGTAAGTGGAAATCATGAATCAAAGGTTGTTACTATTGTTATGATTCATTTAATTGTTATGCATGTGATCCTTTGATAGACATTAGGAAATTGTATCCTGAATTTTTTATTTCCGCACTTTGTATTCCTACATCTCCTACTTTACAATAACTCACTCAAGTTTTTAGCCCAATACAAGAGTTCACTAAAGCCTTGAACCAAATTTCTAAGTTACAAACTCTTGAAAAAATAAACTTTAAGAATTTAGAACTCAAAATTATATAGGAACTGTAGAACTTGGTGGAACTGACTCAAATGTAGATCTAACACAATATATTACGTTATGAATCTCTTTCTACCACCAAGATACATCACCTTTTCAACATCTAAAGCCCAAATCCTACTACTAGATGTTTTCCTTATTAAATATACTTTTTTTCCTAAGTAAGTAAATAGATTAATGAACCACAATTTACTACCTAAACCAAACCTAAAAGGAAGCAAACCAACTAGGTTAGACTCCGTCAATCGTTAGGCAGGTAAACAAAGCCAATCCATGCCAACTAATTACAGCAATGATGCAGCATCTAGTTCAATTTACAAACTAAGAAACCAGTTGTAATCCTTCTCAGAGATCTTCTTAGCATGACTACAAGTACTCTAATTCTAGTAACATTCTTAATTTGCTTAACAACCATGGTAATACTAGATACACAATGATTCCAAGACTGAAGCAACTAGTCCTGTGAATATATAAGAACAGATAAATTAATGGAGTATAACAACAAAAGTACCGCAACATCACTTGAGACTACAAATTAGTTGACATTTAATAAGTGAAGTCCAACTCAACCATTATAATAACTATTTCCTAGATATATTACCAAACGATCCAAGCTCATACTCAGTACACTTTCACAAATATATGTACAGATGACAATTGCATTGTCCAACTGTATCCATTTTTTAGTAAAAATAAGTAAATCAATAAGTAATAAAATAAACGACTTGACGCAAATCCTAATAATATACAATAAACGACTTGACGCAAATCCTAATAAGATACAATATAAACGACTTGACGCAAAATCAATAATTAGTCTTGATTGGCCCTTGGGTGTATCCATTTTTGGATAAAAATAAGTAATAAAATTAAGCTTTTAATGTAGAGAATAATGTCACATGCTAAACATTTAAGAAAGTGGCATTATTTATCATTCTTATTGATGTTAACACTTGACCTGAACATACAGGAAATAAACTGAAGTTACATTTTAGTTTCCTAAGCATGTCGAGAGTGGATACTATAGGTAATAAGATGCAACATTATATATACTTACGGCTGACTAGTCTTTCACAATCCGCGAAACATCATCTTAACTTCTCTTAAATTATCTAGGTGAGTAGTATTTCACAATCGACAAAACATCTTTAACCCTTAATTTCATTACTAAATCTTAAATAACCCATATAACTCATCTACTTAAGCATACTATCATTAAAACGTTACATATAGTGAAAGAAGAGGGCGGATTATTATGGAGGAAGCGAGAAAAAAAGAGGTCATTGGTCTTATTTAGTTGTAGTTAATTAACGTTAATGACTTAAATAGAGGTGTATGAGGGTTTAGCAACGGAACTAGAAAATAATGACTACAAAAGCTAATAGTCAGTCATGAAGGGCATATGATGAACTTTAAAGAAATTAAGGGGTATGAGGTAAATTTTGAAAAGTTAATTTGAGGATATATGAAAAAAAAAAAAATTTAGAAAGGGATAACGGTAAAAATGACTACATAGAAAAGCGAGATGCATGTAGATTAATGAGCTAGCTTATTTAAAATTATAATATTTTTAGTTTTGAAGGAAGGGGGAAGATTGATATAACCCATTATACCCTAATAGGTCCGACAAAAACATAACGCACAACTAAAATTCTTTCGACCTAGTATATTATATTCTAAAACCAAAAGAAAGTCGACATTTCATAAATTCAAATTGAATGCCTCTATATTTTAGTTGTTTGATGCATTTCTCGAATTATAACCTATAATTTGTTGGTATATATTCGATGCGATTATAAGATCGAGCATAGCTTGAGTGTTAGCTAGTTAATATGATCACCCTACACACCCATAGTTATTGGTAATAAGTCGAACTTGACCATCTTATATATTCAACTTAATTTAAATTAACCATCTTAGAAACACTTTTACCAGATACCAAACAAAGATGGATTTCATGAGAATCAAAATACAAAGTATATAGTGTGAGAATTGATGATTTATTTAACGAAGTATCTTAGCTGGTTGCAAATTAAAAAGAGAAAACAATCATACAAGGTGGATATTTTTAAAAAAAGGGGTCTTAAGATTTTTTTTGTAAAAAAAGTGTTTATAATTGAAATAAGTTCAAAGATAATGTATAATATAAATTTTCACACTATTTAAATATCAATCTATATCTTTTCTAAAGACCAAATTGTTTCAAACCATGTAACCCTATAAATATCAATTTATATATCCTATAACCAAAACCCCGTACCATATAACCCTGTAACCTATCACTGATATTTATTAATATAATAATCACCCCTTACTTGCTAGTATTTCCTTTTCTTTTCAATATAAACTTAACGATGCTACGATAAGAGTGTGGACATAATTTAAATATAAAACATATTAATTTCTATAAAAGAACTCATATTTTAAAACCCTATAACCCCATATCATATAATCCTGTCCCTTATAACCTCATACTCTATAATCTTGTACCATATAACCCCATAGTCATTAATATAATAATAACCCCTCACTTGCTAACATTGGTTTTTTTTTTCCCTTTAATTTCAATGTAAACCTAATGATGCTATAATAAGAGTTTTGCTACAATTTAAATATCAAACATATCACATTTTATAAAACAACCAACATTTTCTAACATAGAAAATAAAAATTTTTGGGACACTAATTACGGCTCTCGAGGAATTGAACCTGAGTCTCCACATGTATAACACTAATAACAATTTGGATGTAGCACAAGCAACCATGTTGATGGGGGTATCAGAACATCAATATTTACAACTCAATATTACTTACTCCCTCCATCCCGGAATAGTCTGAATACTTTCCTTTTATGTTTGTCCCAAATTAGTTTGAATACTTCCTTTTTTCGCATGGTTTCACTAGTACTATGTTATTTCTTTTAAATTCCTTTGGTCCACACTCTATCTTTTTCAATAAAAAGTTACCCAACTTTCTCTCTCATCCAATAAAAAAGAGCTCCACCAACTCCTATCACATCTACTTTTTAAATAAAAATAACATTTGATAACCACACTACAACTTATCACCTTAAACTACGGGTGCGAACAAGTGTTCATATCTTTTTTGGGACGAAGGGAGTATACGAATTGTGCTACTATATATGTACAATAATTAATGTGATATTTAAAAAATGTGTTCGATAAATATTATTAGTTTTGATACCAAATAAACATTTAATATATTTTCTTCTCACCATGGGTTTTAATGGAAGATGGATTAACTTGATTATGTGTTGTGTGTTAACGTTCTCCTAATCCTTCGTTTTCAATAGGGCGTTGGAGGGATGGCTAGGCCATCTCTTTGGCTCCGTCAAGGAGATCCGCTCTCATCTAATGTCTTCATTTTGGTTGCGAGATGCTTTCTCTAAGATGTTGCGGGGAAAAGGTCGGGGATGGGCTTCTCCATGGGGCTAAAGCCGGCCGTGCTGGGTCTGTGATCTCTCAATCTCTTGTTTGCGAGATGATAGCCGCCTATTTGTAAGAGCAAATCGATAGGATTGATCTACGGTAGTTGATATTCTCAACCAATTAATATGAAGCGGCTTTTGAGCGAGAAAATTAACTATTAAAAGTCATAAGTCTCTTTTAGTAGGGGGTGAGTGCGGAGACCGGAGAAGAAATTATGAGTGTCTTGAATATGCGATAGGTTGATAGTTATGAAAAGTATCTCGGGATTCCCACTTTGTTGTCGGAAGCTCGAAAAAAGTGTTTTTAATCCTTTTTGGAAAGAATTTGGAAGAAATTGAGTGGTTGGAAAGGGAAATTTCTCTCTGGGCGGGAAACGAGGTTTTATTGAAGTCGTTCATCCAAGCAATTCGGACATATCACATGGGTGTGTATAAGTTGCCTGTTTACGTAATCCAGCGTATTCACTCTTCTATGGCTCGGTTTTGGTAGGGGCAAAAAGGTTCACGACGGAAGATCATTGGAAGAGTGGGAGTCTTTATGTACCTTGAAATGTTCTGGGATATGGGATTTAAAGACCACTCGATTTTTAATGATGCTCTTTTGGGTCGTCAAGCTTGGATACTTGTAAGGGCGCCTGATTCGTTGTTCGGGCGTGTAATGAAGGCGAATTATTACCCCAAGTGTGAGTTCCTTGAGTCCTCACTAGGATTGATGGGAAGCTATTATTGGAGGAGCTTATGGAGTGTGAAAGCGTTGATAAAGGAGGGGATGGTGTGGAGAGTTGGGGAGGGTGTTCAATATATGGAATGATCTGTGGCTATCGGATGATGGGAATAGGTTTGTTACTAGTCTTTGCGAATGATGCTTTGTGGGACGTGTGTAGGATTTATTTGATTTGGGGCGCATGGATTGGAATCATGAGTTTATAGCAACTCTTTTCAATAAGTGAGATACCTAATGTATTCTATTGCTCTAGTTTTAATTCTATTGTTTGGTCTCATGTTCGTAGAGTTAGAATTTTGTCACCCTTCATTTAGCGAATTAGTTCCTTTTGGTATTGAACAAGTATGGGAAAATCATTGCCCTTGTGTTATTTCCCATATGTACTTGTGGACACTTTGTCCCTGAATTAATGGAACTTTTTTCTTTTCCCCTCAAAAAAATGGTTAGACTATTGACACCAAACTTGATACATACTTCATAATAATCTGTCCAAATTTTGATAAAAATCTCACGAGCTAAGCATAAAAGATGACTTCATTAGTGCCATTAATGAGTTTTATAGTATTAGTCAATTCAAGCCTCCTAATCATACATCATTTGTGATAATAATTAACTTGGGGTGAGTCGGGTGACTAAATACATATAAATATAGATAAACAGTTATGGTTAAGGGAGTCGATACCTTCTAATTAAATATAGACATCCTCATATTGGAAGAATACTATTATATGAGGAAAACTTACTTGTTACTCATAAGGTGTTAGGGATGAGTAGGGTACATCACTAAACACGTAGAGATTCACTAGTAGAAAAATGTTGATTTGCGTCTCATAAATTGCGTCGTACAGGCGGGTGAGCCGACGCAGAAGTATCATTTGCGTCAGATGGGTGTTGCGTCGGAAGTGCATTCGTCCCAAATACTGAAAGTAAATGGTGGGAAAATCATGTGCGTCGGATGCTTGCTATGTTCGACGCACATGAACCTAAGCAATTTGCGTTGAATGCTTTGCTACGTGAGACGCAAATGAATATATTAGGGGATTTGCGTCGAGTCCATCTAGGCCCATCAGACGCGAGATCAATCCAGCAGACCCACTTACCTTTTAATTCACACGCCCAACTCATCCCTCTCTAACCTAAAATTCTCACTCTCACCCTCTAACCTAGAACTCCCATTCTCTCACCCTCTAACCTTCATCCCCTTCTTGAATCTCTCTAATCTCCTCTCTCCCTCCCCTTCTTCTCCTTTTCCCCGGAAAATGAAGCGAAGATCTGTTCATTTGTTCTCGAATTTCATTCGTTCGTTCGTATTTTCAGCGAATGGTTTGGGTTTGTAAATTTTCAACTTTAGGGCAAGATGATTCAATCGGTGCCGCTTGTGATTGGCCAGTGCATGGAGATGGTGATTGTGATTCAATCGATACCGTTTCTCTCTCCCTCTCATCTACCTTGATCTCTCTTTCGCATCTCTCTTTCGCATCTCACTTTCGCATAATCGCATCTCACTTTCGCATAATCGCATCTCATCAAGCAGCGAGCGAGTCAATTCGACGGAGAGTTGCGGCAAAAAGAGATGAAAATGGAGAAGATAAAATGGCGAGGAGAGAGAATGCGAAGCTTTAATGACGGAAAATAGAGAGAGATTTGAAGCTTTAACGGCGAGTGCAACTGGTTGAAGCAGTGAAGGATTGAAGCGTAAGATGTGAAAATTCAATATAAATATTTTGTAATTTTTCTGTTTTATTTTATGTAATTTCTCGATTTTATTTTCTGTAATTTCTCTGTTTTATTTTACGTAGTTTGTATTTTTTTGTAATTAGTGTTGTAAAACGCCACTTCCTATTTTTTTGTAGTTAGTGGTTTGGATCTATTATCAATATAAATTTGTTTTAATTTCCATAGTTTGTAATACAATTTTGACTTCATCAGCACAAAAATGGATGTTGTTTATGTTGCCTCTAATTTATGAATTTCTAGCTCTATTTTTAAGCTATTAAGTTCAAAAGATGTAAAATATAATTTGGAATATAAATTCAAACTAGAAAGTTTTGTAAATAATAAAACAGATACGTAGCACTCACATAAAAAACAACACTTAATTGAAAAAGAACCGAAAGTATATCTTGTCGACATAATAACATATACTATCAAGCAACTAGCAAATAAAATAATGCAATGCAACACACAAGACTATATTAAAATAAAATTGAAGTTTATCTTTAAGTTGCAAAACACAAAATACATTAAACACAAATAAACCGATAAGGCTATAAATTACTTCGCTTTAGCGCACTCTAATAAAAGAGAAAATAAATTACATGTAAGAGACCACTGCAAATAAGATTAGCAAACTTGGTAGACTAATTCCACCAATAATACAAGTAAATATACATATAATGTATGCTCCATAAGCATGAGAGCACACCACATTCCCATAAGGCTTCCCTTTACTTACTCTACCCATCACACTCTCATTATAGTGAAACAACTAAACCAAATATTAAACAAATTTTATATCCTATGGCAAACTAATAATTCTAAAGAATCATTAGCTACTCTTTTTCGAGTTTAGGAGCGTTTTGCTCGATACCAACTGTAACACCCTAGAATTTCAAAGTGGAAAGGAAAGAAATAATAATAGTATTATAAGACGATGGCGGAAACATCGTCTTTTGGGAATGCCACTTCTAATACAAAGGTATTTAAATAACTATGTTAAGAGACCAACTAAAATAAATAATATCAATAAATAACTAATTCATAGTATTCCAAATGAGAAAAGTCTAACTAGCAGTCTAGGCCTAAAACAACTATCATTTCATTCTCGCATCTCAACCCGAGCCCAAAACCAAAGAAGATTCCCATCAACAAAACCTGCAAAATATACAACAAACATCCTGATCGGTGAGGAGTAACTAGCGGTTCTCCCGAACAAAGAAATCAAAGTACAATTCGGACATATAAGGTCGAGACAACTATGACTTGCATCCAAAATCATAAAGCTCTCAAGTAATACAAAAGATAAAATGAATAAATCATCTCAAGAGTACTTTTATAAAAATGAAAGTATAGGTAAAACAAGTGATTGAGTCGAAAACGAACGCAGATGAATCGCAATTCACTTCCTAAGGTTTGTCATATCGCAATCTCAGGTCTTAAACATATAAAGAGGGTTGATTCATAATAACAAGTGTTTTAAACACACAAACAAGGGTCATTAAGGGGACTTTTGTATTTTCCCTATCTTATATTAAAATCCATTGAGTATCTTGGATGGAACAATTTTTTTAATTCAATTCTTGTACTTTTCCACCTTTTTGTTTGAATACTCCTACAAATTTTTTTGCAAAAAGGTCCTTGTTGGTGGCTTTGAAGCCACTAACATTTAGTGTTTTATCATTGCTCGACATTGTGTAGCTTACTCCATCTAGAGATGGGCATGGGTAGGGTGCAGGTCGGGTCGGGCCGGACCCTAGACCCGGACCCTAAAACTTTTGTTCGACCCGGACCCGGGACTCGGACCTCAAGGGTCTTGAAAAGGCTGGACGCGGATCCGGACCCTTAGGGTCTACGAGGTCTAGGCTATTTCCTTTATTTTTGACAAATTTATAATACCATTTATATTTCTTCACCTTATATAGTGCCTATGATATGTAGTGTTTAGAGTATGCGTCTAGGGTCTAGGGTCAAAATGACAAAAGTTGGAATTTTTGGATAAATACAAAGGTTTTTTTATCTAAAATACAAAAGACAAAAAACATCTTAAACAACTTTAGGGTCCAAGTGTAGGGTTTGAGTAGTGTACGGGTTTTAGAATATTAAGACTCAAACTCATACCTCAAGAGTTTCACTTTCACTTGGACCTAGACCCACTTAAGGTCTGAAAAATTTGGACCCATACCCTAAAATTAGGGTCGGGTCCAATGGGGTCATGTACCCATGTCCATCCTTATCTTCGTCCCATGTAGAAAGGAAGCGCTTCGGGAACACATCTTTTGCTACCACATATGTCAAAGTTTTGGACTAAATGGCTCACCTTTTATGGAAACAACTAGTATTTTGGC
The DNA here is from genome assembly GCA_947646795.1 of Beta lomatogona. Classification (NCBI taxonomy): domain Eukaryota; kingdom Viridiplantae; phylum Streptophyta; class Magnoliopsida; order Caryophyllales; family Amaranthaceae; genus Beta; species Beta lomatogona. The sequence goes on along the minus strand of CANSNZ010000395.1, from coordinate 5,752 downwards.
CCGACGATGCCTCGGGTGGACTAAAATAAACAAAAATATTATTATTCATAAATTTCATAATTCATTTTGTTGCTTTTTGTATTTTTTGTCCAATGAGAAATTAAAAATTTAATGTCATGACGTGATAGGTAAAATCAACATTAAAGGTTGTTTGATTTTGAAAACAATAGCTTGAAAGGAATTCGGATAAGATAATATATCATCAATAGTCTCTTGTTAGTACGGAAATAAGAGTCTTTGGAGATGTAAATAGTTGTTTAAGTCTTTTTAGTTAAATATGATTATTATAAGGCTTTATCATATTTTAATTTAAATATTAGACAATAAAGTTATAGTGTATTGATGGTGAGCTCTAACATTTTATTTCAAGGTCAGGTGTTCGATACCTTGCGGTTACAAAATGTTTATATTTTTTTAAATTGAGGAGTTCACATGAATGTAAAACATTTGAATTATCGGTTTGAAAAGAGTATCACGTGGCATATAGGAGTCTTTAGGAGCACCTTTTTAATATATTTGTATAGATAAGCGTAAATATAATACAACCTACTTGCATGCATAAACTCCTTAACTTATTCAAATTAGCAAAACAAACCTTAAATATATACAAAGTTTATTACACAAAGAAATCCTAATAAGATACAGTAAACGACTTGACGCAAATCAATTCTTAATCGCCTTGGTCCTTTGGGGGTATACATTTTTGGGTAAAAATAATTGTAATAAAATTAAGCTTTTAAAGTCGAGAATAATATCACATGCTATATAATTAAGAAAGTGGCATGATTTATTATTCTTATTGACGTTGACACTTGACCCGAACACAGGAAATAAAATGAAGTTACATTTTAGTTTCCTAAGCATGTAGAGACTGTTAACTGTAGGTAATGAGATGAAACATTATCCGGGTGACTAGTATTTCACAATTGACGAAACATCATCTTAACTTCCATTATATTATGTAGGTGAGTAGTCTTTCACAAATGACGAAACATCTTTAACACTTTGATTTCGTTACTAAATTTTAATTAACCCATATTTAACTCATTTACTTAATTATATTACCATTGAAACATCACATATAGCCAAAGAAGAGGGTTGAATATTATGGAGGAAGCAAATTAAAAAGGGTTATTGGTGATATTTAATTGTAGTTAGATTAAGGTTAATGACTTAAATAGAGGTGTGTTAGGGTTTAGCAACGGTATTAGAAACTCTTGATTAAAAAAGCTAACAATTGTTAGTCATGAAGGGCATATGATGAACTTTTAAGAAATTAAGGAGTATGAGGTAAATTTTGAAAAGTTTGATGGTATATGGTGTTCAAAAACAAAATTACACACGCGTTAATCGACTACATAGAAAAACGAGATGTAGATTAATGACCTAGCTTGTTTAAAATTATATTATCTTGAGTTTTAAAGGAAGTGGGAAAATTGATCTAACCCAATATATCCCAATAGGTCCAACAAAAAAATAACAAAATTAGGACTTGATTGCCCTACACTCCCATAGTTATTGGAAATAAGTCGAACTTGATCATCTTATATATTCAACTTAATATAAATTAACCATCTAAGAAACACTTTTACCAAATACCAAACAATGATGGATTTCATGAGAAACAAAATACAAAGTATATTGTGTGAGAATTGACAATTTATTTAACGAAGTATCTTAACTGGTGGCAAATTAAAAAGAGAAAACAATCATACAAGGTGGTTATTTAAAAAAAAAAAAAAGGGGGTCTTTAGATTTATTTATTTTTGTAAAAAAAGTGTTTATCATTGAAATATCAATCTATATATTTTCTAAAGACCAAATTGTTTCAAACCATGTAACCCTATAAATATCAATTTTTATATCCTATAACCAAAACCACATACCCTATAACCCTGTAACCTATCACCTGATATTTATTTAATGTATTTATCACCCCTTACTTGCTAATATTTGCTTTTCTTTTCAATATAAACTTAACGATGCTACGATAAGAGTGTGGACATAATTTAAATATATAAAACATTTGAACATCAATATTTACAACTCAATATTACTTATTCCCTCCATTCCATAATAGTGTGAATACTTTCCATTTTATGTTTGTCCCAAATTATTTTGAACACTTCCTTTTTGGCATGGTTTCCACTATTACTATGTTATTTCTTTTACACTCCTTTTGGTCCACACTTATATCTTTTTTGATAAAAAAGTTGCCCAACCTTTCTCTCAATCCCAATAAAAAAGACTCCCTAAAAGTGACACTAAAAATAAAAACATGTACCTTGCTTAGGTAAGTTAATTAGCTTTGAATAATTTTGTTGCCATCATTTGATGAAAAAAGTGTAACTTTTGTAACGAGGCAACAAAAATATATTATTTTTGCTGTGCTACTTAACAATATTTAAAAAATCCGTTGCCAATTACGTTTCTAAAATGCCCTTGTTTTTGTAGTTGGGTCCAAGTGTAGGGTCTGCAGTAGCGGGACCCCTAAGAGTTTCACTTTGACCCGGACACATACCGGACCCTTATGGTCTGAAAAAAGTTGGACCTACACTCTAAAATTAGAGTCGAGGTCAAATAGGGGTGCAGTTAGGGTCTTGGACCCATGCTCAATCCTTAGCTCCGGTCCCATGTAGAAAGGAAGCGCCACATGAACACATCTTTTGCTACCATATATGTCAATGTTTTAGACTAAACCGCTCCACCTTTTATGAAACAATAACCGTAAATTTAATACAACCTACTTGCATGCCTAAACTCCTTAAATTATTAAAATTAGCAAAAATACACCTTAAATATATACAAATTCTATTACACATAGAAATCCTAATAAGATACAATAAACGACTTGACGCAAATCAATACTTAATCGACTTGGTCCTTGGGCGTAAACATTTTTCGGGTAAAAATAACTAAATAAGTGTAAAAAAAATTAAGCTTTTAATGTCAAGAATAATACCACATGCTATATATTTAAGAAAGTGGCATTATTTATTATTCTTATTGACGTTGACACTTTACACCCTCAATATTACTTACTCCTTCCATTTCGTAATAGTGTGAATCTTTTCCTTTTATGTTTGTCCCAAATTAGTTTGAGCAACTTTCTTTTTTGGCATGGTTTCACTATTACTATGTTATTTCTTTTTACACTCCTTTGGTCCACACTCTATCTTTTTGATAAAAAGTTACCCAACTTTTCTCTCATCCAATAAAAAGACTCCACCTACTTCCCTATCACATCTACTTTTTTTAATAAAATAATATTTGATAATCACACTCAACTTATCGCCTTAAATTACGTGTGCGAACAAGTGTTCAATATCTTTTTGGGACGAAGGGAGTATACCAATTGTGCTACTATATATGTACAATAATTAATGTGATATTTAAAAATTGTGTTCGATAAATATTATTGGTTTTTGATACCAAATAAACATTTAATATATTTTCTTCTCACCATGGGTTTTAATAGAAGATGGATTAACTTGATTATGTCTTGTGTGTCAACGTTCTCCTACTCCTTAGTTTTCAATAGGGCGTTGGAGGATGGCTAGGCCATCTATTTGGCTCAGTCAAGGAGATCAGTTCTCACATTATGTCTTCATTTTGGTTGTAGATGCTTTCTATAAGATGTTGCGGGCTAAGGTTAGGGGTGGGCTCCTCCATGGGGCTAAAACCAGCCGTACGGGTCCCGTGATCTCGCGTCTCTTGTTTGCGATGATAGCTGCCTATTTGTAAGAAGCAAATCGACGAGATTGCTCTAGAGTAATTGATATTCTCAACCAATTAATATGAAGTAGCTTCCGAAGCGAGAAAAATTAACAATGAAAAGTCATAATTCTCTTTTAGTAGGGGTGAGTACGGAGACCGAGAGAAGAAAGTGTGAGTGTCCCGAATATGCGGCAAGTTGATAGACATGAAAAGTATCTCGGAATTTCCACTTGTTGTTGGAAGCTCGAAAAAGTGGTTTTTGAAGCCCTTTTGGAAAGAATTTGGAAGAAATTGAGTGGTTGGAAGGGGAAATTTCGGTCTCAGGCAAGAAAGGAGGTTTAATTGAAGTCGTTCATCCAAGCAATTCGGACTTATCTCATAGGTGTTTATAAGTTGCTCGTTTCTATAATCCAACGTATTCACTCTAATATGGCTCGGTTTTGGTGGGGGCAAAAGGTTCACGACGGAAGATCATTGGAAGAGATTGGGAGTCTTTATATACCTTGAAATGTTTTGGGGGTAAGGGATTTAAAGACCTCTCGATTTTTAATGATGCTCTTTTGGGTCATCAAGCTTGGATATTTGTAAGGGCACTCGATTCGTTGTTTGGGCGTGTAATGAAGGCGAATTATTACCCCAAGTGTGAGTTCCTTGAGTCCTCACTAGGATTGATGGGAAGTTATTATTGCAGGAGCTTATGGAGTGTAAAAGCATTGATAAGGGAGGGGATGGTGTGGAGAGTTGGGGAGGATGATCAATATATGGAATGACCCGTGGCTATCGGATGATGGGAATAGGTTTGTTACTAGTGATGCGAATGATGATGTCGGATGTGTGTTATTTGATATGGGGCGCATGGATTGGAATCATGAGTTTATAGCCTCTCTTTCAATGAGCGAGATACCTAATGTATTCTATCTATGCTTATTAGTCACACTGGACTTTGGGACGAGATTACTTGGGCTCTTACAAAGGATGGATGCTATTCGCTTCGATGGCATATATGTTGTGGGAAAGGTGGTAGTTTTGATGAGTTTCACCAAGCTTGGACCACGATCTGGGGCTTGAGGTAAGCCCAAAAGCCGCTCGTCTTTTACTCTAGAGATGTTGCAATGTACACTCCCTGTTTGTGGCCTTCTTGAGGCTCACTATTTGTCTCGATGAGCTAATTGCCCCGTTGCACATGGCCCCAAGATGAATTCGATGTTCATGCTCTTATTTGATTTCAAGCTATAACAGAACTGTGGAGGGAGTGCGATTGTGAAGCGATGATAAACCTGGGGTGAGGTAGGAAGTTTGAAGGAGCTTGTCATAAAGTTGGAAAGAGATGGATCAAAAGATTGTTCAAGGAGGTGTGTTCTTGTGCTTGATCGGTAAAGGGAGTAAAATTGCCGTCATTGAAGGCAAAATTACTCCCATATGTTATTATAGCTTGGGTGCATCGCTCTGGGCGAGTGGATCTGATAAATATGCATCTCCACTTTATGGCACAAAGTGTAATCCCGTAGTGTGAGTTGAGTTCAAAGACTGGCAGCAAGCTCCACTTGTGGGTCAATAAAATTATCGATGATGCTGCGGCCTCTCGGAAGAAGGTTGGTTTAGGAGTGGAGGCGAGAGATCATGAGGGGGGTTTTGTTTGCAACCACCGAGACGTTCGAGGGATGCGTGGACGCCAAGATCGTCGAGCTAGGGCGCTGGAGATGGCGCCTAGGGCCAGGGTAGCGGGAGGTGTTGCCGACGCAATGGTAATCGGATCAGAGGGGGTTTATAAACCGCTTTCTAAAGGGACCACTTTGCATCGATTCGACGGTGACGCTTCTAGTAGGTATTTTCTTCTTTTTGCTCTAGTTTTGGCTCATGCACGTTTGGTCTCATGTTCGTAGAGATGAGAATTTGTCGCCCATCATTTAGCCGAAATTAGTTCCTTTTAGGTATTGAACAAGAGTACGGGAAAATCATCGGGCCTAGGTGTTATTTCACGCATATGTACTTCTGTGAACACTTTTGTCCCCTAATTCAATGGAACTTTCTCTTT
>CANSNZ010000394.1:0-113883 GCA_947646795.1 Beta lomatogona | reverse complement strand
TTATGGATGACATGAGATTAAAATTATGGTCTAGCAATTTTATTTCAATGTTCGTCCCTTTTCATCTACAATTGGAGTCTTTAAAGTTTCCGTTGATTCTCTATCTTTTTCCTTAAATCTCATTGAGACTCAACACAACTCTCATTTATAATCATTATCTCAGAGTAGTGAAGCTTCAAAGTTTAGGGCTTGCTTGTTCGATAATAATGTCCGTTTGCAATTTCGATCGATTTAAAACGTTCAAAAGTTATAAGATGTGCTTCTTTTTCCAATTAGCTAAATGGTATAAAAAAAACATATCTATTTACTTCTATTTAATTATAAAAAATAACATTGTCAACGACATATAAGAAAACTTACTTTTTGGCAAGATTCATTAGAATTGGATGCATACTCTTTAGTATTTACTATACTTTTTCTTATATTTGCATTCTTCTTATATAAACTTCATAAGTACATATTTGTAATTTTTTATACAGTGATTAAGAGCAATTTGTAAAGTTACATTAAACTCCCGATTTGTTGAATCCGATAAAAAATCATCTTAAATAGTTAATATATGAGAAAAAGGAAGAAAACGAAAGTGGGGTAGTGAACGTCGTGTACTCAGTTTCATAAAATTTAGCAAAAATTAAGTCTATATTTCATCGACTATGTCTATATCGCTAGCTAGTGTGTTTTTATAAAAAAATTTTATAAAGGTAAGAAAAAGGAATATTAAGATACCTCCGCATGAGGTAAATGCTGCTTAATTTATCAGTTCCAAGGATTTTGTGAATGGCAAGAACTATTTCAAGGATCAATATAGAAAGTTGACTCTACTAAGTGTCCGAGCGTATGCGATCCAATCCGAGCTGCTTTATTTGCTTCCCGATAGATGTGGCGAATCTCCAAGAAGAAAAAGAGTTGAGCATACTCTTGATATCTTCGAACTATATCGCCAATTTGCCATGACGGAGTCAGAACCTTTACGAAGCATTGATGACCGGGAGGTTGTCCCCATCGATTTGTAAGTGTTGTATGTCATCCTGGTGGAAGTAAAACTCCCCGGTGAAGTGCCATGGCTTCCGCAATGAAAACCCCGAAGAGTTCCCCTAAGTTGATAGCTTTTGCTCCGAGAACATTTTCCAAGGTTATCTCTAATGATTATACTGGCTCCGCTGCGGCGGTAGTTAGAACGGAGCCGTCGGTTGAGTTTGTGATGATGTGGGGGAGGTGGCTCCCAATTGACAAGGAAGAAGGAGTTGTTAGCTTCACGGGTGAACGAGTGAGATGGATTGAGGAGAGGGCTTCCTGCGCTGACATGTATGTCGACAGAATTACGCATCTTCCACACATTAAAATGAAACTTAGCCTCTATGGAAAATGTGGTAGATATTTAACTTTTCATTATTGAAGATGATGTTGTTTCCTTTCTTTCCAAGTACTCAGATGCAGAAGACGAATTTGTGTAATACGAAGGGCTTAGTTCGTAAGGCGACCAGAGCGAAAGAAGTGAGTCATTTGTTGTAATGTTTGGGAGCCAATTTACTGAACTCTGGAGTTTTGCCAAAAGTTTCAAAGTTGTGGACAAGAGAGAAATAAATGATCTATAGTTTCTTCGTGTTGATTACAGAAGCCGCATATGTTTGTTCCAATAATGTGGGACGTTTGAGTAAGATCAAACGAACCCCTAAACTGTTGTGGCAAATTTGCCAAAGGAAGATTTAAAGCTTTGGAGGAAAGTTTAACACGCAAATCCATCTAAAAGGCCACTTCTCTTGGTTTGAGGGAAGATTGTGAGCTAGCCAAGTAGGCGATTTAATTGAAAAGTCACACGAGGGCTTGGCCCCATAATGGACTATCGGGCATATCGATTGAGGTAGGGAATGCCCTTAATTCTGTTTATCGATTTTACGCGAAGTAGACCCTTCGCTTCTGAATATCCCGGTATGGTTTGGAAGAATAAATCCATCTAGGGCTAGATGTAAGTCAATCCTGATTAGTAGGTATCCCAAGAATGGAGATGAGGCTGTATGGGCACACCAATTATGTAGCCAAAATAAAATGTCTTTTCCGTTATCGATTTTCCATCGAATGCCCTTACGTAAGATATCTCTTTGCCGTAAGATTTTTCTCCAAATAGGTGAATCTTGAGGCTTGGGGGAGCAAGAAAAGAAGGACTTATTTTTGAGGTATTTTTCTTTGATAAGATTAACCCATATATTTTTGGGTTAGTCATGATTTTCCATCCTAACTTAGCAAGGAAAGCTTTGTTCATGGGAAGGGTTTTCCTAAGGCCTAAACCGCCTAACGATTTTGGCTGGCGGATTCTGTGCCACGAAAATAAGAGGGTGGAATTTTTTTTTTTGTTGTTTTGTTTCCAAAAATATTTTTACGTGGGAGATGGTCAATTTTATGTGCAATATCCGTAGGGAGAGAAAGATGCACAAACATATGATGGCGGGGCCTCAAGGTTGCTTTGAATTAGGGTGAGCCAACCTAGTCCGGGAAAGGAAATTTGCCTCCCAAGTGGTTGATTCTTTGTTCCGATTTTTACAAAATACGTTTGAAATCATCTTTGGTAGGGTGGTACGAGCTGAAGAAAATGCCTAAGTACCGGCCTAGATTGGAGTTAGGGATCATGTTGAAGTGGCTAGCTAGAGGCGCATCTCTTTGATTAGTAACTTGTTTTGAGAAAATGATGGGGCCGACTTGTGGAAGTTGACCAGTTGCCCTGACATGATACATAAATGATCAATAATATTTTTGAGGTTATGGCATGATGTGGCTGCAGCTTTATAGAATAAGAGACTATCATCGAACATTTGGCGGGAATAGTAGGAGATTTGGGGGGATAGTTTGATTCCTTCCCGAGTTTTTTCTTAGCTTGTGGCCATGAGCTTACGTATGAAAACTTCCATACAGAGAATGAAAAGGTAAGGGGAGAGTGGGTCCCCTTGCCTTAAGCCTCTGGAGGGACGGAACCATGGAGAGGATTGACCATTGACCTTTAAGGAGTAAGAGACTTTAGTAACGCATTCTTTGATCCATTTGATCCATTGCTCTGGAAAACCAAAAGCAGTTAAGCATTGCCATAAGAAATCCCATTCGATTCTATCGTACACTTTTTCCATATCCAATTTTAGCGCACACCATCCTGTTGAATTTTTAGATTTTCGAAAAGTATTTAAAATTTCAGAACAATAAGTATGTTGTCATGGATAGAGGGTCTTGTGTGAAAACATTTTGGAGGGGCAAATTTCTCTTTCCAATATAGGTCTAAGCCTATTGACAAGAAGCTTTGAAATAGCTTTGTAAATAGTATTGATGAAACTAATTGATCTAAAGTGATTCGGATTCTCGGGAGCATCAGTTTTTGGAATAAGCGTAATTAGAGTATGATTCAGGGAATGAGGAGTTTTCCATGATGGAAGAAACTTTGGATTGCTTGAATCAAGTCGTTTCCTAAAATAGGCCAACATGCTTGGTAAAATTTCCCTCCATAGCCATCGACCCGGGTGCATTTAGGGATTGATATCGAAGAAAGCCGATTTAATTTCCTGCGGCGAGACCGGGGATAGCGCGGTTGATGTGGTCTTCTTGAGACCATGTGGTTGAGAAACCGTAGATTTATTTGTCTGTTAGGGTCTGTATTACTTTGCAATCGATTCAGGAAAGAGTTAGTGAGCACTTCGGAGATGTCATGATGGGAAGTAACCCATTGTCCAATGTCATTTTTTAGCCTGAAAATGGTATTGGTTGCTATTTTGGCTTTCATCTTATTGTGGAAAAATCAGAGTTACGATCACCTTGGGGTGAGCCAAGTCTTCCTTGATTCTTTGCCCCAGTTTCTTTGATTGAATAATAATAACATTTCCCGTTGGCGAATTAGTCTATTGATATGGTCTATTAGAATGCGATTGAAAGGTTGTTTCCATAAATCTGTTTGCAGCTGATTAATTTTTTCCTCATTTATTATGAGCTTGTTATTGGCACGCTTGTATTTTTGTCTTGACCATGATTTGACGAGGTTCTTGATATCTTGAAGTTTAGATTGTATTCTGTAAAATCTAGAGCCTTTAATTATGCTGTTCCAAGCTTTTTTAACTGTCATATGAGACTCTTGGTCTAAAGACCAAAAGTTTTGGAACCTGAACGACGATGGTCTAGATTGAATATCATCATTGGTAGAGAAGAAGAGAGGAGCGTGGTCTCAAACCGTGAAATTACCATACATTACGTTATTATGAGGGACGTCATCAAAGAAAGAAATGTGGCTGATTGCTCGATCGATGCGTTCAAAAACAATTTGGTTATGATGTATCCCTTGCCACGAAGTGCATGGAATATCCATGGCAGCGTTGGTACTCAAGAAATGTGGTAATTGATTCACTCCATATGGTCTTCCTCCTAGCTTATCACTAGGATAGCACATTTCATTTAAATCTCCTAGAAGGAGCCAAGGAGTGTTAATACCAGCAACATGATTCGAAAGATTTTCCCAAAAAACTGCCTTCTCGAGAGATTGAGCAGGGGCATAAACCCCTATATATTAATGCATAGTGTTTGTTTGATGGTTTATAAACGATGTCTAACTGCAAAGAGATCATTTTTATAGTGGTTTGAGACCATTAAATTCGGGTTATTCCAACAAACCCATATTCCACCACAGTGATTAATAGGGTCCATAATAAATTTGTGGTTAAAATGTAGTGCTTTAAGAATCAGTTGGCTATTAGTATGATTATTTAAGGTTTCTAGGACGAAAACGACGTCGGGTCTAAACTTGTTTTTCGAATATATGAGCTCAGCAAGAGCTTGGGGTTTCTTTCCCCCTTGTATGTTCCAACATAGAATTTTCATAATTTAAGAGATGAAAAAAGATAATTCGTTGCAGCCTCAGAAAAAATGACCCCCAATAAGCATTGGGTATAAGGCATGTAGGAGTTGGAGACGTTTCGAGGGATAAGAATCATACTCGTTCGATGGATCATTGCACGGTAAATTTCACCATATCTTGAGCTCCAAGAGATAAGTCCTCGCTAAGAAAGCAAGAAACGTGAGGGGATGAGCAAACATCCCTCGTTCTTATGCGAATGACTAAGCACTCGATTCCATAAGGGTGTAAAACCCCATTCCATAAAAAAGATCCGTTTGATCCAGAAAGATAAACATAAAACTTTCAAAATAAAACGTGATTGTAAAGAAGGATATAGCTTGGCCTCAATGAAATCTCGGTTTAGCATCTTCATAGGTTTTGACCACTGTCAAAAAATCTGGAGGAGAAAAGCGTCAGATAGATTACCATTCCAAAAGGTGAGTGTATGAGAGCAAAAAGAAGGAGGGGGAGAACATGGATTTTTCCTGGATAGTGGAAAGCATAACAAAATTAATAAGGCTTTAAATGAATAGAGGGCACAAGCAGCAAGTAAATGAAACTGAGCTTTAGATTAGTGAAAATCGAACCAAGTACAAAGTACATTAAAGTAAGAACATAAAAAAAGTATAATAAAGATAGGAAAGGACTACAAAAGGTGCTAAGGTACAAGATAAACCAGATTTTAGGGATCACCAAAGCACTAGAAAATACACAAAAGGTCCTTATCCTATGATAGAAGAAAAGAAAAATTAAAAGATTAATCATGGATCAATTTTAAGCTGGAGGGGGAAGCCCTCAAATTCCTCCCTTTTGTGCCTTTTGAGAGTGTCCTTGAGGGACTCTTCTTCCTGAGAGGAGCTGGTGGGGCGAGTGAGGTAGTCCGACATATCGCATCAAGGTGGATATTAGGGTTGTGATGGATGACTCCAAGAGCACGAAGGAAATCATCATCAAGCTCGTCATCGCCTGTGCTAAATCACCACGATCATCGCCAACATGAGGTTGAAGCTGGACCCCATTTTCTTGGTTGATCCGGGAATTCGGCTAGAGTAGAAAAAGCGTTGGAAATTGGAACAGGCTTTCAGCCACAACAAAGAATGGTTGCAAGTGCGAGGCAGGTTGAATTTTGACTTGGAGGAGGGAAGGTTTTGATGGCCCAAGGCATGGTTGTTATCAGAAAACTTGTTGAATTTACCTCGATTACCACCCTAAGGAAAGAATCCGGTCCTAGTCCTACATTGAGGTTTCACAAAAAGCTAATCATTGGACATATTCATGGTAGGGTTGGACTGCTGGTTGAGGTTACTTGACTCCAATTTAGCAACAATAAGGTCTAAGCATGGGGCTGGTTTTTTAGGGCATAAAGAGATAGTGTGGTCTTTGTGCCCACAAAGGGGACACACCTCATGCACTCCTTCATAGGAGAGGACAAATTCCGAGGTTTCATCTTCTGATGTGATAGTGAGGGAGCGAGGGACAGGATGGGTGATGGTGATGTTAAGGCAGACGCGCGCAAATTGCGCCTTGTCATCATTTTGGAGGGTAAATATGTCGAGCTTAATTAGGTGGCCAATTATTTGCGTGAGATTGGCAAGGTGGATCCATGACCAATATTCATTAGGTAAAAATGGGATCTTTACCCATTGGTCAACATGGGTTATGTTGATGGAAAAAGGTTTAAAAAGAGGGCGCCATGGCAGGAGCACAAAATTTAGACCTTGGACGAACCAAGGCCTTTTATCCCACACGTCGTCTTTATCAAGAGGATTAGAGAACTTAATTAGGAACCATCTGTTAGCTAAATACCTTATCGACACTTCCCCATGAATGAAACTCCAGTCACGCCTAAGGCGGTTTAGGACAGCAACAGTAGGAACCGCGTCACCCTAAACTAACCTGAATAAACAAGAAGCCCTAAGGTTTGAGAGTTCGGTCAGCTAGGGGAGGGGCAACACCGTGACACCGGGGGAGTTGGACTTGGAAGGTTTGAGATAGGAGGACTTGTGTTCCTTGGTTCATGGGTAGGGGAAGGTGGACAACAACTGTTATTAACCAGGTTTGGAGCATCTGGGCTGGTTGGGGAATTGGACGCACCAGGACTGTTATCCATAATGGGAATTGGAGATGGAATGGACCTATCAGTGTTAATGGGAATGGTATCATTAGAGTTAGAGGACTTGAGTGAATCGGCATAGCTCTTGGGAGGAGGATTTTCAGACATTAAGAGGCTAAAGTGGTGGAGAGAGTGCAATTGGCTACAACAGTAAGAGAGGAGGAGGTTTTGCAGATAGTGGTGAGGAGGGAAATGAAGAACAAGGTATGGCCTTTTATAGTAGCAGACAATCAAGAAGAGGGGGAAATACTGAGTTGCTTAATTATGTCAATTAAATAATGTTGTTGAGAGAGCATAAGAGAGAAAGAAAGTTCTAGAGAAATGCAAAAACACTCTAAGCAAGCAATTAGGAGTAGGTAATAATTAATCAGGAGCATATTGTTCTTAAAGCAGAAAAAACAAATAGAGTAAAACAATTTGAAGCGGAATAGACACTTCCCCGGGAGGGGAGATTTGGCGCCGGTTCTGCGACTACCGGAGCAGGAACATGCTTTTCTTGTTTATTGGCGGAACTTATTGCCTTGCTCATTAAGCAAAAGTAATTAGTGTGTTAATAAACCCATAAATTCTCCAATTTCCGTTGGATCTCGAGGTAAAAAGAGGCATAATTTTTGTGGTTCCTTGGATTGAAATGATGATTTCTTGGGTGGGTATCTTTTGGGAGGGGGAGGCTATTGGATCTTGCGGTTGAGGAGGGAGAAATACTCTCCAATTTCTTGAAAAACAGCGAGGTCGAGAAATAATTAGGGTCTAATAAAGGGGTGTTATAGGGTTTTAGAGATTTGGATTTCTTTGATTGTTGCTTGGATATGGTCGTGAATTGAAAAAAGGTGGAGATTTGCCTGGAGTCTCGTCGGTTGAGGGAGGGAGATGAAGAGCTTGGAAGAACATATTAATGGGGCTAGTTTTTTTTTCTTTTTTCTTGTATTTCTAGAAGAGGATTTTAGCATCATTTTGGGACTTTCTCTCTCTAAGTTTTCTCTCATCTTGGACATATCATTGCATATATCCTCAGGCTAGTGTGTTTTTTATAAATGGATTAGTGCGTGGTGCAACTTTTTATACCAATACTTCTGATAATTGTCCTATTCTTATATCAAATAAAGGTTGGTCTAGTAATAGAACAAGCACCTCATGACTATAAGGCTATAGGTTCAAGTTCCCACTATAGGCGCTTTCAAGGTGGGTTTTTATTACCCTTTTCCCACACTCAGGCCTCAAGCTAAGTTGTCTAGGTCTAATTGGGGTGAGATATCATTTTGCACATATAAGCTAGTGATATTATTTCATATTTTCGTAGCTGATTTTCTAGAACAAAAGTGTACGTAATCTCTAACTACAATCACCTAAACATAGTCTCAAACTATACATAAAGAATAGATTTCTATGTCACTTAAATCAATATTAATATACATTTAATAAACCAAATCATCACCTAAGCTAACAACTTGTTATCTTTTATTTTACCTACCTATTTCAAATGCTTTAAGAATATACTGCATTTTCTTTTGTGGAATTTGTTTCCGAAGAAACTTCTGAGAAGCTAACTTATCTCAAATCATCACAAATTGCACATGTTGTTTCTTACTTTTTAGTCAAATGAGCTCCATATATTCTATATTTTTATATCATGAATAGATAAATAAATCTAAAACATTATACAAATATAAATCATTTCAGCATTTCTTAATTTCATGGTACAAGTTTATATTTTATCAAAGGCATCACTTTGATGGTCGGGATTGTCCTTACTCTTTCTACTATTGCTCTCAAGAATCATTACTTTTACAGTTGAGTTGGGTTGACTAGATTCATTTCAGTAGGACGCTTTTTATTACTTTACTTAAAAGGTTTGTTCACTCCTAATAAATTACCATGATACAAAAAAGGAATTATTTCCTTTGTTTAAATTACTTCAGACATTTTCTAGGTAACCAATGCATAAATTTAATTAGGGGTGTTCATAAAAAACCGAAACCGAAAACTGTACCAAAATACCGAAAATCGGTCCAAATGGGTAGTGACCGTACCGATAAAAAAAGTTTTAACAGTAGGGTTACCGAACCGGTAAAAATTGATGGTTAAATGGTACGTTTACGATTACAATTTTTGAGTTAACGATTAACCGAAAAACCTAAATATTTTTTTTCCCCTATTTAATTATATATTGTAAAACATTTTCCAGCAACTAAATTAATTCTAATATTTGTTACTAAGTAACAACAATTAGAGGGAATATGAGATTATTTGAAAACTTTAGTACTAATTTAAACACTATAATTAGGAAATGGACTAAATTCTTAATGTTATTATGTTTTCAATGAATTTATTATCCACTTTATAATACATTTTATATTAGAGTATATATAATATTATAGTACATGCACAAAAAAATAGAAAATATATATTTACATTAATTAAAATATAATAGTATAATATGAATAACGTTTAATGGTTAAGCGAAAATCGTACCGAAAAACCAGTTAACCGCTTAGGCGGTAACCGGTCTATATAATTACGGTTCGCAAAATAGAGCGAACCGAAACTTTCGGTTACTGATCCGAAATGGTGTTTCGGGATGGTTAACCACCCTTAAACACCCTTAACTTTAATAAGTAATATCTCTAATCCCTATCAATAAATATTATGAAAAGTTGATATTTTGAAGTATATGTCGAGACATATCCAACAAGATCATCCAGGGCCAACAACTGTCCTCTATAAGCAATAGAAGTTATTCCGCTGTATTTTGTCCTCACTCATGCGCACCCTAATTTAAGAAACTTCCTAGGAGGTTACCCATCCCTAAACTACAACCAGCCAAACACACTTAAATGTGGAGTAACTAAGGAAATAAGCTCCATAAAATAAAGATGCATCTTGTTGGAATGGGTAGCCTGCTAAATCTTCTTAAAGCAATTATGAGGGTATTACTTACCCCCCCACTTGAGGACAACAAGCCCCTCGTTGGGCCTGAGGACTCCACATATCCGGCCACAACGACCTGTGGGTCACCCCAGCCTAAAAACTAATAACATATTCGACTGCAGCCGGTGATATATATCCCCAGAATCCTCCCCCACTAGGCGGCTAACCTTGGATTAATTATCCACACGATCAGCACGCGGTGGCAGGGTTGCTCTGATACTATTTGTAACACCCGACCCATACAGAGTTGAGTCTATCATCACCAATGTGCATCCAGGGCCAACAATTGTCCTCAATAACCAACAAAAGTTCTTCCGGCGCAATTTGTCATCACTCATGCGCACCCTAAGAAACTTCCCAAGAGGTCACCCTTCCCTGGACTACGACCAGCCAAGCACGTTTAAATGTGGAGTAACTAAAGAAATAAGCTCCCTAAAAGAAAGATGCATCTTGTTGGAAGGAGTAGCCGGCTAAATCCCTTTAAAGCAATCATGAAGGGCACTACAACATTTGTCTTGTGTAGAATTCAAAAGTGTGATCAAAGGAAAGTGTGAATAGTGTAAAAGTCAAAATGTTTCAAGTAATATGAAACAGAGAAATTATAATAAGTGGATTTCTTTTTCGTGTTCGATCGGTCAACTTTAATTGATGAACAATTTGAGAAATGTTGCCTCTAAAATTAGGTTTATCTTTATTATATAAGTCAACTTTTGAGGAGCTTGATCTCCACCTAAAATACCTAAAATGCTCTTTATTTCTTTTTTACTGTTGAAAAATGTAATGTTGTAATATACAATATCTATTTTACATGTTTTTCTAACTTGAAGTACGCATTACGTGCAATTTAATTCATTTATTCATCTATAATCAAACTAGAGACAAATAAGAGAAACACCCTTTTTTCTTTGAAGGGGGTAGGGGGATCAGAGAAAACACGGTAAGTATTGTTTTTTCTTTTTTGGTGCAAACCATTTAAGTATTGTGTTTTACTTTTTGGTGCAAACCATTTAAGTATTGTTGAGGAGAAAGTATTCTCCCATATCCGATATTGGACAACTTGTCCCATATCATGACATTTTGTAATTTTACTAGCAACTTGATACAATACAATTTAATATAACATTTACTTGATATGATAAGATGTAGCGAAGATATGATATAAGTCAATCGATATGATAAAATGGTCTCAAGATATTATGTACTAGTCATCTAATGCAGTGGCGGAGCCACTAAGGAACAAGGGGTGGCAGATGCTACCCTGTTTTTTTTTTTTTTTAAAAAAAAAAAATCACTTCACTTGAAAAAAAGGAAAAATGGATCAGAATACCACCAATTTTGGCCCGTCCGCTTTTTATACCCCCAACTTTGATTTATTTTTAAATACCCCCAACTATTGGGGAGGTCCGCTAAAAGTGCACCCCTGACCTAAAAGAACCGGTTTAGCAGGTTAAAATGTCACGTGTCATGCTCTTATTGGTTTTACTTAATTGTTTTTGTTTTTCTTTTTTATCACCCCACCCTTACCATTTTCTACTCCCACCCCACTGCCACTAGTCCCCCTCCCCTTCCTCTTTATCCCTCCTCCCCCACTCCTTCCCACCGAGAAACCCCCCTCCCCACCCCTATCCGTTCACATCCACCTCCTACACTCTCTCGCAGACATTTCTCTCTCTCCTCTACGCCTCCTCTATCACACTCACGGCGCTTTCCGAAATGATGAAATGAAGATGTTTGGTATTTTATTGATTCGTGGTTTATCTCGCTGTGTTTTGATGAGAGTTTTATTGAGAACTGCGAAAACAGAGGAGGGAGCGTCCAAGAGAGAGAGGGAAGGAGGGCGCCGGAGTGCTGCCTGGAGAAGAGGAGGGGGTTCGACGGGGTTAGGGGAGGGGGGGTTTCCACGGGGGTTAGGGGGAGGGGGCCGGGGGTGTAGGAAGGGTGGTAGTGGGGTGAAGGAAGGTGGCAGTGGGTGGTTGGGGGGGGGGGGTGGTGGGATGAGCAGAGGAGGAGGGGGGGGGTTTGGGAATTTTAGTTTACAAAAGCTAAGAGAGAAAATAAAAGAGAAATAAAAAATAAAAAAAATTTCCTTGTTAACAGGTTACAGGTTATCTGGGTGCATTTTTGGCGGACCTCCCCAATAGTTGGGGGTATTTAAAAATAACTCAAAGTTGGGGGTATTAAAAGCGGACGGGCCAAAATTGGGGGTATTCTGATCCATTTTTCCTAAAAAAAAGGAAATAGATAAGCGTTGAACTCCATGGTGGCTTCTTCCTTTGCCTTTTCCTCCTCAGCTCCCTTAATCCTCACTCCTCATATAATCTCTTATCAATCCTCCAATTGATACAATAATATGTCACAAAATGAGTCGATTGTTCTCACTTCAATTTCAATTCCAACAAATCAAGCAAAATCCAGATATTAATTTCAGTAAAAGATTACAACTTTCCCCTAAATAAAGAAGGAGATTAATACATAGAATACATGGAAATAACTCCAAACCTCAGGAAAAAAAAGTCAATGAATTGGCTTAAAACAGAGGGACAAAGAAAGAAATGAGAAGAAAAAAAGGGTATTGAAGTTTTTAAATTATGGAGAAAGACTCCATTAAAGCTTCGAAGTGAAGAAAATGTAAGAGAGAAAGAGATGAGAGATTAAGAGGAAAGAGAGATATAGAACGAATTAGAGTAGGAAGTAGCAGTGGTAGTTTGATTAGTTTATTTTAGTTTGCTTTAATTGCTTTGTTTTAGTTTTTCCTATTTTGTTTCTTTGCATTGATTTGGGGTTTTTGTCCCCTCTTTAATCACCAAAAAAAGAATTACAAAATAACACATATTAATATACGTTATGTTTAGTTAACCTTATTTTTACTGATCTGAACTAATCTGAACTTATTTTTTCTGATCTGAACTTATCTGATCTGATCTGAACTTATCTTTTATAAAATATATTATTATTAATATTATTATTACTTTGTATTTCATTACTAATATTACTATTACTATAATTTTATTACTATGCACAACTTTTAATATTAATCAAGGCCGTCTCATGAAATATGAAGGCCCTGTGCTATTCATCAAAATGGGGTCCTTCAAAAAAAATTATAAAGAAGAAATTCTAATTTTTTTTTTATTATTATTTGTCATAAATCGTTCCTTACAACTTGATAAATAAACCAAAACTAAAAAAAATCTAGTTGGATCTTTTATTTAAACAAAGCCATCCTTCTAGCATTCTTTGAAGCAAAATCGTCCACCATATCTTCATAATCAACTTTTTCCGAAATATCGTTATCTATTGCTATTCTCGCAAGAAAAAAAACAAATGTGGTCGGAGGTTGTAACTGCGTTCTCGCAACAAAAACCAAGCAAAGTAATTTTAGATTACATCAATTGAATTAGGCACAATTGCATCAATATTGAATTAGGCAAAATTGTATAAATTAGAGAATTCTAGAAAGTGATAAATATTTTCATTAATTGAACAAGTATATATAATACAATGTAGTTAGTAAACTACTTAGTAAGTTACGTATAAGAATACATTATATAAAGAATAAGAATCCAGCAAGAATATATCTAACAACCTAGAGAATAATAGCTAAGTATTATCTAGAATACAACAACCAGAATAAATAGAAGATAGAGTTCAAGTATATCAATGCCTATCAAATATCATTAAAACATGATCTCTAGGAGATTTCTGAGCGGATAATTTTGCCTATTGAAACATGATCACTAGGAGATTTCTTAGCGGATAATTTTGCCAATTGAAACATGATCACTAGGAGAATTATGATCAAATAGAATACAACTATCGGACACCCTAAGGAGAACAAAATTGACATGACATCAATAGACCATTCCATCTTCTTTTTTGTTTTGATTTTTCATGAAATTATCCATATGCTTAAATTTCAATAAACCACAATAACATCAGAGTAATACCAAAATCCCTAAAAAGATTAAAAGAATTTTAAAATATAAATATTCAAACAATGAAAAGTCACCCAACAAATTTATTCCACTTCTACCAGATTCCGCAATATAAAAAAAAAAACATACTCCATCTGTTTCTTTTTAATTTACTCACTTCACTTTGGGGAGAACCAAGAAGGAATTACAAAAGTATGAGAGAGAAACTCAAAAGGTGGAGAGAGAAAGTAAAAAGAGGGTTAAAATATTAAAAAGTGGATGACATGGGTGGAAAAAGAGGAGAAAGTAGATGTGACATGTTACCAAAAATAGAAAAAGCAACAGTGTGTAGATTAAAAAGAAACAGACCAAAAAGGAAAGTGTGTAGATTAAAAAGAAACGGACGGAGTACCCTACTACTAAAATTCCCTAATTAGCCAGAATTGCATAAAATCAAAATCAAATTATAAATTTTAATTTCAAATTATAGAGTTTCAGAATTGCTATAAATCTGTACTAGAAAAATGGCATAAAAGAAAATGAAATTACTTTAAAAGTGAAGACTTTGGTGACAAATTAACCCACAAATTCTTTACTTTTTTCACCTTCGGACCTCCCACAATCAAAATTGAAGACTTTGTTCTTCCTGTATTGTAATTTGTAAACCAAAGTTTGAATCTTTTTTTTTTATGATAAAAGAAATCGAAAATAAATAGCAAAAAAATTTCTTCCCGTTAGAAATCTCCATTTTTGGTGTTCTTGAGGAGAATTGGAAATATGGAAGGGGTAATGAAAGTTGAGCTTTTTTTGGTGAAAATTAAGATTGGAAATGAGATGATTTCTTGAACAAAGAGAGTGATTATTAATTTTAATATGAGAAGTTGAATAATATCATGATTTTTTACGGATTTTGATTTATGAAGAGGAGAGAGAATTATGGATTGAAGAAGATGGAAAGTTTGTTATGATCTTGCGGGTGAGTTGTGGGATTTCTCATATAATTTTTTTTTCTCTTTCTCCTTCCATTTGCCAACCAAATTTGGGCCCCCAAATTTTTGGGGCCCCCGTTCCGCCGAATCGGTTTGATCGGTATTCAATAGGGCTCGATAATAATAATAATAATAATAATAATAATTATTATTATTATTATTATTATTATTATTATTATTATTATTATTATTATTATTATTATTATTATATATTTTTTAAAAAACACATAATATATGAACATACAATTAAAAATAAAAGAACACATATTTTAGGTTAAGAAAATATATTTTTTATGGTAAAAAGAATATATTGTTCATGTCTAAGGTCCGTGTATAATAAGAATTTAGGTAGTAATGAAAGAACATATCAATGATAATAAAAAAAGAACATACATTAAAAGAGCATACAAAATATATTGAAAGAACGCATTCTAAAAATAAAAGATAGGTGTCCCCTCAAAAAAAAAATTGTAAAGATAGATGTTATTTTTATATTGATGACATCAATCAATTGTTCTTTTTTCATAATAAATAAATTAAACATATATATATATATATATATATATATATATATATATATATATATATATATATATATATATATATATATATATATATATACACATATGATCTTGAACAAAATTAATATCCTGGACATGCAGGGAGCTGGAGATAAGCATAAGCTAAGAAAAAGACAATCTTGCCCATTGATAAAAAATTGGATTGACAACCTATTGTTGAATATCATTGTAATTTTTAGAAGGCAATTAATTTTTTTTATTTTTTTGAGAAGAAGAAGGCAATTAATTTAAATCATACTCCCTCCGTTTCATTTTAATTTACTCACTTCACTTTGGGGGAAAACCAAGGAGAAAGTGCAAAAGTATAAGAGAAAAACTGAAAAGGTGGAGAGAGAAATTGAAAAGTGAGAGAGAGAAACTAAAAGATGGGTTAAAATATCAAAAAGTGGATGAGATGGGTGGTAAAAGATGATAAAGTAGATATGACATGTTACCAAAAATAGAAAAAGCAACAGTGTGTAGATTAAAAAGAAACATACCAAAAAGGAAAGTGTGTAGATTAAAAAAACGGAGGGAGTAGTTAAGAGTATATTAGTTGTTGAGAAAAAATTATTGATCTTGCATTCGAACAAAGAGAAAAAATAACCAAAACTTGTGGATTAATAGGCAAGAAACGAAATTTTGTGTATTTGTGTTAGGTATAAATTAGCAATTGAGATACAACAATATAAACAATAAAGATGAAATTGTGATGTTTATATAAGACTCTAATTAGATATAATAATAATCAATATATATTTATCAATCATGAAACGAACAAAAAAAGAGGCATATTTCAAGTTTTTCAGAACAGACACAAAACGAAATTGGAGATGGTTTTGTAACTTTACAAATTTAGGTGTTGTTTAGCCAGCTAAAGAAAGCAAGGTAATTTATTTTTCTAGGAGGTAGAAGAAGGTAATAATGTTGTTCAATTAGCAAAAATAGGGAAAAACTTCCTACAAAATGGAGAAATTTACTTCCCTAGACAGCTAGACCCCTTTAGGTAAGTGGAAATTCCCATGGTAAGTTATACACTTCCTAGAAAATTACAAATTCCGTAAAAACTAACTTGTTAGGAAAAACCGAAAAACTACTTCCTATGTTAGACCAAACAAACACTTGATCAATATAATTTATGAAGTTTTTTTAAATCGATATCGCAAATATATGCTACCCCTCAATCAAAATCCTGGATCCGCCCCTAATCTAATATATCAACTAAATTTCAAGTAACAAATCCCAAATAAAAATTTATGAAAAAAATAATTTTTTTTATAATTTACAATTTTTTAATATATTTTTTTTTGTCATAAAAATTACATAAATGTCATGATATTGGACGATGTTTTGATATTGAGAATATCAGTGCTCGTTGTTGAGTGCCATAAATAATCTTTTTTCCCGTAGAAAGTACGTACTTATGCCGATGCAGCAAGATGGAATGCTAGACGAAATCTTACCATTTCTTTTTTATAATCTCAACATCATTGAATTACGTTACCCCACAATTTAGCATCATGTGCTAATTACATTATAACTATCATAAACATCAACGTCAATACATAAACAAAGCAAACATCATGAATATTGACAATCAAGTACCAATTGTCCAATTCAAAAAGTTATATATACATATATAGAATCCAAAGTACCCCCTATACACCCCACCACTAAATCAACTAACCAAGAACATATTCCACAATTAGAAAAAATGAACAGCAAACAGCAACCAACAAATTCAGAATATGATCGTCGTAAAGAGGTGGAAGATTTTGACAACACCAAACTCGGTGTTAAAGGCCTAGTTGACTCAGGCATAACTCAAATTCCTAGCATCTTCCACCACCCACTCGACACCCTTTCCGAGCTCGAATCTCACTACCTTGATAGCTACGATCATCTTATACCCGTGATCGACTTGTCGAGCACGCATTCGGAGGTGGTAGACCAACTCCGAGATGCCTCAGCTAAGTTCGGGTTTTTTCAAGTGATCAACCATGGGATCCCTGTTTCACTGCTTGACCGCCTCGTTGAGGCGGTCAAGGCCTTTCATGAGCTCCCTGCAAAGGAGAAGATCCGAAACTATGGACGGGAATCCATAACTGGCAGTAAAGGAGTTGGGTTTCACTCGAATTATGACTTGTTTCATTCAAAAGCTGCGAGCTGGCGAGATACTTTACAAGCTCGGTTGGGTCCTATTCCTGTTCATCCTGATGATATTCCTGAAATTTGCAGGTATTTTTTATGTTTTCATGCTCAAATTAACGTTAGTTTAACTAAGTTCAAAATAGTTCATAATGTTCATTTCTTAGCATTAGTATGTCAATCAATTATTTTCCAAAGCAAAGTAAGTTATAGTCGTATAGGGTGTCTCTGTCAGTTCGACTATAGGCTATGTTTAGTTCACCTTATTTTTACTAATCTGAACTTATCTGATCTGATTTGAACTTATTTTTTCAGATCTAATCTGGTCTGATCTGATCTGATCTGAACTGATCTGATCTGAACTTATCTTTTATAAAACATATTATTACTAATATTATTATTACTTTGTATTTCATTACTAATATTACTATTACTATCATTTTATTATTATGCACAACTTTTAATAATAATAATAATAATAATAATATAATAATAATAATAATAATAACATATAATAATATATAATAATAATAATGATAATAATAATATAATAATAATGATAATAATATAAATATAATAATAATATAATAATAATAATGATACTAATAATAATAATAATATAAATATAATTTATATAATAATAATAATAGCATAATTAGTTTTTTCTTTTGAAAAAAAAAACATATTAGTATATAAACATACAATTAGAAATAAAAGAACACATATTTTAGGTAAAAGAACATATTGTTCATGGTAAAAAGAACATATTGTTCATATCCAAGTTCCGTTTATAATAAAAATTTAGGTACTAATGAAAAGAACATATAATGATATAAACAAAAAGAGCATATACTGAAAGAGCATACAAAATCTATTTAAAGAACACATTTTAAAAACAACAGATAGATGTTGTTTCTATATCGATGACATGTTTGGATTTAACTAACAACATGTTCTTTGTTATATCAATAAATTATTCTTTTTGATTATAAATAAACCTATAAATATATATAATCATATGATCTTGAATAAAATTGTTAAATATTCTTCTTATATCGTTGTCTTGTTCTATATAAATTTTATTTTTAAAGATAAGTAGAAATCCCTTGTAGGGAAAATTTTAAACGTGATGCCAACACCATTAGGTTATCCCATGCTACTCATGTTTTATATAAACTAGTACCATAGACTTTATATTATTCCGCCAAAATTGTTACAAAAAATAAACATCATATACTATTGTCATGTTCGTTACATGTACAACATCAAAAAGAACATCGTATATCAAAATTGTTAATTAGAACAAATATAAAAAAGAACACGTACCAATGCCAAAAGAACATTATTTTTCTTGAACACAAATAGCTTCAAATAGTGATATCAATGACATTTATAACAATATCAACGACATTAATAATAACTACCAATATTAATAATTAATAGGAAAAATTGACAACAAATGTCTCAACTTTGGGTGATAATTTTTAAAAGGTCTGAACTATTGATTAACCTGTGTAGGTCCCAACTTTAGGGGGTCTTAACTTTTAGCGGGCCTTAGTGACTTGAAACTGGATTAATAGGTCGTCACTTGTAAACCTTGAGTCACACCAAAATGGTTAATTGAGGGAGGGATGTAGGAACTAGGTGAGATTTTAAAAAAAATCTTCAGTTTTAAGTCGCCGAGGCCCGCTAAAAGTTAAAACCCCCTAAAGTTGGGACCTACACAGGTTAATCAATAGTTCAAACCTTTTAAAAATTATCACCCAAAGTTCAGACCTCTATTGTCAATTTTTCCTAATTAATAAGTACAACAATGATAGGTTGTCGTACACCTGTCAAAGATAAATCCTAACAAACCTTGTAACAATATAGTAGCGTAAGTAGGGTCGAATCCATAGAGAGATGGTCGTTTTAATATAGATCCTAAAGTATAGGAAAACTAAACTAGATCACATATATGCGAATTAATTCTAAGCTAATAAAATACGAAAAATCAAACTAAAAAAGATCTAGGGCAATGGTTCACCATGTTTATACCAATTCAATTAATACAATATAATTCAACAATACTTGGATTGAGGGTCGAGTAATTAGAGTCTTTTGTTAATCCTACGATTGGGTCTTAACACTCTTAGATCAACATAAGCTAGTACGATCGCACAACATAATCAGATCTACCAATTGTACAAGCCTCTAATGAGTACGATCATTCAATTCTAACTCCTATTAGCTAAGCATAACCCATGATATTGCGCAATTACATGAATTAAACAATAGTAACAAATCAATAGGAATTACTCTAATCCAATCCAATCATTGAAGAACTTGAAATCCCAATCAAAGAGATATAAACATGGATTCCCAAACCCTATAAATAAAAACTACTCAATCATAAAATAAATAACAAAATTTAAATCTACAAAGAAAAACATAATCAAAGAAATTAATGAAAGAAAGAGAATGAAAATAATAAACTCATGAATTAATGAAGAAGAATAAAAACTAGGGTTTACTCCTAAGCTATAGAGAAAAAGAAGAGAAAACAAAAAACTAGAACTAAGAAAAATAAAATAACGTGAAATTGATGAGAGGAGGAAGATAGAGTTATTATTCTAATCTAAATAATATTCAATAACATAATATGACCAGGAAAGTAACCTACAAGATAAGGAAAGTCGAAATATCATTAAATGGGCGGAATATTAATCCCCGCGTACGCGTGACAGATTCCAGCAGAAACAGTGCAATCTTCCGAAAGGCATAACTCCTTGACTAGAAGTCTCATCGGGGCGTGCCACCTATGGTTGGAAAGCTCTTCAAGTCTAGTTTCCCAATCTACTGGAATTATTCGTTTCTAAGAAGCACATCAAAAGTTATGATCAGAAAAGTAGACATGACTCCTTTTTCACATTTCTTCTAATGATTTTCTACTTTGTTTTCGCTCAAACTCGTACTAATTATACTCCGAACGATCCTTATGCGTTGTAGCTTCCTTCCAAGTGTTCCTAATCCTCAAGTTTAGCTAATCATACTCCAAATACGTTCTCAATACCTGAAATTCATAAAAAAAAAAAAAAAAATACCAAATAGGAGTAGAATAACATAACTTAATAATATAATGCAATAATAAACCTAAATATGAATCTAAATGCTCTAAAATGCAACCTAAATGCACCTAAAAACTATATATAAAAATGATTTATCAAACTCCCCCAAGCTAAACCATTGCTTGTCCCCAAGCAATAAGACATAAACATTGGAAAAGAAAGACGACCTACAATATAGGAATACAACAGGGCTAAACACTCATATGAAAACACAAGAGATATAATCATTACGTACACAACCCAAGCATCAAAACAAGTTCGAACAAAGCCGCATAGCATGTCATGTATCGCAATCGACTCTCCAATTATACCACATACCATCTCTACTAAACTGGATTGAATTAAACCTGACAGACCTCGCTATAGTCATGTGCGCTCAAATCTCTCATGTGCTTAGAGCATAGATAATGACACTCAACCTAGACAAGTCGACTCAGATGATGCATATACTCTTTAACTTTGACTTTTTAACTCATTTAATACTAAACAATACAATACACAATGATTAAGATGACTTTTAAGGGTTGTAATGAGGCTAAGGTCAAAGGTATGGAAATTAATTTGGGAATTGTGGTGGAAAAATCAATAAGGGGGAGCATCATATAACTGAAAACATGACCAAGAAAGGTCACAACAACTCCACGCAACAACCAACAATCTTCAAATATAATCAACAACCTTTTTCACTCAAATAATTCAATCATAACCCTTTTTATTTCACTTTATTTACAACTTTTTTTCACTTCTTTTTCATTTCATTTTTCACTTTTTTTTTCTTTTTTTTTCGAACTTTCAATTCAATTTCAAAGCTCACTAAACATACTTTTCCATCCTTTTAAACCACAAATAGAGCACTTCAATTCAATATAAATCAAACCAAAACTAATACTCGCTCCCCCAAGCTAGGCTTACGACAAATATCAAATGAGGCCAATGGCTTGTAATGTAGGTAGCAATCAAATATAGTCAGAAAGGCTCAGCGGGGCTAGAGGAAGGATAATATGAAAACAAGAAAAACTCTGGAGCTAAGATCATGAAATAGAAGGCCTCAATCATATCGAAATGTATGCACTATCAAAGATCAAAGAGTACCAAGTCAAAATCAAGATCAATGCGACAACTAAGGAACTAATCACACATGAAAGAACTGAACTAACACATAGGTCAGTTTATAGGCACAGAAGCTCACTTAGTTTAAGGTGTCTGCACAATAAAGTTAAATCGAGCCAGAGTGAGATCAATCAATCTTACTACAAACAATCAATCGCGAAATAATTGTGCTATAAAGATCATGAACAAGATGAATGACGCTTAGGAAATGTAGTAAAATATCATCAAAATTCTCAAAGAGTGCCAGCAATAGTCCCATAGATGTAACTAAAATGAGATGAAATCTAATATGAAATGAAATATGCTAATGCAACTAAGAAAGCAGTACAATTTTTTTGGTTACACTTAAACTTCCACTCCTAATAAGCAGTACAAACCGTGCAACATCCTATGAAAGCAAAGAAATCTACACTAGAAAACAATAATGATAGAATATTCCTCCCCCAAGCTAGAATCTGTAGTGTCCTCACTGCAAAGAAACAAGATCAGAGAAGGAACCAAAACCAACCCCAGGACCATCAACTCACCAAAGTTACCCGCCACGAGCCACAAAACACCAATCGAACCAAACACAAATCCCAACAATCCAATGAACTAATAATTCAATCAATGTGCAAGATTCTGAATAAGATGGCATTAAAACAAAATTCCAAGCAAAAATTGGAGATGAACATTAACAACAAGTATAAGTGAGAAAAGACGCTTACTACCCAATTAATTGGGGAGAAGAGTCAAATATGCTCAAAAATCATGTCATAATGCTTCATGAAGGCGAACTTGAACCAATTTGATGCGTATTTGAGAGAATCCTATAACAACCTTTGATAAAAAAAGAAAAAAAAAGAAGAAGAAAAATTAGATGATCATAGAAAAAAAAGAAAATTAAAAATTAAACAAAAAGAAAAAGAAAAAGAAAAGAAATAGAAATAGAAAAGGACGAGTGAAGAGAGAAAATACGATGGGAAGGGGGGTTGGCTGGGCCTAAGAAGGGACGACGGGACAGAGGAGGAGACAAGGCATGGGGGCGGTTTTCGGGTTGAGCGGTCAGACTAATTGAAGGTGGAGAAGCGTCGGTGACGCGCGGGTGCGGTGGCTGGGCGGAGATCAAGAGATGGGATGGTGAAGAGGATGCGCAGTGAGGACGGTGGTCGAATATCCGTCGCAAGGGAGGAGTGTGCGTCGCAAGGGAGGAGAACAGGGATGGTGAAGAGGGTGCCTGAGGAACAAGAACGATGTGAGGAAGAAGAACGAGTGTTGGGCAATGTGTAGGCCAGCGAACGCTGACCAACCACCGGGCTGGGCTGAGAGCTGCAGTTCATGCAGCGTGTGAGACCCATTTGGCGATGGGTGGGCAGCGGGATCTCGACAAGTTTGTGATTACGCCTAATTTGTCCAAACGCGCAACTTCAACCTGTATATACTTTCAAACCTTGACGACACAACTCACAAATTTTGTTAGCTCGTTAGTGGACTAAATCAAATAAAAAAACGAATTCAATTGAATCCAACGACAAAAAATAAATTACGAAAATCAATTAAGTAAAATAAGAAAATGATAATTCAAGTGAATTCACAAAAATAAGAAATAAAAAGAAAATAACTAACCTAAAAATATTGAAGTCAAGTGAATTCAATTAATTAAAAAGAAAATATTAAGATTAGTAGATCACTCATAATAGTTCAATGCTCTAAGAAGTTTATCATATGTTCCTACAAACATCTCAGAGCATATTATATACGAGTGAAAAGGAAAGATGAAAAAAATTAGTCCTAAAAAATTAAACTACAAAAAGGAAAATCAAAGGAAAAATTAAATTTACAAGAAGAAAAAGAAAAACCGTTAGTCTTTATCTTTTTACATGACTCAAAAGAATGAAAATAAACTAACTGTACATTATTTACGTTATCATGAGAGTCATTCAAAAGGGGAGAAAGAAGGAACGATGGAGGATCTAATATAGGAGAAGAGGGAATAAGGTCAAGTGTTTGAGAAAAGGGAACATGAGACTCAAAAACAGTATGTACCGATAAAGACTCATAAATCACCTCACTCTCAACTTGACTTTCCTCTGAAGAGAAAATTTCAACCATGGTTTCTTCCTTCTGCAAAACATCCATCACATTAGCGCTTCTTTAATCTTACCATCATCCAAATAGCTCTCATTAAATATCCACCCCTTTTCATCATCATAAAATAAACGGTTTGGGGTTAGAATTTTGAGCAGATTGACATTCATATTGGGAAGAGGGGTCAAAGCTATTTAATAATGTCACATCACATGAAGAAAAATCATGAGAAGTAGACTGACAATTAGAACAATAGGGGGTGGTGTCATGTAAGTTTGGGGTGAAAGAGCATATGAAGACATCTTCCACTCATATGTATCCCTAGCCAACCACACAATTAAATCCCAACAATAATCAGGTGCTTGGAATAGGATTCCTCCATTACACATGGATTCTACCACCATTCTAGTTTCTTCATTTAACCCCTCATAAACCACTAGGCACATATCCCACAGTTCAATTCCATGATTAGGACCAATAAAATCACCAAGCCTGTGATAGTACTTCCAAAACACTTCATTCTCATACTGAATAAATAAAAAAAATTGCTCTAGAATTACTAACATGTACATGGGGTTCACAGAACATATGAGGTATTTCTGGAGAACTCATGCAAAAAGTGGGAGGATTTTGATATGATACATCAAAACTGTAAACATAAGAATCTCAAGAATTATTACTATGCTGCCTAGCAAAAGAATTATCCCCATCATCAAAATAGCATGACTCCATGATACAAAAAGTTATTAAAAAAAAAAGAATATTCACAAAAGGAAAAAAAACTATACACAGTTGATAGGTTGTTGTACACCTGTCAAAGATAAATCCTAGCAAACCTTCTAACAATATAGTAGGGTAAGTAAGGTCGAATACACAGAGAGATGGTTGTTTTAATATAGCTTCTAAAGTATAAGAAAACTAAACAAGATCACAGATATGAGAATTAATTCTAAGCTAATAAAATACGAAAATCAAACAAAAAAGGATTTAGGGCAATGGTTTACCATGTTTATAACTATTATCAAAATATCATCAATGGTTCAATTAATCAAATATCTAGAGCACATGTTAAACTTACCGTCGGGTCTTAACACTCTCAAATAAACATATGCAGTACGGTAGCTAACATAATCAGATTTGTTAATTGTAGGCAAGCCTCTAAAAGTAAGATCTTGGTCAATGCAAACAATTATTAGCAAAATTTAATCAGACAATTGATCAGATTGCAAGAATAACTATAAAAACATTAATCAATTAGAGATATCAATAACTAATCAAACCATCAATAAATATCAATCAAGAATCATAGCATATAAACATGGATTCCCAAACCCTAGATATAAAAACTATTCAATCATGCAATAAAGAATAAAAACTACATCTAAAAAGAGAAAGGAAAACATAATTAAAAGAAATCAATTAAAAAAGAAGAGAATGAAATAATAAAACTAATGAATTAATGAAGAACGTGGAAAACTAGTGTTTAAACTAAAACTAGAGAGAAAAGGAAGAAAACTAAAACTAAAAATAACGTGTGAAGGGAGGAGGAGAGAGGAAAGAGTGCAAACCTCGTATAATTAATACTAGGTAACCTAATATAACTAGGAGAGTAAGATACAAAGATAATGAAAGTCGAAATATCATTAAAATGGGCGGAATAGTGATCCGCGAGTACGTGTGGCAGATTCCAGCAGAAACAGTGCAATCTTCCGAAAAACATAACTCCTTGACTAGAAGTCTCCTTGGGGCGTGCCACCTATCGTTGGAAAGCTAGTCAAGTCTAATTTCCAAATCTGCTAGAATTATTCGATTCTAAAAAGCACATCAAAAGTTATGATCAGAAGAGTAAACATGACTCCTTTTTCACATTTCTTCTAATGATTTTCCACTTTGTTTTTGCTCAACCTCGTAGTAATTATACTCCAAACAATCTTTATGCATTTGAGCTTCCTTCCAAGTGCTCCTAATCCTCAAGTTTAGCTAATCATACTCGAAATACGTTCTCAATACCTGAAATTCATCAAAAACAAGAAAACATACCAAATATGAGTAGAATAACATAACTTAAGAATATAATGCAATAATGAACCTAAATATGAATCTAAATGCTCTAAAATACAACCTAAATGCACCTAAAAACTATATATAAAAATGACCTATCAACAGTTTAGTCTCACCAACAATAAAAACTAAATAAAACTATACCGTCTCCCCGGCAACGGCGCCAAAATTTGATAGGTTGTCGTACACCTGTCAAAGATAAATCCTAACAAACCTTAACAATGTAGTAGGGTAAATAGGGTTGAATCCACAGAGAGATGGTCGTTTTAATATAGCTTCTAAAGTATAGGAAAACTAAACAAGATCACAGATATGCGAATTAATTCTAAGCTAATAAAATACGAAAAATCAAACTAAAAAAGATCTAGGGCAATGGTTCACCATGTTTATACCAATTCAATCAATACAATATAATTCAACAATTCTTGGATTGAGGTTCGAGTAATTAGAGTCTTTTGTTAATCTTACGACCGGGTCTTAACACTCTTAGATCAACATACGCTAGTACGGTCGCTCAACATAATCAGATCTACCAATTGTAATAAGCCTCTAATGAGTACGATCTTTCAATTCTAACTCCTATTAGCTAAGCATAACCCATGATATTGCCCAATTACATGAATTAAACAATTATAACAAATTAATAGGAATTACTCTAATCCAATCCAATCATTGAAGAACTTTAAATCACAATCGTCAAAGAGATATAAACATGGATTCCCAAACCCTAGAAATAAAAACTACTCAATCATGAAATAAATAACAAAATCTAAATCTACAAAGCAAAACATAATCAAAGAAATCAATGAAAGAAAGTGAATGAAAATAATAAACTCATGAATTAATGAAGAAGAATAAAAACTAGGGTTTACTTCTAAGCTATAGAGAAAAAGAAGAGAAAACTAAAAACTAGAACTAAGAAAGTAATATAACGTGAAAGATGAGAGGAGGAAGAGAGACTTATTATCCTAATCTAAATAATATTCAATAACCTAATATGACTAGGAAAGTAATTTTCAAGATAAGAAAAGTAGAAATATCATTAAATGGGCGGAATAGTGATCCGCTCGTACGTGTGGCAGATTCCAGCAAAAACAGTGCAATCTTCAGAAAGGCATAACTCCTTGACTAGAAGTCTCCTCGGGGCGTGCCACATATCGTTGGAAAGCTATTCAAGACTAGTTTCCTAATCTGCTGGAATTATTCATTTCTAAGAAGCACATCAAACGTTATGATCAGAAAAGTAGACATGGCTCCTTTTTCACATTTCTTCTAATGATTTTCTACTTTGTTTTCGCTCATACTCATACTAATTATACTCCAAACGATCCTTATGCATTGTAGCTTCCTTCCAAGTGTTCCTAATCCTCAAGTTTAGCTAATCATACTCAAAATACGTTTTCAATACCTGAAATTCATCAAAAATAAGAAAACATATCAAATAGGAGGAGAATAACACAACTTAATAATATAATGCAATAATGAACCTAAATATGAATCTAAATGCTCTAGAATGTAACATAAATGCACCTAAAAACTATATATATAAATGACTTATCAAACAACGACAATAATAATAATCCTTTTGAACAAATTTACTAGTAAATAGTAATATTAATTGTATAAAGTAACAATAACAATAACAATAATAATAATAATAACAATAGTAATAATTATATTTACAATAACAATAACAGTTTTAGTGTTACTAATAATCATAATAATCATCATAATAATCATGATAATAATAACAAAAATAATAAGTTTTTAAATATAAGCATAATCTGATCTTAACTTATATGATCTGATCTGAACTTATATTTTCTGATCTGATCTGATCTGAAATAAGCAAAAATAAGGTGAACTATATATAGCCTATGTCGTATTTTACAGTTGGACCATTGTTTTTATGTTAAATGACAATGGTTTCGATCATACTTATAGAAAAACGTTGTTGTTAAATGTATTTTTCAGAAGTACATCCTCTTATCAATTATCATCAACTTTATAGATCTGACTATATGAGTTTAGATAGAGTGTTCGTTAACCTTGATTTCATGTATATCATCATGTTGAGTATTAGTGGGTCCAAGATCCGACCCAAACACTATTGGATCCGCCTTATTTTTAAGAGTTTGGATCCAAGTTATTCAGAGCTAATGGGTATGAGTCGGGTCTAGGCCTAAACGTTGTTGGGTCGGGTTTCGATTGGGGTCCAATGATGTCGGACCCACACCGGCCCCAGATCCGACCCATGGACTCATTTATAATCTTTTCGAAAAAATAGATATGTTGATTATCTCTCAAAATAATAAGTCTTTATTTTCTAAAAAAATAAAATTAAGTGTGGAATGGCGGAGAATTAGCAAATGAAAATTTTCAATATTATTGTTATGTAATCCCTCCGTCCCATAATAGTCTAAACACTTTTCTTTTATGTTTGTCCCAGATTAGTTTGAACAGTTCTGTTTTTGGCATGGTCCCACTATTAATATATTATTTTTTTTACACATCTTTGGCCTACACTCAATCTTTTATCAATAAAAAGTTATCCAACTTTCTCTCTCCACTAATAAATAATACCCCACCAACTCCTATCACATCTACTTTTTAAATAAAATAATATTTGATAACTACACTACAATTTATCACCTTAAACTACGTGTCCCAACAAGTATCCAGATCTTTTTGGGACGGAGGTAGTACTAAAGTATGTGATACTCATTTAGGCATCTTGGATATATTATGTATTTTAATACTTTTGTGTACTGAACTTTTAAATTAAAATATGTTTAGATTGTACTACATCGTGCTATATTTTATTACTGCATTATTCACTAAGTATTAATAGTCGAGTTTAGCACTAACATCGTATTATATATAATAAAAGTTTGGCAAAAAAATATATATATTAAAGGATGTTAACAATAAAAAAATCTATTTGGGACTCATTTACCCAGGATCCGCTAGACCCAGCGGGTCTGGGTAAGAGCCTAAATTTTTTTGACCTAGTGAGTTTGGGGCGGATCTGGGTGCACTTAAAAAAAATCAGGTTTGGGTCTTGCTGGACCTGACCCCATTGCCTTCCCTAGTTAAGTTAGGGACTTAGGGTGCATTATCTTCACCTAAAATCATCTAACTATTAATCTTACAAGATTTGACTGGACATAAAGAATGCTACTTTCACTTTATATTTACACGTTGATTGGACTGGAATAATAATACTCGGACCCAAACAATTTTGAATTTCACTTTATGCTTACACTTAATTTTATCTAGTTGGCCCTAAACCTTTCTTGTAAGTAATTAATGAGAATGAGCCCTTAGTCATTGCCATCTCTAGCCCAGGATGTCCAAAGGATGAAATATCTTCCCTTAATTTTGATCATATACGCATTCTTTTAGATAAGTGAGATGAAACGATCTACCCGGTAGGAACCTCTCGGAGGTTAAACCGTCTTGGATTAACGATATAGGCACTTTGAGAGTGGGAGAAGGGTAAGGAGATCCCTCTCCTAAAGTACTTCTAGTGGGAATTGAACTCTTAACCTTGAGGTTGAAAAGTTTTCTCCTTTTCATTGGGCCAATCTTATGAACTTGATGATTCTGATGATACTATTACACAATAAAACCATTTTAATACTATTACACAATAAAACATTAATTAAGGAATTAATACTATGATCTTTGAACAGGAAATAAAAAAACCTTGAGTAATTAATAAGTAATTGTGTCTTCTGATGATAGAGATGAAGTGATAGAGTGGGATAAGGAAGTGAAGCAGCTAGGAGACAGAGTGATGGGACTATTGTCGGAAGGGTTGGGTCTAAGCGAGGATAGATTGAAGGGCAAGTCTTATTTGGGGAGGGTAGGCATGGCAGGCCACTATTATCCTTATTGTCCAGAGCCAAACAAGACAGTAGGAATTTCTGCACATACAGATCCTGGAATTCTTACAGTTTTGCTGCAAGATCAAGTTGGTGGTTTACAAATTAAATATGACAACAAGTGGATTGATCTCAAACCAGTTCATGGTGCTCTTGTTATTAACATCGGCGATCTGTTTCAGGTATATACAACGTTCCATTGTTTAATATTTAACCATTAGTCCCTCTCTATATTTTTGTTACTCCTATTTACATTTGCTTTTCTGGAGTTTCTAATGACAATTTCCACATAATTACTTTTTACTTATATATAATCTTGCGAAATCTGGTAAATTTTTGTATCATTCATCATATATATATATATATATATATATATACTTCATCCGTTCTGTTTTAAATAAAACGTTTGCTTTTTCGCGCAACCCAACGCGCTTCTTTAATCATTAATATCTTTAGTTGTGCACATGTAAAAAATATAAAAAAGTTATAATATTGAGAAGAGGAGTATATATAAATATAAATACCTATTTTAAAGATTCATATGAATGATTATGAGTTACTAAATCAGTGTTAAAATATCTTTGCATTGCCTGTATATTTTTGAATTAACCGAGTGTAATTTTTTTCCTAATGATTTATTAAGATGTTATCCAATGATGCATACAAGAGTGGAGAACATCGAGTTTACGCAAATCCCAATCCGGAACCACGAGTGTCAATTGCTGTGTTCTTTAGCCCAGGCACAGAAGAAGATTTATATGGACCCTTGGCTGAGTTAGTTTCATCACAAAACCCAGCGTTATATCACCAAATTAAGTTTTCAGACTTGGTTAATAGGTTTCTCAACACCGAGCTCCGGGGCAAGGGCATGGCTAATCACTTTCGTCTTAATTAATTACATCTAATTATATCATGTTGAGTAACTAATTTTCTATAATTAATGTTATGTATCTATTATATAATATATTGGATGTACTATTTATCATGTAATGTTCATGTATGTGACTTTGCATAAAAGTGAGACTTCGTATTCTAAGAACTCGCCTTATATGCACACGATGCGTGCTTTAATTTCAAAACTTGTTATTCTATAATATACTCAATCCGTACAATAGTTATGATTACATTTAAAATGTGAAAGATTAATAGTTAGAAGAATTTATATATATTTATTCGCTAATGTAAAAAAAATAACAAAGGTTGTGAGTGATTTTATAATTTTTTGTAAATGAGTTTTGAACAAAAAGAATAGACATAATGAGTTGGTTTGACTGAATTAAAGAATATCAAAGGTAGTGAGTGTTTCAGACTTTTTAGGTGGACGTCATGCATACCATCTTCTCTTATAATAAAAGGTCAAGATATTTTGTCCATTTAATTTTTATATTGAAATATTTGACGCATATATCATTTTTAACTTGTTTAGAATGGCAAGTTGAAATTTTCTTAAATTGTTTTATTTTTGTAATTTTTTTCATTCCATTAGATCATTAAGGGTAATTTAGTATTTTCAGAGGGGCACACCATCTTGCTCCACCTTCCCCTATATAATAGAGATAAAGTTGAGGCATAATCGTCTTAAATGGTGACATGACGGAGAATATTCCTCATATTTTAGCTTTTATTTATTTCACCAAAATTGGACCACGTAAAAACCAAATTGACACATGGTGTAATTTGGAAACTTCCTCTGATTACAACGATAATTCTCCCCACATGAAAATGAATATTTTATGGTCTATTGGTGATGTATCAACTTCCTCGTTTCATTATAATTGCATCATTTTCTAATTTGAAAACTTTCATATTAATTGCATCATTATCCTATTTACGTACTAACGTAATTAAAGAGTATTCTCTATTTCTAACTTATCATATGTGTTCCTGTCATTTTTTTTCTCCCTACCTCTTTTTGGCGATATTATGTTCAACTTATTTTTAGTCCTTATAAAAAATAAGTTAAGATAAGTTCAAATAAGTTTAAATAAGGTCTAACAAGTTCGGATAATCAAAAATAATTTGAAAAGAACAAGGGGTTTGTCTTCCTCCTCATCACATGAACTCAATAATATGTACGTGTGCCAATCTCTAACAATGTACTCCTTTAGTCCGAAAATACTCTTTATAACTTTCTTTTCCATCCGTTCCAAAATACTTTTTACACTTCTGTTTTTACATATGACCCACTATTATTTCAATCTTTCTACCTTAGAGCATCGTTATTTATTATCTTAAACAAAGATCATCCCACTCTCTTTCTAACTTTCTCTCTCTAAAAAATAACATTCTAGAATCTTTTCCCACTTATCTTCTTAACCATAAACCAAAAAAAATCATCACAACTACTTTTTTCTCTCTCTCTCTCTCTTACTTTTGATCCCACCCAACTACTTTTTATCTCCCATCACCATTTAAGTATGGGAAAATTCCTCAGGTACCCCTGAGGTTTAGCGTAAATCTCAAATTACCCCTCACATTTGGAGAATTCCTCAGATACCCCTGAGGTTTGTGTTTGTGCTCAAAATACCCTTAATCTTGACGGAACCCTAACGCCGTTAACTTTTTATCTCTCTCTCTTCAGTTTTTTCTCTTTCCTCCCACCATCCTCCATTGATGAACCTCCAAGCTTTCTCTCTCCTCCCACCATCCTCCATTTGTGACATTCTAAACCTCAATATTTTCTCACTCTCCTCCCACCAACCTTCATTATTATTTTTCTTGAATTTTCGAATAGTTTGTTAAATTAACAAAATAAAATTAGATTTAGTTTGTTAAATTAATTCAAAAATCATCTCCCCTCGCAACTCTCTTTTCTCCTCCCTCTGCTTCCATTTTCGCTGATCACTGAGCTTGCCGGAGCCTGTGCTACTCGTCGGAGATTCTTCCTCTTCCGCATCGTTGCTCCCTTGGTATCGCTGCTCTTTCCTCTTCTCTCGCCGCTGCTGCAGCCACCGCCGGAGCTGCGCGTGCTACTCTGATTCTCCCTCCTCTGTTCGCGTGTGTCTGCCGCCGGTGCTGCTGCGTCTACCACCAGTGCTGCTGTTGCGTTATGTTCTCCCTTTCCTCTGCTGATTCGTTGGTGGTGTTGCCACCTCTAGTGTTGGTCGTGTATTGGTGGTTTGCAAAGTACATCGAATCATCAACAAATCGATGGACGAAGGAAGATGAAGATTGGGAGGAGGGAGAAAGGCATGGAGGTGGGAGGAGAGAGAACACTTGGAGGTTTGGAGGTTCATCAATGGAGAATGGTGGGAGGAAAGAAGAGAGAGAGAAGAGAGAGAGAGAGAGAGAGAGAGAGAGAGAGAGAGAGAGAAAGTTAACGGCTTAGGGTTCCGTTAAGAGTAAGGGTATTTTGAGCACAAACACAAACATCAGGGGTATCTGAGGAATTCCCCAAATGTGAGGGGTAATTTGGGGATTACGCTAAACTTCAGGGGTAC
Source organism: Beta lomatogona (assembly GCA_947646795.1). Taxonomy (NCBI): domain Eukaryota; kingdom Viridiplantae; phylum Streptophyta; class Magnoliopsida; order Caryophyllales; family Amaranthaceae; genus Beta; species Beta lomatogona. Next base: position 80,698 of record CANSNZ010000394.1, on the reverse strand, counting down.
CTGAGAAATTTTCCCTTTTTATATTTCTAGCTAAAATACCTCAAATGCTCTTTATTTCTTTTAAATTGTTGCAAAATTTAATGTTAATATAGTAATATACCACAACTATTCGACATGTTTTTGTAACTTAAAGCACGAATTGTGAGCACTTGAATCTAGCTCATCTATATATAATCAAAGTAGAGTTAATTAAGAGAAACACCTTTCTTTTTTTGAGGGGATTAGAGAAAACACCATTTAAGTATTGTTGAGTGTGACAAATCTTTTGTCCCCTGAAAGTACGTACTCATGGAGCAAGAGGAAAGTTAATTAGACGCAATCTAACCTTTTCTTTTTTATGATATCAACATCATTATTGAATTATGTTATCCCACAATTAAGCACCATGTGCTAATTACATTTTAATTATCATTAACATCAACGTCAATACATAATCAAACTCGAAGACATTATTCTAATTAAACAAAGCAAACATCATGGTTCGTGAATATTGACAATGAGGTACCAATTCAAAAGGTTATATTATATATTTATATATAGAACCCAAAGTACCCCCTACACCCCACCACTAAATCACCTAATCAAGAACATATTTCACAAATAGAAAATGAACAGCAAACAATCAACAAATTCAGAAAATAACCGCCGAAAAGAGGTGGAAGATTTCGACAACACCAAACTCGGTGTTAAAGGCCTAGTTGACTCAGGCATAACTCAAATTCCTAGCATCTTCCACCACCCACTCGACATCCTTTCCGAGCTCGAATCTCACCACCTTGATAGCTATGGTCACCTTATGTTGGAACATTTATAGGGTAATGGGTTTTGTTAGCTCATATGAGTATATACTAGAAGAGGAGGAGGTCTAGTATGTTGAGATTAGAATGCGCAAAATCACGTGGATTAAATCAAGTAAGACAGAGGGCTGGTCACGAGTCGCGACATTCGTCGCGGGTCGCGACCAGGAGGCCGTCGCGGGTCGCGACCTGCGCCCTTTCGCGACTCGCGATCTGTATCGCGGGTCGCGACGTGTATTCTGTGTTGGGGCGTGAAATTTTGCGTGGACGGTTTATAACCGTTGTAATGCATTTGTTATCCGTTTTTAAGATGATTAAGTACTCTTAATCAGGGGATTAAAGAGGGATGAATGCTGTAACAACTCTAATCAAGAGGGAAGATTATTCATCACCCTTGTGATGTATATGAGTTAAGAGAGAGATAGAAATCAGTTTCTTCTTGAGATTCTAATCTTCTTGCTTTGCTTGAGAGAAAACTTGCTACTTTCTCTTGAGTGTTCTTCACAAACATCAAACACAAAGTTCTTGTTGATTCACTTAGAAGATCATCTAGTGAATTGTTTTCTCCATTGTATCTCATTAGTTATTTCGTGTTAACCCGGTGATCCTAGAGGGGCGAAATTAAACTAATAGGAAAGCGTAGTTTCCGTGCCTTGGAGTGGATATCTGGTTCCCTTGTTTGTTCTCAATTCTAACAATCTATTAGTTTAATCTTCTTTTTATTTCGGATATGGCTCAATCACTCAAGGACATGACTATGAACTTCCAAAAGTTGGACAAGTTTGAGGGGGTGGGTTATCGAAGATGGCAAAAGAAGATGCACTTTTTGTTGACAACTTTGAATGTGGTGTATGTTCTATCAACACCCATGCCACCATTCCCGAAAGATGGAGAGGAAGAGTCCGTGGAGACTACAAGGAAAAGGACAAAGTGGGAGAATGATGACTACATTTGCCGGGGTCACATCCTCAACTCTCTTACCGACCCTTTGTTCGATCTATATCAAAATGTGGAGAGTGCAAAGGAACTTTGGGATACTCTTGAGGCTAAGTATATTTCTGAAGATGCTTCAAGTAAGAAATTTCTTGTTAGTAATTTTAATTCATTTAAAATGACTAATGATCGGTCTATTATAGAGCAATTTCATGAAGTTCATCATATTTTGAACCAAATTAGATCACATGGTATGGTGATGGATGAGGCTATTGCCGTAGCCTCAATCATTGATAAATTACCAAATTCTTGGAAAGAAACTAAGCATTCCTTGAAACATAGGAAGGAAGATATTTCCATGGAGCAATTAGGAACTCATCTTCGTATTGAAGAGGGTATCCGGGCTCAAGATGGGGTTAAGGATACTACTCCTAGTATTCCTAAGTCTACCGTGAATATGGTAGAGGTTGGTGGGTCTAGTGGGACCAAGAAATCCAACAATAACAACTCTAAAACCAACTTTGCAAACAAGAAGAGGAAGACCCTCACTTGTTGGGTATGCAATGGACCTCATCTCAAGAGGGATTGTCCTTCTAAGAAGAAGAAGACAAAAAATGGACAACCTAGTGTTGTTCAAAACCAAGGTAAAATTGCACATGAACATGTAATTGAAGAAATGAATTTTGTGGCTATGATTTCGAAATTATGTTTGTGCGAGGTTGATGATTCTTGGTGGATAGATTCGGGGGCCTCTAGACATGTGTGCAATAATAAGCACTTCTTCAAGTCTTTGGAAGAATTGGATGATGGTCCAATCTTGTATATGGGGAATGATTCTACGGTAAAGGCCAAGGGTATAGGCCAAGTAGAATTGTTGTTAACCTCGGGAAAGACTTTAACTCTCCGGGATGTTGTTTATGTACCGGAAGTTAGGAAGAATCTTGTGTCGGGGGGTCTTTTGAATAAGTTTGGTTTTAAAGTTGTATTTGAATCGGATAAGTTTATAGTTTCCAAGGGTGGTATTTTTGTTGGACAAGGATTTTATTGTAATGGAATGTTTAAATTTAGTATTAATAATAAAATTGTTACTAGTTCTATTTACATGCTTGATGTTTCTTCTCTATGGCACAATCGTTTATGTCATGTAAACTATCGTAGATTATATGACATGTCTAAGCTAGGTTTAATACCTTCTTTCGATTTAAAGTTAGAGAAGTGTAAGACATGCATGCTAAATAAGATTACAAAAAATCCTTATCCTAGTGTGACTAGACAAACGGTATTGCTTGAATTGGTGCATAGTGACTTGTGTGATTTTCATAGTTCACCTTCTTTGGGAAATAAAAAATATATTGTGACTTTTATTGATGATTATTCAAGGTTTTGTTACATATATTTATTATTTACTAAAGATGAAGCACTAGAAAAGTTTAAGATTTTTAAGACCGAAGTGGAACTTCAACTTAATGGAAAAGTGAAAAGACTTCGGACGGATAGGGGTGGTGAATACTATAATCCTAGCTATTTTAGTTCCATTGGTGTAATTCATGAAACAACCGCTCCATACTCACCTCAAAGTAATGGTATAGCGGAAAGGAAAAATAGGGTTCTAAAAGAAATGGTTAACACCATGCTTTCTAATTCGGGTCTAAATGACGGTTTTTGGGGTGATGCAATTTTAACTGCATGTTATATATTAAATCGAGTTCCTAATAAAAGGAATAAGACTACCCCTTATGAACTTTGGTGTAACAAAAGCCTAATCTCAATTACCTTAAGGTATGGGGTTGTAGGGCAATTGTCAAATTGACGGAACCTAAAAGGAAAACTTTAGGTGAAAAAGGAATTGATTGCATTTTTATAGGCTATGCGGTACATAGCAAAGCCTATAGGTTTTATGTCATTGAGCCAAATGATGTTGTCTCTATCCATTCTGTGATGGAGTCAAGGGATGCAATATTTGATGAGACTAGATTCTCATCGATTCCAAGACCAAAGGACATGATACCTAGTACTAGTTCCAATGTCGTGGATGACATTAACAATGATCATGATACTACAACACCTAAATTAGGAAAAAGTAAAAGAATTAGAAAAGAGAAATCTTTTGGACCGGATTTTCAACTATATTTAGTTGAAGGGTCAAGGAGTCTATTGTGACTCAATTTTCATATTGTTACAATATGGAGGAGGATCCTAGGACCTTTGATGAGGCTATGAAGTCTCATGATTCCGCTTTCTGGAAAGAGGCGGTGAATGATGAAATGGATTCAATAATGGGAAATTATACTTGGATTTTAGCTAATTTACCCCCCGGATGCAAACCTTTAGGTTGTAAGTGGATTTTCGTAAGGAAAAGGAAGATCGATGGAACCATACTAAAACATAAGGCCCGGTTAGTGGTCCAAGGTTTTAGGCAAAGATATGGTATCGATTATTTTGACACTTATGCTCCGGTTGCTAGAATAGCTACCATTAGACTTTTGATAGCATTAGCTGCGATTCATGGTCTAGTAATTCACCAAATGGATGTTAAAACTGCTTTCCTTAATGGTGAATTGGAGGAGGAAGTGTACATGAATCAACTCGAAGGTTTTGTGGTTAAAGGTCAAGAGACTAAGGTTTGCAAATTAGTTCGATCTTTGTATGGTCTTAAACAAGCACCTAAGCAATGGCATCAAAAATTTGATGAGGTCATTTTGTCTAGTGGGTTCAAAATAAATCGTCCGATAAGTGTGTATATAGTAAATTTGATAATAACGGTAATGGAGTTATAATTTGCTTATATGTTGATGATATGCTTATCTTTGGGACTGATTTGGAACAAGTGGAAAAAACCAAAGTCTTTCTCTCTTCTAGCTTCTCCATGAAAGATTTGGGTGAAGCGGATGTTATTCTAGGTATTAGAATAATGAGAGGTAAAGGGTCAATTTCTTTATCACAATCTCATTATATTGAGAAAGTGATTAAGAGGTTTAATGAATCGAATTCGACTCATTTTGCTACTCCTATGGATCCTAGTGTTCACTTGGTTCCGAGTAGTGGTACTTCTATTTCTCAATTGGAGTATGCAAGCTTAATTGGAAGCTTGATGTATGCTATGACTAGCACTCGACCGGATATAGCTTTTGCTATTGGTAAACTCGGTAGGTATACTAGTAATCCTAATATGTTGCATTGGCAAGCATTGAGAAGAGTGTTAAGGTATTTGAATAAAACCTTGGATTATGTCATAACTTACAAAGGAGAACCTTCTATTCTAGAAGGTTACTCGGATGCTAGTTGGATTTCCAACAAGGAAGATTATTCATCCACAAGTGGATGGGTGTTTCTTCTTGGAGGAGGTGCTATTTCATGGGCATCCAAGAAGCAAACATGTATAACGGATTCCACTATGGCATCGAATTCATTGCATTGGCATCTTGTTGCCAAGAAGCGGAATGGCTAAGGAATGTGTTGAGTGAGGTTGACTTGTGGGTCAAACCTATGTCACCTCTTGCTATTCATTGTGATAGTGCATCAACCATAGCTAAAGCTTATAGTGAAGTCTACAATGGCAAGTCAAGGCACATTGGAGTTAGACATAGCTATGTGCGTGAAATGATAAGGAATAGTTGTATAACTATTAATTTTGTTCGGTCTAGTTTGAACTTGGCGGATACGTTTACTAAACCGTTGTCAAGGGAACTAGTGAACAAAATGAATAAAGGGATGGGTCTTAAGCCTATTGAACAACCTATGGTGAAGGAAAACTCAATTTGATATCTAAATACAACATTAGATCTCAAATTCAATGAGGAAAGTACTTCTCTAGAAGGTTGGGAGCACTTGTTTAACACATCCCGAGGTTAGTGCTTGTTACTACAATGTTAAGAGGTTGAATTTATTTCTTAATAAATCTTTGATAAGTGCTCAATTGTAGGAGCATGTTCGTAAAGATTTACCTATATAAGCTAGAGGTTTGGCCGCTTCACCAAGTCTAAGGCTTGACTTGGAACGCTTATGAATGGATATGGACACCAAGGCTTCATAGGTGTCGGAGGTTAAGAACTAAGTTTATGCTTATGTGTATTAGTATCTTCAATAATTTGTAGTGGTTATATGATTCAAAGCTTTGTCTATCATTATGATCGAAATTGTTGTAAAGTTACTCTTACTAAGTGGAAATTCAATCGTAAGATATTTCCATGATGCATGAGCATGTTTTGTTTGTGATTTATAGCAAGTTGGAAAACTTTTCAACATTACCCTATAAATGGGAGGAGGATTGTTGGAACATTTATAGGGTAATGGGTTTTGTTAGCTCATATGAGTATATACTAGAAGAGGAGGAGGTCTAGTATGTTGAGATTAGAATGCGCAAAATCACGTGGATTAAATCAAGTAAGACAGAGGGCTGGTCACGAGTCGCGACATTCGTCGCGGGTCGCGACCTGCGCCCTTTCGCGACTCGCGATCTGTATCGCGGGTCGCGACGTGTATTCTGTGTTGGGGCGTGAAATTTTGCGTGGACGGTTTATAACCGTTGTAATGCATTTGTTATCCGTTTTTAAGATGATTAAGTACTCTTAATCAGGGGATTAAAGAGGGATGAATGCTGTAACAGCTCTAATCAAGAGGGAAGATTATTCATCACCCTTGTGATGTATATGAGTTAAGAGAGAGAGAAAAATCAGTTTCTTCTTGAGATTCTAATCTTCTTGCTTTGCTTGAGAGAAAACTTGCTACTTTCTCTTGAGTGTTCTTCACAAACATCAAACACAAAGTTCTTGTTGATTCACTTAGAAGATCATCTAGTGAATTGTTTTCTCCATTGTATCTCATTAGTTATTTCGTGTTAACCCGGTGATCCTAGAGGGGCGAAATTAAACTAATAGGAAAGCGTAGTTTCCGTGCCTTGGAGTGGATATCCGGTTCCCTTGTTTGTTCTCAATTCTAACACCTTATACCCGTGATCGACTTATCGAGCACGCATTCGGAGGTGGTAGACCAACTCCGAGATGCCTCGGCCAAGTTCGGGTTTTTTCAGGTAATCAACAATGGGATCCCTGTTTCGCTGCTTGACCGCCTCATTGAGGTGGTCAAGGCCTTTCATGAGCTCCCTGCAGAGGAGAAGATTCGAAACTATGGTCGGGAATCCATAACTGGCGGTAAAGGAGTTGGGTTTTTCTCCAATTATGACTTGTTTCATTCAAAAGCTGCGAGCTGGCGGGATACTTTACAAGCTCGGTTGGGTCCTATTCCTGTTCATCCTGATGATATTCCTGAAATTTGCAGGTATTTTTAATGTTTTCATGCTCAAATTAACGTTGGTTTATTTATGTTCAACATAGTTCATAATGTTCATTTCTTAGTAATAGTATGTCAATCAATTATTTTCCAAAGCAAACTAAGTTGTTAAATGTATTTTCAGAAGTACATTATTTTATAATCAACTTTATAGATATATAATTAATTAGACAGAGTGTTCGTCAACCTTGATTTCATGTATATCATCAGATTGATTTGGGTGCATTATCTTCACCTGAAATCATCTAAATTATTGTACTTACATAATTTGTTTGGACATAAACAATGCTAATTTCACTTATGTTTACACGTGACTAGAATTGATCAATCTTAACTGGATCTGATTAATATTGAATTTCACCTTATATATGTTTACATTTAATTGTAACTTGTTGACCGCGAACCTTTCTTGTAAGATTAATAAGAACAAACCTAGTAATTGCCAATTATAGCATAGAATATTCAAAGGATGAAATATCTTCCCTACTCTGATCATATGCATTTATTTAAATAGGTAAGATTAATTAAGGGGATCCCTCTCCTAAAGTGCCTCTAGATAGTGAGGATTGATTGGTTGAACCCCTAACCTTAAAGTTGAAATGTTCTCTCCTTTTCACTAGATCAAACTTAGCTTGATGATTCTGATCGTGTACATATACATGCATGCATACTCCTTGATACTATTGCACAATAAAAGCATTTACTAAGAAATTATTACTATCAAGTATCAACTATGATCTTGGAACAAGATCAAATAAAACCTTGAGTAATTAATAAGTAATTGTGTTTTCTGATGATAGAGATGAAGTGATACAGTGGGATAAGGAAGTGAAGCAGCTAGGAGACAGAGTGGTGGGACTATTGGCGGAAGGGTTGGGTCTAAGCGAGGATAGATTGAAGGGCAAGTCTTATTTGGGGAGGGTAAGCATGGTAGGCCACTATTATCCTTATTGTCCAGAGCCAAACAAGACAGTAGGAATTTCTGCACATACAGATCCTGAAATTGTTACAGTTTTGCTGCAAGATCAAGTGGGTGGTTTACAAATTAAATATGACAACAAGTGGATTGATCTCAAACCAGTTCATGGTGCTCTTGTTATTAACATCTGCGATTTGTTTCAGGTATATACAACGTTCGATTATTTAATAATTAACCATTATTCCCTCTCTATATTTTTGTTACTCCTATTTACATTTGCTTTTCTGGAGTTTCTAATGACAATCTCCACGTAATTACTTTTTTCTTATATATAATCTTCCGATTTCTATTAAAAGTTTTGTATCATTCACCACATATATATATATATATATATATATATATATATATATATATATATATATATATAATATTTGTAATTGTCAAGAACCTAAAAAATGGAAAGAGTACAAGCTTACGGGAGTATACTGAAAAGGTAAATGTTTGGGTCAGATGGTCAAATTAAGTTTTCTCTCTCGGCTCTTTATTATTTTGCAACACTTTGACTAATTTTACGCTTACTAACATTTACCATTAAATTTTTTACGTATTTATTAGTAAAAAGAATTTTAAATGTTAATATTTTGAGAAAGATAGAAAAATCTAATAACATTTTACATTATAACATTTGTGTACGGGAGCCTACAATCTCCCTCATACTTGTCGGTAGACAATTGTGCGCCGGCAAGTGTTTGCCGGTGTGACCCAAAGGCCGCCCTAAAGTGCATGGCCAACATATTTGACAAAGTTATACTTGGCGGCCTGACAAATATTATTCAGGTTGTCGGTCTGACATTATGCCTGAGATGTGACGTATACGTGTACGATTCTGATTATTTAGTACACGTGTAAAACCTATAATCCCCCCCATGGGGAACTGACCTACTATAAATAGCCCACCTGCACTGACTCCAAGGTACGTAATCACTGTTCACCCACCTACTTTACCTGTACTTATCCATCGTTCCTTGTCTGACTTAGGCATCGGAGGGGGCTTCCTCGGCAACCCCCCGAGGCCAGTCATCCTTGATCATTGTGCAGGTATCCCGATAATCCAAAACACTCAACACCGACATACTCAACGTCGCCAAGCTTGATCCTACCTCCATAGACCGTCAAACCCCTGATGTCCACTGTTTCATACCCGAAACAATTGGCGCTAGAAGGAGGGGATGGATCTCAACCCCACCGGCAACATTGATCCCGGCAACAACCCTGTCACAACTGACTATGGCGGTCCTATCATCAACCCTGATCCCGTCTATGTAGGGGATGAAGAGCCTGACTCACCTGAACCTGATCCCATAACCCCAACAGGTCCACACCACCGAGCGCCATCCTCCGGCATCGCTCAATTCACTCCAGAACAAATCCAAGCTGCTAGGGCGGTACTCGAAGCCGTAGCTCGCCAAGTAAGCGCCCTGGAAAGGTCATTGGTCGTGATCGGGATGGCAACCCATTGAGAAGAATGAAGCCTTTCACTCACGACGGGCGTCGCCTGGAAAGGGAGATGGCGGAATCAGGCTATGATGAAGAAACTCTCCAGACAGAAGAAGATGGAGAAACCGACAAGTATACTGAACCCGTTTACGATGACAGAGAAAGCACTGTGAGGGAAACAAGAAGTAACACTAGCCTACATGGTAGGACATTCAGTACCTACTCAGGACGGCAATGAGCTCCCATCACACCTAGGGGTTCACCCTTCATCAGAGAAATTCTAAAAGAACCTATGCAACGCATCAAGATGCCATCATGTAAGTATGATGGCACAACAGACCCAGTTGATCACTTGTCGGCATATGAGGGGCATATGCATTTGTACACTCAATCAGACGCCATCTGGTGCAAAGTGTTTCCGGCAACTCTGTCGGGTATAGCACATACGTGGTTCAGAAGCCTGCCCCCGGCATCCATCACCGACTTTTACCAGTGTCGTCGGAATTCCAAACGCAGGTTTGTCGAATGAAGGCGGGGAGAGAACTACTTGGAGAACTCATGGCTCTAAAGCAAGGCGAAAATGAAAGCCTCAGAGATTTCTTGGGAAGATTCAATGGAGAAGCGGTAACAATACCTAACTTGCAACAGGAAGTTGCCGTACTAGCACTAATGTCGGGTCTGAAAGATGGCGATTTCAGGAGCTATTTAGGAAGAAAAAGTTTGAAGACCTTGGCGGCTGTACTAGGAAAGGCCAACGAATTCATAAAAAGTGAAGAGTTTGACCGAGCCTCGAATATCAGGAGAGGTGATCCTGAAACCGCTAAGGAGGAAATGCGAGGTAGCCAAGGCAAGAAGGAGACCAAGAAAGAGGCTGCCCCCACCAGTGTCCTTAAGGGCAAGGAGAAGAAAGAAAAATTCGAGAGCTATACGCCCTTAACTAGGCCCAGAGCGCAGATATTCGCCATGCACAAAGATGATGACAAGTGGTAGCGCTCTCGAAAGATGTTCCATAAGGGCCGTGATAGAAATAAGTGGTGCGATTTTCATAAAGATCACGGTCACGTCACTGAAGAGTGCAAGGATTTAAAGAATAATCTGGAAGATCTGATCAGGAGAGGGTATATTACCCAATACAAGTCAAGGCAAGAAGCTAGCCGGCATGATTCAAGCCGGCATGATCAGGATCAGAACCCCGTTGAGGAAATTCAGAGGAGCACCCCAGTCCGAGACAGGTTGACGGTTATCCACGTCATAGCTGGCGGCCCTACTTATGACGGGACAGCTAGTGGAGCCAAGGCAAGTTTAAAGGAATACCGTCATCAGGTTAATCTACATGAGACTCATCATTGGCCATAGCCGCCAACTATGCCAACGGTGACCTTCACGAAGAAAGATTCAGAAGGCATAATCTTCCCACATGACGACCCTCTCGTCATTACCTTAAATGTGGCAAATTGTGCCATTCACAGCGTACTGGTGGATGGCGGGAGCTCAGCCAACATATTGTTTATGGCTGCCTTCAACAAGATGAATATCGGCATTGAACACTTGAAGGGAGTGAGCTATCCTCTAACAGGCTTTACAGGGGCCTTCGTCATACCGAAAGGATCCATAAAGATGCCGGTCAAAATCGGTTACAACGAGAAGGCCAGAGATTTAATGGTGGATTTTCTCATAGTGGACGTTCCGACAGCATTTAATGCCATAATCGGACGCCCGCTAATTCATGACGCACAAGCAGTAGTGTCGACGTATTATTTGACCATGGTATATATGTCTAACGCCGGGCAACCAGAGAGACTTAAAGGCATCCAAGAATCGGCTAGATCATGCTATCACACCATGATGAAGGGGACAAGCCAAAAAAGGAAAGCGGAAGGCAAAGACGGCGATAAGACCGCCAAGAGAGCATGTAGCCGACAAGTCCCTGAGGACAAGAAAATAACCAGTGAAGAATTGCAACCTCGACCACTTGAAACATGTCGGCCTGCGGGCGAGACTGAAGAAGTCGAGTTGATCAGCGGCAACAAAGAAAGAACCGTCAAGATTGGAGCCGACATGGACCAAGAGGTCAAAGTAAATTTGGTAACCTTGCTCAGAGCAAATGCAGATGTGTTCACCTTCTCCGCTGATGAGATGCCGGGCATAGATCTAAAAGTAATGGTCCACCATCTGAACGTTGGCGAGGCGGTTCGACCCATCAAGCAGAAAAAGAGAACTTTCTCGGCAGAGAAAAACAGGGCTATAAAGGAGGAAATTGACTAACTCTTAGCGGCGGATTTCATCGAACCTTGTGACTACCCGTCATGGCTGGCGAATGTAGTAATGGTCAAGAAGGCAAGTGGACAGTGGAGAATGTGTGTAGACTTTACAGACCTCAACAAAGCCTGTCCAAAAGATTGCTACCCACTGCCAAGAATTGACCAGCTTGTCGACTCGGCCAGCGGACACTCCATGTTAAGCTTCATGGATGCTTATTCCGGTTATCATCAGATAAGCCTGTTTGAAGGGGACAAGAAGAAGACGGCATTTGTTACAGATGTCGGGGTATTCTGTTATAAAGCTATGCCTTTTGGGCTGAAAAATGCAGGGGCCACATACCAAAAACTGGTCGACAAAGTATTCGAGGCTCAAAAGGGGAGAAATGTGGAAGTGTATGTTGACGACTCCATAGTAAAAAGCAAAACAGAGAAAGATCACATACAAGATTTGCAGGAGACATTTGAAACATTGAGGCGTTTTCAAATGAAGCTGAATCCAAAGAAGTGCGTATTCGGTGTTAAATCTGGCAAGTTCTTGGGTTTCCTAGTTAGTGAAAGAGGAATTGACGCCAACCCCGACAAGATAAAGGCCGTCATAGATCTGCCAGATCCCAAAACTGTGAGAGACATCCAAAGATTGACGGGGAGAATGGCAGCATTGACCAGGTTTATCTCCAAGTCCGCCTACAAGGCTTTGCCTTTCTTCAAGATTCTAAGAGGAAACAATGAATTTGAATGGGGAGAGGAGTAGGCAAAAGCTTTCACCATGGTTAAAGAGCATTTGAGCAAGCTGCCTACCATTGCCAGGCCACTACCACAAGATAAATTACAGTTGTACGTATCGGCCACGCCGAGAAACGATGCTTGACGGTACTCATCGTGGAAAAGGGCAAAGAACACATTGCCGGTCTACTTCGTCGATCACGTCTTGAACCCGGCAGAACAAAGATATCAGCTCATTGAGAAACTAGCATATGCGGTGCTGGTGGCGGCAAGGAAGTTAAGGCCATACTTTGACGCACACTCAGTCCAAATTTTGACGAACCACCCCCTGGAGAAGGCCCTGCACAAACTAGAGTCCTCTGGCAGGTTGTTGAAAAGGGCTATAGAACTGTCGGAGTTCGAGTTAGAATTTAAACCCAGATCGGCAATCAAAGCCCAGGCCTTGGCGGATTTCATCGTTGAGGCAACATATGAGGAAGAGATTGAAGGAGTTGGCATTTGGAAGGTATCAGTGGACGGCTCATCTGCTCAGCATGGATCAGGTGCCGGCATAGTTATGACGTCACCAGAAGGGCATGCATTTGAATATGCCATCAGGTTCTCATTTAAAGCATCAAATAATGAGGCAGAGTATGAGGCCACATTGGCAGGCTTACGACTATGCTTGGCGGCGGACGCCAAAAAAGTTCATTTGTCCACAGACTCCCAGCTTGTCGGCAGTCAGATAAGAGGCGAGTACGAGGCCGGGGAACCGGCGATGATTAAATATCTCGAGATGGTAAGAGAGATGGCTTCACAGTTGCAGAGTTTCGAGATAAAAGTCATCCCAAGAGCAGAAAACAGCCAAGCAGACGCCTTGTCCAAGCTAGCAAGCTCGTCACTAATCGACATCGAGAGAACCGTCATGGTAGAAGTGCTAAAAGAAAAAAGCATCGATCAAAAAGTGTCGGTGGCCATGATCAATACCCAAGAAGAGTGGTACTCTGACATAGTTAAGTGCAAAATGACTGGAGAATTGCCGAAAGAAAAGAGAGCCGCAACGAAGGTCAGAAAAGGGGCTAGTTGGTTCAACATATATCAAGGAGAATTGTTCAAAAAAGGATTTTCTCTACCACTGCTCAAGTGTGTCACGGCATACGAGGCAGTAAAGATTTTAGAAGAAATCCGTGAAGGCATCTGTGGAAATCACATTGGCGGCAGAACGTTGGCTCATAAAGCTCTCAGGGCAGGCTTCGACTGGCCAACTATGGTGGCAGATGATTTACAACCCATTTTATGCCCTATACCATTTGCACAATGGGGCATGGACATTCTAGGGCCATTCACTACAGCCACTGGAGGCAGGAAATTCCTGATTGTCGGCATCGATTACTTTACAAAATGGATAGAGGCTGAACCTACTGCCATGATCAAGGCTCAACAAGTCATCAAGTTCATCTGGCACAACATCATCACCAGATTCGGCATCCCCACCTCTATTGTTTTCGACCATGGCGTGCAATTCGATTGCAAGCCGGTACAGAAATACTTGGCAGACTTCAAGGTCAAATTCGCCTACTCCTTGGTGTGTCATCCGCAAAGTAACGGCCAAGCAGAAGCAGCCAACAAGCAAATTCTCAGCGCACTAAAGAAGAAGCTTGATGATTTGAAGGGATTATGGGCCGAGAAGATACCCGAGGTACTATGGGCAAACAGGACGACGGAAAAAGAATCAACTAGAGAAAGTCCATTCATGCTAACATTTGGAATAGATGCCGTTCTCCCGGTGGAAGTGGGTTTGCCGAACTTCAGAGTAAGACACTTTGAGGAGCAGGACAATGGCCAGTTACAAAAAGAAGCCCTGGATTTTCTGCCAGAGGTCAGGTTGGCGGCGGAGGTTAAGTTGGCGGCCTCAAAGGATAGAATGAAAAGAGCTTATAACAAGCGAGTGAATCATCGACCTCTCAAAGTTAGCGACCTAGTTTTAAGAAGAACGGCGGCAACTGGCAAGGCCCACGCTGAGGGAAAGCTCACCGCCAATTGGGAAGGTCCATATATCATACAGGAAGAGATAGTGCCAGGCGCGTACAAACTAAGTAAGAGGGATGGCAAACTGATGGCTAACAGTTGGAATGCAAATGTACTTAAGAAATATTTTATCTAAGAAAGAAGATGATGTATTTAGCATTTTTATTTTAGTCTTTCGAAATAGGTTGTAGAGTGTCTAAGTCCACCACCAACAAGGGGGCTAGCACATAGTAATGAAAAAAGAAGGCTGACCACCTACAAGGCAGCATCTTACCGCCAAGTATCCTCTCAGGCTCTCTACAAAGTGTATATGGTTACCAACTAACACTTAGAGGTGTATATGATTCCTAATCATACATCTTCAACAAAAAAGAAAAGCCATAGCAAGTGCCTATGGTTGCTAACCAGCACTTACAAAACAACTAGAACCTTGCATATAAGGTATTAATAAGTTGCTGATACCCTACAACTTATCAGTAACAAAAAACAATAACTAGTCAACAAAAGAACTAGTCAACAAAAGAAACATATCATTACGTGGTGGCATTCACCAAGTGTTTTAAGGCATATTTGCCAAATGACAAAACAAAAATAAAAATATATATCCATACATGCGAGCAAAAGTTTACCGAATTAAAAAAAAACCATCAGAGTTTTAAGGCATACTGGGCACAGAGTCTAAAGGCTACAGAAGAAACAGGTGAAAACCGCCAAAACTCCTACTTGCCGTCAAGGGCAACATCATCAGTTAACATCTGATCATTCTTGGAGTGGGCTTCACCCTCATCCTCAATCTCCATATCATAGCGCGGGTCAGCATTACAAACATGGAACTCGGCAACAGGCTCCTTCTCTTCGGGCAAAGGTCGCTTATGCTTGCCGGAACCATAGGCGCTCTCAACAGATTCCCAATCAAAATCAGGATGCTCTCGCAAAACACAGCGCATAGCCGCAGACCACCCACCGGCATGTCGTTGAACGAGAAAATTGACAAATTCGTCAGAGTCTCGATATTCTTCAACGGTCGTTTGCTTAGCATTAGCGAGCTCCTCTTCAGCGGCTGCCAGTTTGGCGGCCAACTCAACGTTTTTGGCCTATTCCTTCTTAAACTTCTCCGCCTCTTTCTTAATTTTCTCTTTCCAGGCAGCATCAAGCTTCTGCTTATAATCCTCGTTAGCCTTGTCTTGAGCCTCTAACTGACGCTTGAGTGTGCTGCAAACATCGGCAAAAGCATCCTTCTGTTCGCACACCAGTTGGTAAGACCGGGTAAAGTTGTTCAAAGCGTTGGCGGCCTAAGAACAAAGAATTTCAAGGGGTCATAAAAAAAAAAATAAAAAACAAGCAAACGAAAGGAAAAGAGACTTACCTCCATGAATTTATGAGAAGTAACAGCAGCAGGGGTATGAACAACCTCCACAGGCCTGTCAAGGGGAAGCTGCAAAGTCTGCAACATTCGCCAACCCAGGTTACCGCCAAGTTCAGGAAATTAAAGTCAAACTGAAGGGACTCATTGGTCTCGACATCCATAGCAGGCCGCCAATTGCTGACTGGCTGAGCTGGAACGCCGTCATGCTTGAAAAAAGTATGGCCAGGAGGAATTACTATCTGACCAGGTTCAAGCTTCATGTCAGACAAGGAGGTAGACAATTTCCTTTTATTGTCATGAGACGAGCCAGAAATGTCGACAGAGGCAGAATCAGCATTAACAGGCTTAACAATCTCCATGGGAGAAAGTGCCTTATCGAAACTTGGCGGCGGCTTTCGGGCGAGCCCTACCGTCACCCTTCTTAGTCAAGCCACCCCTCACGACCGGCAAAACACCAGAGGACTTGCCGGCTGCATCCTTCCTAGGTGCCTGTCGGCGAGAAGAGGATTTGCTATCCTTTTTGGATCCGAATTGGCCGGCATGTTGTGCCTTGGCAAAGGCAGCAATGGACTCAGCTTCCTTCCCAGGTGGCGGCATCTCAGGCATAGTGGTGATAGGGACCCAACGGTGGTTCACGCCTAAGCACTTGCGATCCAAAGCTTTTAAAGCTGAAAAAGGTACACAAAAGAGTCAAAACTTTGTCGCTAAAAAAAAATTAATAATAATAATAATAATAAAGGGTAAAAACGATGTCGGTCCTTACCGGATGGATGAGTACGACACATCCCAGTGGCAGACAAAGGAATATTCCCCAAAACATACCGAGGATGTGGCAACCAAACTTTCGGTAAGGGCCTACCTTTCTTGCCGGAAGGGGGAGGTACCGTATCAAAATGGGAAAAAGCCCTTTGTTCCCTCTCACTCAAGGGGGCAATATCGATATGTTCTAAGCTACGTCGAGGTTTAGTAAACCAACAACGCAAAGGATATGACTCGGGAACCCGCAACCAAAACCATCTCTGCCGCCAACCTTTCAAGGAGGTCATGCGAGGAAAGACAGTTAGCTTACCCCGGGTAGTATACAAAGAATACCACCCTTTGTTCTTGCCGGCCTCAGCGTCGTCCGCCTTAGCACCATGATTCGATCCATCACGCTTCAAGTTATGAAGATGTTTGAACAAGTTAAAAGTCAAAGGAAAGTTATAAAATCGACAAGTCCATATATAGCAGAAGATGACGAATGGCCAAAGGAGTGAGCTGGGTAAGACAAACGTTGAGACCAACAAGTAGGTCCGTGAAATGCCGATCCATAGGGAAGCGCAGCCCAAATTCTAAGTGATAACTGTACACTCCCACACATCCTTCAGGGGGCCGAATAATAACATCGTCAGGACCCGGTAAAATCAGCTCATATTCAGCCGGCAACTTGTATAGCTTGGCGGCGGCAGATGAGTAGTCATACTTCTGAGCATCCCTCAACCAAGAAATTTCAGGTTTCATACTCATAGGACCATCACACTTACCTTCCGGTAAATATTCCTCCTCCAGATCAACATCATCATCATCATCATCACTACCACTTTGCCTCTCATCATCACCATCTTCGCCATCGTCATCCCTGACAGCGGAGCTAGTAGCTTCAGGGGCCGTACTCAAATTCTCGACAACTCGGGTGGCCGATTTATCCTTAGCCTTTTCCATAGGCGTCTTCTCAGAGTGAGACGAACTTAGATCGACATAATCAGGAGGATCGGCCCGTCTTAAGGCAGGATTGGTAGCAGCCATAGATCGGCCGCCAAGTTTCCTCCACCGATATCTCTCCTCCCGGCATATCTTGCCCCTACTCAGAGCGTCATCCCAATCAACCGGTTCATGGGAGATGCCGGCATCATCCTTACTCGGAGGAGGGACCGCCAAAGTAACTTCCGCCCTTCCTAAATTGGTACCATATTCGTAAATGGCTTGCTCATCAGTCGTCAACCAATACTCCCGATTGATCGGCTCAATCTCCACTGCGTCAGTAGGAGCACCTGGCGGCGTAGGAATCAACTCGCCAAGGGTCTCATGGCGAAGTCTCTTAAGTACCTCGAGAGAGATTTGCACCTCTGTCGGGCGCTTCCCTTTTACATCCCCAGCCCGGACATTCGACAGACCTTGTCGCACTTCCTCACGCGTCACTGAAAAAGTGCGCGACTCTGAAAGGACGGTAGAGGCAGGCCGACTACCACCGTCCTCGGGGGTAGAAGGATCGCCACCACCAACCTTTAAATAGGTGGGAGTTTCTTTCGAAGAAACTTCCGGAGACTCTGGGTCGGACCCAAAAAGGGCCCGAGTGTAATCCTCCGGTTCATTTTGACTATCTTCAGATACACTAGACATGCATACACTCTAGAAAGGGAAATTTCGGGGAGAAAAAGAAAAAGGGGAGCCTAAGAAGATGAAAACTTGAAGAAAAGTTTGAAGCTTTACCTTGAAAGAGAAAGAACCCTAACCCGGAAGATGAGCGAAATTCCCCTCGAGCACTCACGAAAACAAAAACTGGAATTCACCAAAATAAACCCAGTCAGAAAATGTCGATAAAAACACAAAATGCAAAAGGGAGAAGAAGAAAAGCGGACCCAAAATTCCGAAGACAAGAGTGAAAATGTTAAGTGAGAGGAGGGAGAAAAATTACCAGAGAAGAGGAAAGGTCGTTTGGAGAAGAAGAGAAATGAAGAGGAGAGAGAGAGAGAGATAACCGTACTAATTAAGGCAAAACAATGAACGGCCCAGATTGTGCATACTCCAACTGCCACGAGCAGATTAAGACGCGTGGCATGACACACGTGAAATTATAGCGCCATTTTTTGAACGAAAAAGCCTGACAGAATCTCGGCAAAGTAATGACGGCTGGCCGCCATCACTTTGGGGGGCTAGTTGTACGGGAGCCTACAACCTCCCTCATACTTGTCGGTAGACAATTGTGCGCCGGCAAGTGTTTGCCGGTGTGACCCAAAGGCCGCCCTAAAGTGCATGGCCATCATATTTGACAAAGTTATACTTGGCGGCCTGACAAATATTATTCAGGTTGTCGGTCTGACATTATGCCAAAGATGTGACGTATACGTGTACGATTCTGATTATTTAGTACACGTGTAAAACCTAGATTCCCCCCCATGGGGAACCGACCTACTAATATCGTACTATAAATAGCCCACCTGCACTGACTCCAAGGTACGTAATCACTGTTCACCCACCTACTTTACTGTACTTATCCATCGTTCCTTGTCTGACTTAGGCATCGGGGGCGGCTTCATCGGCAACCCCCCGAGGCCAGTCATCCGTGCTCATTGTGCAGGTATCCCGACAATCCAAGGTACGTAATCACTGTTCACCCACCTACTTTACCTGTACTTATCCATCGTTCCTTGTCTGACTTAGGCATCGGGGGGGGCTTCATCGGCAACCCCCCGAGGCCAGTCATCTGTGCTCATTGTGCAGGTATCCCGACAATCCAAAACACTCAACACCGACATACTCAACGTTGCCAAGCTTGATCCTACCTCCATAGACCGTCAAACCCCTGACGTCCATTGTTTCATACCCGAAACAATTTGTATTTATATGAATAGTACTGAAAAGTCAGATTATTAAATATATAGAGAAGGAAGGACATGCAACTATTATTAAAAAATTAGAAGAAAAAGATTTAAAGAAAGATAAAAGACTTACCATGTGATAAAGTTTAGGGGATGTGACAACCTTTTATCTTCTTTTTTTTTTTGCTTAATGAGTAATATATATAAAACCACCAAAAAATCATTTACAACCTAATCTCAAGTCTAGTTGAGGACAAACCAAATAGGTTGGACTCCCCTCAAAAAGACTCAAGAGACTAGCTACAAAATTGATTAGCCAACCTCCTTAACCATTCTTTATCTTTACAAGAAACTTTCCTAGGTAACACTCCATAAGTTCTATCTATGGCATCCTTTTGAATCTTGTAGATTACGCTATTTACATTACAAACTTTTTGGTTCCAATATGCATCATTCCGTGCCCCCCAGATATGGTAAACCATGGCTGCTACTGCAGCAAATTCCTCTGAAACTTAGTATTCCTACTTCTAGCAATCCACTGAAGAAGGCCTTGTACAGTAGTCTGGTTGTTGCCCCTTCCTAGCCAATTCTTCATTTTATACAGCACACACCTACTAAAATAACAACCAAAAAGAAGGTGCTCTTGTGTTTCAATATCGCTGCCACAAATATTACAATCAGCACTACTGTTAGCTCCAAACCTGCACACTCTTGCTGCTATCTGGAGCCTATTGTTCATTACCAACCACACAATAAATCTGTGTTTGGGAATAGACATTCTATTCCAAACATATTTATCCCAATGAAGCTTTTCCTGATCACCAACCAGCAGTTTATACACATTCTTGACAGAATAATTCAGCATTTGAGTGAGTTGAGTTTCATTAGTCACATTCTTTAAATCTTCCTTCACTTCACAAATTTTTTTCCAATACCAGCTACTGCCTTGAGGTGGTTTATAGTCCCACCAGTTACTCCCTTTAATATACACCTCATTAATCCATCTTATCCATAGATTATCTTTTTTTGCAGAGATGGCCCAAGTGTATCTCCCCATAGCTGCTATGTTCCACTTCACAATATCTCTAATACCCAGACCTCCAACCTGTTTTGGTGTACAAAGCTTTGTACAGGCAACATAGCCACCCCTACTGCTATAGTATTCTCCAGTCCACAAATATGATCTACAGATCATCTCAATTTCTTTTAGGACTTTTTTAGGCAAAATGAAAATTTGTGCCCAGTAAATATGTATACTCATTAGCACAGAGTTCACCAAGATAAGTCTCCCCTGATAGGAGAGATGTCTACTACTCCAGACCCTCACTCTAGCTGTCATCTTTTCCACCAAATTCATGCAGTCCTTTACAGAGATCTTCTTACAATTAATTGGGACACCCAAATATTTGAAAGGAATTTTCCCCAAATTGAACCCAGACATATCCAGCAACCTTTGGGTGTCCTCACTCTTCATCCCAGCAGTATAAAGTTCAGATTTATTCACATTCACTTCTAACCCTGAGACATCAGAAAAGTGCTTGAATCCTTGTAGCAGGAGGTGAACAGATCTATACTCTCCTCTACAACTCAAAATAACATCGTTTGCAAAGCAGATATGATTCAATTTCATCCCTTTACACCTAGGATGATATTTGAACAAGGGATTTTCACCCACCATTTTCAGCGTTCTGGTCATGTATTCCATACAAATTACAAACAGCAAAGGTGACATTGGGTCACCTTGCCTTAGACCCCTCTTCCCTTCAAAAAAACCACAACATTTACCATTGAGCAACAAACTAAATCTGGGAGTTCTAACACATTCCATTATCAGATTTATATGATGAACATGGAAATGCAAAGCCAGTTTCATATCCTCCAGGAATCTCCAATCAATGGAGTCATACGCTTTTTCATGTCCATTTTAATAATGCAACCAGGGCTAATCTGCTTGTTACCATAACTTCTAAGCATATCTTGGCAAACCATAACATTGTGAGCAATAAATCTACCATGTATGAAGGCCCCTTGATTATCAGTTATTATCTCAGGAAGAATATTTCTCATTCTAGCACATATAAGCTTTGTTATGCATTTATAGACCACATTGCAACAGGCAATGGGTCTAAATTCAGATACACAACTAGGACAATTGACCTTTGGAATCAGAGTCACCAAAGTATTATTTATTTCTTTTAAAAGTTTACCTGAAATGAAAAAGTCTTTCACTGCATTGATCACATCTGCACCGACAATGTGCTAACCTGTTTTGTAGAAGTCAGTTCCAAACCCATCCGGTCCTGGAGACTTGTCTCCAGGAATAGATAGTAGGGTAGTCCTGATCTCCTCATCAGTCACTTGTCTCAGTAGCTCAGCTTGTTGATCCGCTGTTAAACAAGGACCATGAGCAATAATGGTAGGCTCTACCCTTCCCTGACACTCTTTTGCAGTGCCAAGCAACATCTTGTAGTAGCTAATAAAGCCTTGCTCCACCTGCTCCCCTTCAACCCATTTACCCTCAATATTATGTATACCATAGATTGTGTTCTGTAATTTTCTTTGTTTCATTGCTCTATGGAACATTGTCGAATTCTCATCCCCCTCCTTTAACCAAGCAAATTTTGCTTGTTGTTGAAGAAACGACATGTACTGGGCATGAACGGTCCTATAGGCTTCAACAGCTTGTAATTCCCTTTCACTATTCACGCTATTACGATTCACATGGAGCTTTTCCTGGCATTCAATTAAATGATTGTATGCCTTTGCATCAGCAATATGAATGTCAGCAAACCCTTCTTTGTTCAGAGCCTTCATTTCAACCTCCACTCTCTTCAATTTTTGAGATACACAAAACATAGTAGTCCCAGTTACTCTTTCCTCCCATGCCCTTCTTACTCTTTCATGAAAATCAGGAGAAGAGCACCACATTTTGAAGAATCTGAAAGGACTATATCCCTCCCTTCTCTCCTGGTGGACTTGTAGAAGCATAGGGGAGTGGTCAAAAAGACCTTCAGGCATGAATCTGATTGCAGCAGTAGGATAGGCATCATTCCAAGCTTCATTACACAACACCCTATCCAATTTGCTATAAACTCTACTATCCTCATTTTGCTTATTGTTCCACGTGTAGTAGCATCCAGTTGCTTTATGATCATCCAGCCCACAGATGTTAACACATCTTCTAAATGGCAGCATCTCATTGTCTCTTACAGCAGTCCCTATTCGCTCCTCTCTATTTAAAACACAGTTGAAGTCACCCAAAATCACCCATGGCATCTTAGCATTCCTAGCAATACCTTCTAAATCTTCCCATAAGCCTTCTCTCCTATTTGCATCATAAAATGCATAAACAAAAGTGCAAAGAAACTCCTTCTTGCTGCTAATTGTTTGCACATGACAGTGTATCATTTGCGCAGACATGTAACTAATGTTTACATGAAATGACAGAGCATTCCATGCCATAATTACTCTCCCTCCTGGATGGTATGAGGAGTTAGAGCAGAAACACCAGCCACTAAACAAGTTTTGGTACAAACTTCCCATATTATTAACCTTAACCTTAGTCTCAATAAGACTAATTATACCCAGGGGCCTAGTGTTAAGAATTTTCTTCACTTCCTTTTGTTTCCTAACACTAGTTATGCCCCTCACATTCCAACATAACACACTATCCATTACCACCAAGAGAGTCCCCCCTCCCAAGTTCATTTTGTCCCACTTTTTCACATACCATATCACCCACCATAATGTCATGATTTTCCTGCCTACTTAACACATCAAAGGTGTTGGTTGTAGTTGTTGCATTACTTGAGGAATCCTTCTTTCTGCTTGTCTAAGTTACCTTAGTAAACTCACACCCAGCATTATCATGCTGATTTCTAGCCACTATTGATGGCACCTGCTGAGGACCAGTCTGTTGAGATACAAGCTGTTGCTGAGCAGTGGTATTGTTTAGTTGTTGTGGCTTCTGGTGTTGCTGAGCAATGGTAACCTGTTGAGGCCTAGGCCTCCAGACTTGCTTCCCATTCTCCTTTCTACACTCAGCACTAGTATGTCCCATCTTCCTACATTTAGAGCAAATTGTAGGTTTCCACTCAAAGTGGACATCATAACTGGTTTCAATGTCTTTCTCATTGATGAAGGTCATCTGGTCAGGAAACTCCTGATCCACTTTCACCTCCACCAGAACTCTAGCATATTGCAGCCTCTCTCTTCTAGCTGTAGCTTGGTTTACCCTTAGGAACTTTCCAATCCGAGCTACCAATTTCATCAAACACTTCTCATTCCAGTACTTAAAGTCAATTTGCAATTGAATCCAAGTAGTAAGGACTCCAAATTCCTCCTTCATAATGTTCATATCAGGATCCCAAGCTTTCACTATAAGAGGTTTACTATCAAAAAAGTTCAAGTTCCCCGCCAATATTTGATCGCGTCTCTCCATTGTTAAAAATCGAACTATGAAAACACCCTTCTTAAGCATAGCAACCTTATCAACCCCTTTGTTTCTCCAAATTCGCCTAATGTAACCTTCCATCACATTTGGGGGAGGGTTTGCCCCAACAACATAACAAATTAAAGATGAATTCCAAAAATCAACCTCAGGTTGAACATCATCCTCATCAATTTTCACAAAATTACTAATTCTATTCACCTCCCTCACATCAGATTCAGATGGATTAGAGTGACTACTCACCTCATCATCAGAAAATTGAAGGATAGAAGCAGGCTCCACCACTCGAATATTCCGGTCAGCCAATTTTGCTGTAGCACCACTCGAAGCCCCTTTCTCCGTTGTAGAGTGCGTCGCTGATAACCATTCCGAGAATAATCGGTGTGTCTTCTGACTCTGTTGAAGTTCCCGCAATTCCCCCTCTTCATTACGATTCCCCTTTTCAATCTCCATTGCAGCAATTCCCAGCAGTTCATCCATTGTTCTCGTCTTCTTTGCCTTAGGATCCGAACATGGACCCTTCCGTTTTCCAGTGACTTTCTTGCTCTTCGAAGTTCTTGCCATGGCGACGATTTTTACATCGAGATAATTTTTAAGAGAGAAAGTCAAGGGATTGTTGGCCGTGACAACCTTTTATCTTCATTTAGGGTTTATTTATATATTAATCATTATGAGCCATATATATAGAGGTGTAAATGAGAAGACAAATTTCGAGAGTTACTCGGGATCAAGTTGTCTAAACATGAATCGGGTGAGCTCAATTCGAGATGTGGGCAAGTAGAGTTGAGCTACTTGAAAGTTGAAACTGGACTCATAAACTTGAAAGCACAATTACCAAAAGCTAAATGCCTAAATCCAACATATCATCTATCTTAGAGGTGCTAAATAGACGAGATAATTTGCAAGTTACTTGAGTTCGACTTGGTCAAAACTTGACTCGAGCGAACTCAGTCAAATCTTTGTGAAAACTCGACTCAAGTGAATTTAAGTCAACTCGAAAAATTAGCTAGTCGTTATCGAGTCGAGGTATGTACACTAAACTTGAGCTCGACTCGAGTCATTTATACCCTTACATAAGAAACACTAACAAAATGTGAAAACTAATATTGAAAAGAGGAGTATATATAAATATAAGGAAAAATTCACATGAATAATCCGAACTATGGCGAGTCTTCCCATATTAATCCCAATTATGGATTATTCTAGTATAATCCAAACTATTGAGTTACCTCCCTAAAATGAACCCAGATGACCTATAACTTGTCAAATAGGTCAAATTTTAAGATTTTCGTGTATTTCTATTTTATTTCTTTAATTTCTCTCCTCCTTTCTCTTCCACTAACCACCACTCCCATAGTCCCATCCATTGAAACACCACCTGTAACCCCACCCACCCTATAAACCACCACCGACCTAGAAATCATCCTATCCACCCCGAAAACCACCACCAACAACATCAAAACCAACCCACCCCCTCGAATAACACCTCCATCCACCTGAAAACTACCCCCAACCCCTAGTCACATGCACCTCAAAATCATTTCTTTAATTAGATGAGGTAAGCCACATTTACATTGCCTTGTTTGGACAGAAGCTATTTTGCTCGACAATTGCTTAGGCTATGGCGTAACGTCATAGAGATAAGCATTTGAGGTTTATCTGCACAAAGTCTACTGAGCATGTTTTTCTCAAAAGTTGATGTAGTCATGAAGCTCTATTCTAGCCTCTTTCACAAACAGATCAGAACCTCTGTTTTCTCTCTCCTCCACCTTACTCAACTTCTTGTCATTATTCAACATCAACAACAAATTTGTCTTTGAGGAATGTAACAAATCGAACTTCGAAGAAACCCAAATCGACCTCACTACGCATGTCAAATCCGTCGATTTCGCCGCCATTGATCTCGAGATGACTGGAATTACGAGCTCACCATTGGCGCGAATCGTTCGAGTTTGATCGGCACGATGTTCGATACCTTACAGTGAAGAATTCCGCCGACAAATTCGTCGTTGTTCAATTTGGTGTTTGTCCATTTCGCTGGGATTCTTTCAGGAACTCCTTCGTTGCTCATCCATTAGTTTTTCTCATCTTTCTCTTTTACATCTTCATTTTAGTTCAGTTTACGAGAAGATTGTTTTGTTTGTTTAAATTCTAATGGTTTTTTTTTTCGAATTTCTAGTGGTTTTTGTTTTCTGGTGTACTATTTGTGAGAGTAACTGCATGCTTGGTGGTCTTAATGTCGTAATTTTAGGATTGCTGAGGTAAAACAATGAAGATAAGTGATTTTTGGTGGCTTTCTGGTGGTTTGCAAGGGAGAGTGGGGAGAAAGGAATGAGAGAGAAAAAATGAGTTTTGTGATTAAAACAAATTCTTTTAAAATCTTTCGGAAAATTATGGGAGCGAGTAAGTACAAAACACGTGACTTAGTAACTTGTTGAATCGGTTCCTTCAGGTTATGGGTCATTAGGAGAAGACACCCCATATAGTTTGGATTATATTAGAATAATCCATAATTGGGATTAATATGGGAAGACTGACCATAGTTCGGATTATTCATGTGAATTTTTCCTAAATATAAATACTTAGTTTTCAATGATTCATATGAATGATTATGAGTTACTAAGATTATTCTTATTGCGCTCATCAGTGTTAAAATATCTTTGTATTGCATGTATATTTTTTTTTTAACCAAGTGTAATTTTTTTCATTAATGATTCATTAAGATGTTATCCAATGACGCATACAAGAGTGGCGAACATCGAGTTTACGCAAATCCTAATCCGGAACCACGAGTGTCAATTGCTGTGTTCTTCGGCCCAGGCACAGAAGAAGATGTATATGGACCCTTGGCCGAGTTAGTTTCATCTCAAAACCCAGCATTATATCACCAAATTAAGTTTTCAGACTTGGTTAATAGGTTTCTCAACACCGAGCTCCGGGGCAAGAGCATGGCTAATCACTTTCGTCTTAATTAATTAGATCTAATTATATCAAGTTGAGTTCAATATAAGATAATAAACTGATTTTCTATAATTAATGTTATGTAATTATTATTATATAGTAATATAGTATATTGGATGTATTGTGTAATGTTCATGTATGTGACTTGCATAAAAGTGAGACTTTCTATATTTTAATAAGAATAGAGAATGTGGGAGTGGAAGGGTGGTAAGTCCTTTCATCTTCCACCCACACGTTGTGGGTTGATTCAATTCGGGTGGGTTTGAGGGGCTTTGGGGTAGATTGTATTTAGGTGCCCTGTAAGAGGGCATTAATGTAATTCATCTTACCAAATTTTTTTAAGAAAATATTCTAATAAGAATAAAGTTGAGGCATAATCGCCTTAAATGGTGACATCATGAATGGAGAATATTTCTCATATTTTAGCTTAATTATTTGACCACCCCAAAATGGACCACATAAAAACAAATTGACAGATGGTGTAATTTCGACACTTCCTCCGGATTACAACGCTAACTCCCCACATGAAAAATGAATATTTTGTGGTCTATGTGATATCTACTTCATCATTTCATTATGATTGTATCATTTTTTAATTTGAAAATTTCCGTATTAGTTGCTAATGTGATTAATGTGTTTTCTGTATTTCTAACTGATTACATGGGTCTCTTTCATTTGTTTCTCTAACTCTTTTTTGGCCCTATGTTGTTGAACTTATTTTCAGTCTTTATAAGATCAAAATTTCAGTAAGTTTAGATAAGATTTACTAAGTTCAGGTTAACACAGGGACTATGTTTTTTTCATCCTTAACACCTGGTCTCTATTATATATGGCAATATACGGGAAACACCAAAAAATAAAATAAAAAAGGAAAAATAAGAAAAACAAAATTAGATGGATAACTAACTGCTTAAATGTAAAGACAGTTTGCACACATTATGTATATATAAGGCTAGTTGATACTTATTGCAAACAATATTATTAGATACTCCTATATGGCATTCACCTTCAAAATATATAACTAATGACATGTCTCATAGTTCACATAATGACCTAAAACACTGTTTGTTATTCTTCCTCTTGAAAGGGCTAGAGTAACCAATTAGATTTTTAACACCTAATCGATCAGGCACGAACCGAAGGAATCTTCCTCGATTAGGGCGCATTCTCTTCGGCGTAAAAACTACCGAATCGAAGCGAATCAATTGAACTCGAATCGAACCGAATCGAACTAAACTAAACCGAACCGAACCGAATTAAATTACAACTAATTAATAGTAATGATTATCATTTAGGAATCGAACGAATTGAACCGAATCAATCAACCGAACAAGCGAACCGAATCGAATCAACCGAATCGAATCAAGCGAACCGAATCGAAAATAATAATGGGAGAACAGGCCCTTAATAAATGTAGGCAACATTTAACGATTATGGTCAATCTTATGTCGCCACTAATATATGAAGTCATATGATTGATAATATAACTAAAAAAACAAATTTTTTTAACAAATATCTCCCAGTAATTTTTTTTTTTTTTTTTACCAAATATCCTCCAACATTCCAAAATTCACCATATGCTCTTTAATTTCTTGAAAATTCACCACAAGTTCTTTTTTTAGGAGATTCACCACAAGTTCTTAATGATTAACGACCGTTAGATTTTTTAGTTATTAGTCCCTTATGCTATTACTAAACCTTAATTAACCTCAACATGACCCATTTACCCTAATTGACAACCATTGATATACCTTCTATGACTCTTTTTCTTTCTCTTCCCCATAACTCTCTTCCCTTTTTTTTGGTCATAGGTGATGATTTAATGGTGATCTATTAGGGTAATTGACTCAAGCATGAATTAATTAGGGTTTAGTAATGGAGTTAGGAATTATTGACTAAAAAAAGTTAACAATCGTCATTCATCAAGGGTATATGAATTTTTTTAAAGTAAGTAGGAGGAGGTATATGGCGAATTTGAAAGTTTGAAGGTAATTTGGTGAAAATGAAAATTGTTCGGGGGTATTTGGTACATCAAAAATGACTTTTCCAACTAAAGTAGTTGGCATCTACAAAGTAGCTATCATAATCACTTCCAAGTATTAGTCGTGTCATTGAATTTCGTCGAAACTGCTCCTTTAGACCATGTGCGAATTATCCAGATTTGATTGTGGCTTGCCAATATAAGAATCAAAAATGTGAATAATTGAGAAAAGATAAAACTTCTACAACACACTCTTCTCTACAAAACCATAAACTACCCAAAACCACCACATATATTCAAAACCTTATTCACCATGATAAGCAACAACAGTAGCACAGAGCTAGATGATCAATACAACCGTGTCAAAGAGCTTGAACAATTTGAGAGCACCAAACTAGGAGTAAAAGGACTAGTTGACTCAGGCATAACACATATCCCACGTCTTTTCCACCACCCACCTCAGACTCTCTTTGATCATCATGAACCCCAACAACCCGACTCGAACCATGACCTGATCATACCCGTGATCGACCTCACGGGCGAGCACGGGGAGCTAGTAAAGCAGCTGCGAGACGCCTCGGCTAAGCTCGGATTCTTTCTGGTGATCAATCATGGTGTTTCAGTCTCTCTGCTGGACCGCCTGCTTGATGCTGTTAAGGCCTTTCATGAGCTGCAGCCACAGGAGAAGATGCGGATGTACTGCCGAGATACAGTAACTGCTGGGAGTGGAGTTGGGTTTTACTCCAACTATGATTTGTTTCGTTCTAAAGCTGCTAGCTGGAGTGATACACTTGCAATTCGTTTAGCTCCTATTCCCGTCGATGCCAATGAAATCCCGGATGTTTGTAGGTTAGTTGTGAATGTCTTTATCTATTTTCCAATCATGTACACCCGCAGGAGAATGTTACATCGATTTTCGTGTCGAAATCTTCCCTCTCATTTTTTGTACTAGTCTATGTGCCACTCAATATTATTGGTAAATATTATTAAATTTCATCTTTCTTTTTTTTCCAAAAAAAAATAAATAAAATGATCTGATTTGAACCAATAAGAAGTAGTGGCACACATGATGGCGCAAATAAATGGGACAAAAGATTTTTATTCTCTATCCACTAGCAAAATTTAGTTGATGTCTATAAACATCTAGATTCAAATGCACGCAATGCGTGATTCAAGTTATAAAAAGATGTACAATAGGCATAATATATTACCGTCAAATTCTAAAATATTTTATAAAATAAATGGCATTTAAGGTATTTAAAGTGGATACCAAACTTCTCAAAAGTTGCCTTATATAATAGAATTCTTTTTAAAAAAATATGTTTTCTAATTTCTAGAACTATTTGTACCAAAAAAGGTATGTGACAACTATATTGGCACGAAATGAGAATATAAAGTTGCAAAAGTCATAATGTTTATATAAAAATGAATAATATATTCCTTAGAAAAAAAACGAATGAAATATATTTTGTGTTGTATAGAATTGGATTCCATTAAACATTATAACCTATTAACCTATGGCCAAGTAGCTAATCAAACTAGTGGACTGATTTCCCAATTTGTAAATGAATATTTTTCTTTGTTGGAATTAAGATAGTTTGATCACATATAAATTAAATAAGATTTTATCTTAAAATGAGTTGTTAATAGGCGAAGTAGCTTACTAATCTTATATATTGGTCATTTACTTTCTATTTCTTCAATGCAAATTGTCACATGTGAGTTCTTTTTTCTTTTATCTTTTTTTTTTCTGAGAGGAGATTCTCATGTGATTTTCTCTTTAACAAATTTCTTTATCTATTTGTTTGATGATCAATATGCGAAGATCTTTTGAGACCGTCCAATTACTAGCTAGAATGGGATATAAGGAACTTTTTCCCAAATGGCCTTCGTATTCTTACTAGAACTTCCAATAATTTTGAGAGAATCTTTCTTTCTTTGTCCAAATCTTTTTCCAATAATTTGAGAGAATCTTGTTCCTACTGATACAAATTATTAGCGTTGGTGCAAAGCGTATCACTATTGATGCTGGAGGTGGAATCTTTGGCCAAAAAGTTGATCTTCAACATCATTAATGATGCGCTTGCACCAAGGTTAATAGTTTTTAATATTTTGTCTACTAGTCAATGTTTGTGGTGCCTGTGCATCCAAATCATAGTTTGTGGCCTAGTATTGCGGCCAATTTTGTCCAAAAGTAATATGTTGCAACTTACAATTATTACAAGATACAAGAATTATTATGAAGATTGAATAGTTATTAATTAGTGCTACCTAATTCTTTATTTTTTTTTCATCTTGGTTCTTTTCGCCATATAAAAATACAATTTACTACTCCCTCTTTCTCTATACTTCTTTCTATTTCAATAATGATAGAGTTTTTTTTCTTCTTCTTGTTCTATATTCTACTCCCTGTGTCCCCTAACAGACTTCCCACTTCCACTTTTCACGTTTGCCAATGCACATTTTGTATCATTAATATCTTTAATTACATATTAGTAAACATTATAAAAGTTTGATTCGTAATGTATACAATGAGACGATTAAACAAGACCCCACATGATCGTCTCTTTTTACTTATATATTGGAAAAAAAATTAGGAAGATTTTCGCTTACTTATGAATAGTCTTAAAAATTAGAAATGAGAAATGTATTGAGGGACATATTGAAGGGAGTATTGTAGAAATGCATATTATTAAGAGATGAAATCCGTTAAAGTCCCAAGTGGGGGCCAAGGCCTATATTATAATTTACAAACTTTTTAGCTCATCAATATATAAAAGAAAAGCAAAACTCTTTTAGCTACGTTGCAAGTTTACAGTAAGTTTGTACAAATGTCATATTCTAAGTTATTTTGAACGATTTTAATTTATATACTATTTAAAATTGGCCCAAGTGATTAATAATAGAGTAGGATTTTCTTTGTATTAGATTTTACCTGAATTTTTTTTACAAGTATTGTGAAAAACCCAAGTTGGCCTTACAGCTTTGTGTAACTAGATTGAGAATTGATTGATGTTTATCATCATTTCTATGACGAAATTATATGATATATCGGAAAAGGAAAAACTTCGATCAACAATCATGCATGGTTTCTGCAGAATTGAGGTGATGGAGTGGGATAAGGAAGTGAAACAGCTCGGAGAAAAACTCATGGGATTGTTGTCTGAAGGGTTGGGGTTAAGTTCTGATAAGTTGACAGGATCTTCTTATTTAGGACGAAGAGCCATGGTCGGCCAGTATTATCCATATTGTCCAGAACCTGATAAGACAGTGGGGATTGCTACACATACAGATCCTGGCATTCTAACAGTGTTGCTGCAGGATCAAGTGGGTGGCTTGCAAGTTAAGTATAATGATCATTGGATTGATCTGAAACCACTTCATGGCGCGCTTGTTGTTAACATTGGAGACTTATTGCAGGTACTATTGGCCTTTCTAATATGAGTCCAGCTATTTGGAGAACAGTCTCCACCAAACACGTGAGGAAGGTATATTTTGGTAAATCCACTTGGTGTGCTGCTCACACCAATTTCTCCTCTTTGTTTGGCGGAGAATAAGTTCTTCATTTAGCATTTGTCTTCTTAAAATAAGTAAAGCAAGACATAGTTATACTAATCAGAAATGATGATTCAGAGAATATATAGATTGCTAATGGTAACTTTAGTTAGATAAGAAATTTACATTACACATACCACTATAGTATAAATTACTCAAAAGACTTTTATTTCATATGTAGCATACATTGGGAACTTTAGTAGCTGAATATGACACTGGTGAAGTACCTCTTCTTGATACGATTACAAGATTCCAAGTAATATAGGATGTTGTCAAATTATTAGTTCATTATGAATCCATCCTTATCAAACTTATTCCTTGCAATTCAGGTTATAACCAATGACGAATACAAGAGTGGAGAACACCGTGTGTGTGCTAATCCTTTTCTCACACCACGAGTATCAATCGCGGTGTTCTTCAGCCCGGGAATGTATGAGAATATGTATGGACCTTTGCCTGAGCTGGTATCAGCTGAAAGGCCAGCATTGTACCAGCAACTGAAGTTCTCAGACATGGTCAAGAGTTTCTTCTCAAAGGAATTAGACGGCAAATCCATGACGAACTACTTTCGATTGTAAATTTGTGATCTTGGGTTTGATATTGTCATACTTCTATACTTAACTATTTGCAATAGTATTATTACTGTATATACGGGTACGATGCTATTGTACTCTACTCAAATCAAAATAGTTCAAGTTGAGTGCTGAACAAGTGGAGTCAATAGGAGTCCAACTTTGACTTAGTCGAGTTCGTACTGCTAGCGAGCAAGACTCACGCTCAATAAGCACCCTAGGTGTTAGGTGTATATGGCGTAATTCAATGAGACACCTTAGTAGCTTAATGAGTCTAATGCTGGACATTTTTTTTTTTATTATTTGGTAATTAAGGAGAATTCCATTGCAAGAAGGGGGAGAAATTGGGGATCCTTCTTGCAAGTGGTGAGAATCGAACCCCTGTTACAGGGGTGGAAGGAAAGCCTCGCAATCATTAGGCCAACCTTGATTCAGTCTAATGCTGGACATGTTGGCTTATTAAGAGTTGATACTCCTGATGAAGAATAATACTTGTCTATACCAATACCATAAAATGCTCTAGGCGGCCTAATTTAAACCTAGCCGACGATAATGGTTAGAAGACTGTTGCATATGCCTGATGCAACATGCAACTACGCAAGTATGCTTTTGGCTTTTTACGTAATAGCAGTAGTTCTACTGTTCTAGTTCCCCTTCCTTTTCAAGTCAAATTCACTCTTTTCTCTTTAGCACATCAACTCTCTTTTTCTCTATTTTTTAATAGGTTATTTTTCTTTCTATAAGTATCTAAATTTGTATTTAATACTTCCTCTGTATCTTAATATATGCATCATATTATTTTTTACACTATTTAAAATTCAACTTTGATCATATTAAATTACTGTTTGTGTGCAGATAAATGTCATTATCTTTATTGTTGTTGGGTTAATCTAAATGCATATTTTCAAAATATTTTTTTTATAATTTCTAAAAATTCATAAAAAATCGAAATATCAATAGTCAAAGTTGTGCATCGGCAAGTGTGCCCAGTTAGTATGATTCATCTATTAAGAAATAAAACAAGTATCTAAAAAAATTTCTTCATCTATATGTACGTCAAATTCAAAACTAATACTCCTTTTGTCCAAAATTGTCCAACTTTTCATTTTAGATAGTCTCAGTACCATTTGTTTTTAGTTACTCCCTTATTTCTCTCTTCTAAAAAAAGTATTACTCTTTCTAAAACTGTGTGTCAAAAGAAATTGGGCACATGATTCTAAAGAATAAAAAATGTCAATAATTTAGGTAAATAGAAAGATACTAATAAGAAAGCAAATTACTCTTTGCTTCATTCCACTAATAATTCAACCACATGGCATTCCATAGCAAGAAACAATGACCTTCAAAATTACGGTAAAAACTATGTCCCATACCCATGATCTAATCATGCTCATCAATATCAATATTCAACATTTTAGATAATGGAATAAGTTCCCAACACGCAAGCCAACTATCTAATTCACACAAAAAACACATGCTTAATAACTATTTAAACTATCTTTTATAATTAATTTTTTTCAAAAAAACTACCTTTTAAAAATTTTCTTTCTGAAAACCTTATATAACAAATTTGTTTCAATATACTACCATTTTACCATAAATGGGGTTTAATCACTAATAATTGAGTCACCGTAAATTGTTATTCTTTCCTCCCCTATCGTTTCTCTCTTCTTATCTCGCTACTCCATCGGCAGCAACACCTAGGATGATTGTCATTTATTGATTAGTATTAAATATAAACGTAACATGGTAGTATATTGAAAAGAATATGTTATATAAGGTAGTTTTTTGAAAGAAAAATTTTAAAAGGTAGTTTTAAAAAAAAAAAATTGGTTATAAAAAGTAGTTTTTTGAAAATTTTCCAACTATTTATAATCTGACTAAGCAAAACTATCCACTGGCTAATCCGAACAACTAGCTAGGAACACAATTACTACTAATTTTGGGAGCACTTTTAACAAAGACAAAGTTCTATAAGACTCTTCTCTTCCTAAAACCATTTACTACCAAAACCACCCACCTAAAAATCAGAACCATATCACAAATGACAAGCAACAACATGAGCAAATCAGAGCTACAAAAACTAGATGATCAATATAACCGAATTAAAGAGCTTGAAGAATTTGACAACACCAAACTCGGAGTAAAAGGACTAGTTGACTCAGGCATAACTGAGATCCCACGTATTTTCCACCACCCACCTCAGACTCTGTTTGATCATGAGCCCCAACAACAACCACACCCAAAAGATAACCTGATCATACCCGTCATTGACCTTTCATGTAAGCGCGAGGAGCTGGTGGAGCAGGTGCGAGACGCCTCCGCTAAGTTCGGGTTTTTTCAGGTGATCAACCACGGGGTGTCGGTCTCGTTCCTCGACCGTCTGCTTGATGCTGTCAAGGCGTTTCATGAGCTTGAGCCACAGGAGAAGATGCAAATTTATAGACGAGATACAGGTACTTCAGGTACTGGAGTTGGGTTTTACTCTAACTATGATTTATTTCATTCTAAAGCTGCGAGTTGGAGGGATACACTATCAATTCGGTTAGATCCTATCCCTGTTGATCCTAACGATATCCCTGAAATTTGCAGGTTAGTCATGATTCATTAATGTCTTCATTTATATTCCAATCATGTACAATTGTAAGAAATAATGTCATATTTATTCATTGGGTAATCTAACTCACAGATAGACAATTTTATGCGTTCTTTGGTAGAATTATCCACATCAAATAGACCATTATAAACTTTCATTTGCTTCATTAAAGATAATTGAAATCTTTAAGACATTCCTATAGGATCTTTGCTTCCAAAAGTCAAATAATATTCTCAGCACATACTTTTGCGATCTTCTTTACTATCATCAATCATTATAGGTCCATATTCCCTCTGACCCAAAATAAGTACTTTTGGAGTATTTACATGTCCCACTTTAGCCATGATCTTTTAATAACATGTAAAACAAATGTTAATTAGTATATAGATTGTTGTTTAACTTGTCTCAAATTACATTTTTAACATATCATTTTAGGTCTTTACTAGTACATATCTAACGATATTAATGTTTAAATTTGTGCATAAGAGGTCATGTAATAACATCACATATGTACTTTTTTGGCCAGTGCATTGCATAATTTTAAACACTAGCAGCAGATAAAGTGGAACCTTTTCCAAATCGCCTCCGAATTCTTACAATCTTAGTAGACTGTCCCATAACTTGAGAGAATCTTGTTCCTCTTGATTTGCTATTTGTGGGTCTTTTTTATCTTGGATTTGGTTGGTTTGGTCAATGTTCCAACCTACAACTCTTTATTCCATGCTTCAAACACTTTAAATAACAGCTTTTTCCTATAAAAGGACAAAAGAAAACTGAACCACCCACACAGCTACAAACTCACATTGGCACAGTAAACTTCTTGATGTGGTTTCTTCAGCCAGTTTCCTCCCCAATTTACCGCTTCCTCTCGTCTAGATAATGGTCCTGTTTGATAATTAGTAGATAGATGTTAGTTATTTTCTAATTGTATTAACGAATAGCTGATAGTATTAGTTGGTTTGACTAACTGATTATATTGGTTGTTTGTGTAAGAGTGTTTGGAGAATAACTGATTTGGTTTGACTAACTGATTATATTGGTTGTTTGTGTATGAGTATTTGGTTAATAGATGATATGTATTAGCATAATTGGCCTTTCACTTCAAATTGCCCGAACCTCCTATAAAAAGCTCCTCCCACCAACTTTTTCAAATTAAGAGGTTTGGATCCTAATAGCTCATGTACTCCTTTTAATTTCTTGCCAGATAATCAGATACTTACATTAGAGAATTTGACTGGTTAATCTTCTAAAATAGGTCAAAACCTTTGATTTATGCCCAAACCTCTTTTACCAAATGGGCCACAAGAGAAACTTTATTGTTCTTGCAAACATGATTAGTAAAGATGTTATATTGTACTCCTATATTAACAAACACAGATCACATAAAGTTTCTCATTGAGTCAATGCATTTTCTCAATGAGCTGTAACTACACATGTTCAACCAATTGGTCCATTGGGCCCTCAACCAGATCTAAACGGGCTTGCTTATGCTTAGTTAGCTCGACCATAAACTAACACCGCTAATATTATTGCAAACTAACAATAAACGAAGTATTTGACATTATTGGATTTTACAATGCTACCCTTATTGAAGTAAAGGTGTAAACGAAAAGATGATTATCAAAACAATAATCCACAAACTTCTTATATAGTATCCTCAACAATATTACTTCATACCACTGTCCCCTATATATGTACTGACATAATTAGAAATTTGTCTTACAAAAAACATGTACATAATGGCTACTGTATAAACTACAAGCTATGTGAAATTGGACTGAACATCAATATTATCATTTTTGTCATAAATTTTATGTGACATTGGGGAAGGAAAAAGTTCAAGCAACGATGATGCACGGTTTTTGCAGAACTGAGGTAACAGAGTGGGATAAGGAAGCGAAGCAGCTCGGAGAGCAACTAATGAGCTTATTGTCTGAAGGGTTGGGACTAAGTTCTGATAGAATTTCAGGAATGTCTTATTTAGGACGGAGAGCCATGGTCGCCAACTATTATCCATATTGTCCTGAGCCTAACAAGACAATTGGGATCGCTACACATACAGATCCTGGGATTTTAACCTTGTTGCTGCAGGATACAGTGGGAGGCCTGCAAGTTAAGTATGATGGCAAGTGGATTGATCTGAAACCAGTTCATGGTGCTCTTGTTGTTAACATTGGAGACTTATTTCAGGTACTAAGCTTTCTAGCATAAAGTCGGGCATAGGGAGGATTGTTCTCCGCCAAACATGTGAAGAAGGGGAATTTTGGTAAATGCACTTATGTGAATTGTGGATCCTACGCCAATTCCTCCTCTCTGTTTGGTGGAGAGCAAGTTCCCCGGCCATTCGCAATTTTCTTCTGAAAAAGTAACTAAGGAAGGTCACAGTTTACAAATCACAACAGAAACTTCAGAAATAGAATGCTCATAGTATATTGAAACAAGTTACATTCACATATTTTACTAAAATTCATTACCTGGATTTTTTATCTCATGTGTAGCAGTACCACCCGTGTTTGAACCTCACAAGTCACTAACATGGGTACAGCTTTACTTTGGACCATGGAAAAGAAATTATTAGTGCCTGAATTTGACACTTAAGGAAGTCCTGTTTATAGTACGAGTAAAGAATCCGAGTAACATATAATGTTTTTGGTATGTTCTCAGCCTCATCAAACTTATTCCTTGCAATTTAGGTAATATCCAACGACACATACAAGAGTGGAGAACATCGTGTATTTGCGAATCCCTTACATACACCACGATTATCAATCGCGGTGTTTCTCAGCCCAGGCATATATGAGAATAGTTATGGACCTTTGCCTGAGTTGGTATCAGCTGAAAGGCCAGCATTGTACCAGCAATTCATGCTTTCAGACTTTCTTAAGAGGTTCTTCTCCAAGGAGTTAGACGGCAAGCCCATGACGAGCTACTTTCAATTGTAAAATTGTGATCTTGGGTTAAGTAGTGTCATACTTCTTAAACGTATTGCAATTGTCTATTGGTGTATATAGGGGTGCTCATTGATTGCAAGTTAGGTTGTGCTCGAACTCAAAAACAATTCGAGTCAAAATGGGTCAAGTTTTGACCAATTCGAGTTTGAGTCGCTCACAAATAAAGACGATCGATTAGCACCCCTAGGTATATATAGCCTAATTCAATGAGATACCTTACAAAATGAGTGTAAAGTTGAAAAGTTAATAATCTTGATGAAAAAATACTCTTGTACTATTCCTAATCCAAGGTTAGCTCACTATAATAATTGGAAAATTATTGCATCATGCCTAATGCAAGTATGCTTTAGGCTTTTTTCTATAATTTGCAGGAGATTAGTAGTAGTTCCCTTTCATTTTCAAGTCACACTAACACCTAACGTCAAATATCCTTTTCTCTATTTTCCTCACTACATTATTTTCCTTCCTTTGTGTACTCAATTTTCTTATCTAGTAGAAATACTCATTAAATGATTTTTCTTAACCACTTCTATATGCCATAATTATAAAAAACATAACATAAAAACAAGATAATTGGTCTCCTATTAGAAAGTGTGGCCAAAAAAATTCTCTTTACTTTTGAGTAGTATTTCTTAAACTAGTATTTAACATTCAAAGATTATTGTACAATAACAATTTCATATTTCACCTGTATCTTGTAACTTCTATTGCTTTCTATGTAACTTTTTGACACTTGGACCATTCATACAGCCTTACTAGATAATGTGTGAATATAAAATCACCAAAAAAAAAAAAAGTTTTCAAAATAATGAATGAACTTACTTAAGAGTAGGGATTAGGGAATTGAAAAACTGCCAAGTTCTATCCAAAACCAGCAAGGATGACTAGATGAGGTGACATCAAACATTATCTTCAAACAAAAAACACAAATATAGAACAAGTTCCTTTTTTCCCTTAATCCAAACAAAAATTCACACTACTACAGAGAATAAGTGGTGAATTATTACCTCTACCATCTTGAGTTTGAGATTTTAGAAAGATGGAGAAATCTGATAAACAGAAATCCCCAATAATAATAGCAATGAAAGGGCATCCAGGCACAGGAAAGAGCACCATCGCCGCCGCCATAGCCGCCTCCCTCCGCTGCCCACTCCTTGACAAAGACGACATCCGCGACGCCACACTTTCTCTCTCCACCACCACCGCCTCCACCTTCCCCGCCGCCGCCACCTCCACCACCGCCTGCGCCACCACCTCCACCATCGCCTGCGCCACCACCTCAACCACCGCCTGCACCACCGTCTCCGCCGCCAACCTCAACCAGCTCTCCTACGACGCCGTGTGGCGCGTGGCAGCCACGCAGATTCGCCTCGGCCTCTCCATTGTCGTGGACTCCCCTCTATCCCGCCATGGCCACCTTGACACTGTCCTCCGTATTGCCGGAGGGTCCCACCGTGTTGTGATCGTTGAATGTCGGCCGTCCGATGAAGGGGAGTGGCGCCGCCGGCTGGAGGTGCGAGGAGCGGAGGATGGTGGTGTGGGGCATAGGCCGGCCACGTGGCAGGATATGGAGAGGTTGTTGGAAGGGTATGATGGATGTACGGAGTATGATGTGGGTGAGGTTCCTAAGTTGGTTGTTGATACTACTGCTCCTGGTGGGGTTGATGGAGTTTTATCCAATGTTTTGGAGTTTATTGAATCTCATCGTGGTCATCCTCAATCCTGAACAGTTGTTGATTGTTTTTTTTCAGATTTCTACTTTCTGAATGTCGAAGAGTAGAAATATTGATTACATTATATATATATAATATATGTAAATAAAAATATTATCATGTAAAATCTTGTTAAATATGTGTCAATATAAATCAGTTTTAATATGGTATATGACATTATGATACATCAGCCATCTATATTCTACATTACAATTGCTCAGAATTATTTCCTTTCGTCTTCTAATAAGATGTCTTACTTCGATAATGAACTTTTTTATGTTGAAAACAAGTGAATGATGTCAGGATGATGATCAAAGTGTGTTGTGATTGTTAGTGAACCTAATCTCCAAGAAGGCCGACCACTTACAATAGTTTAGATTGTTGAGAAACCGTCTCTGATGCTAAAGTCGGACAGGTGAGTAAGTAAGCAAATGGGAACACAAGAGTAAATACTGTGTTTAAGTTAGTGAATGACTTTTACCTTTGTGCCAAGTTGAATATTTCTAGTGGTGCCTTGGACTTGAGAGACCTTGGGCCTTTATCATTGGTATTGGCTCCCATTTAGATGTTCACATAGAATTTGACGCATTTTGGCATTTTAAAGGGGCTTACTAAATACCGCCCGTATTTACTTGAAATCGCCCGTATTTTTTTAAAAATACTCCTAAACTACCCCCTACAAATACTACCCCATACCCCCCACACTCTCTCACTCTAACACTCTCTCACTCCCTCACTCTCACTCCTCACTCCCACCCCACCATAGCCACCACCACCAAAGCCACCACCACCCCCAAAGCCACCACCACCACCACTGCCACCACCACCACACGGCAACCACCACCACCAGGCGAGGAAGGCCGTACCGGCGACCACCAGAGCGAGGACGAAGAAGACACCGACGCCGACCACCACCACAACACGCCGGAAAAAGAATGGGCCCAAGGAAGAAGGGAAAGGAAATCGGGGAATCTTCAAATCAGGTTAGTTTTGTAGTTATTTGTGGTCAAAACCAACGTAGGCTTGCCGGAAAATTGCCCCACTCGTCGCCGGAAAAACGAGGAACAAAAAAAAATTTTTTTTTTCGTAAATGCAGGGCAACGGACGAGAAATTTGTTACCATGGTAACGGATCACTTTTCCGTTACCACCGTAGAGGTAACGTAGATCTGAACCGTTACCTCTGCGGTGGTAACGGTAAAGATGTCCGTTACCACCGTGTGGTGGTAACGGATTTCTCGTCCGTTGCCCTGCATTTACGAAAAAAAAAAAAATTTATTTGTTCTTTGTGTTTTCCGGCGAGGGAGGGGGAGATTTTGGGTTTTTTTTTCTTTTTTTTAATTTATGTTTATGTTTTATTAATTTCTGTTTTTTTCTAATTATGTTTATATGTTTATTTTAAATAATTTATGTTTGTTCGTAATTTATGTATTAATAATTTCTGTTTGAATTAAAAATAATAATTTGTGTTTATTTGGGCTTTTATAATTAATGTCAATAGTTATTTGAATATATTAATTTAGGTTTTATTATTATTATGTTAATGCATGTTAGTAACATGGTAGTATTATTTAATTTATTTGATTTAATTTATTTAATTGTTTAATAGCATGTGATAATAGTATTATTTAATTTTAATAGTTATTATATAATAAGTTAATAAATTGATTTGAGCATGTTATTATATTATTAAAATATTTCAATGATATTAGCATGTTATTATTTTATATTAGTAGCATATTACGATTATTTATTGTAATGATATTAGCATGTTAATTTGTTTTTATTAGCATGTTAATATTAGTTGTGTAGGGTATTTGTTTTTATTAGCATGTTAATATTAGTTGTGTAGGGTATTTGTTTTTATTAGCATGTTTACTAATGATATTAGCACGTTAATATGATTTATTGTTGTAATTTTAGTTAATTAATTATTAGAAAGTGAATAGTTATATAATAATGCCCTAATTTACTTACTTTGCGCATGTTAATATATTTTAATAATATTATGTTAACACCATCACCAATGTTAATGCATCTTAGTATTAGTTTTCCTTATAATTTTAGTTAAGTAATTATTAGAGTGTCAATGGTTATAGATTAGTAGTAATTACAATATAATAACGTAGACATTAAATAAATAATAAATAATTAACATAATGTATTATTAGGGTCTTGATGGTCCCGAGGGATCGACGCCACGACACACTAGATCTCGTGGTGTTGATGCATCTAGTAGGAGGGCGAGGATCGATGCTCGGGCTAGCCGGATGCCTATTCCCGAGGACGCGCCCGATAGTCTTGGATGGGATATTGGGGACGAGCGGGGAGTTAGATCATGCTATGAGAGATGACGATGGAGCCGATGTGGGTGAAGCCGCCTCCCATGTGCCTGTGAGGAAGGGTAGTAGAGGGAGGTTTGTTTCGGGGTCGAGTTCCGGATCTAGTAGGGTCGTCGAGCACGGCTAGAGCCGCTAGGGATACTTCGTGGTTAGTTACCGAGGCGATGCCTGGGGGGCCCACTTGACGGTACCCCGATTCCTAGTTGGCGGGGGCACGTCGGCTCCCGTATATACCACGATACGATCGCTAGGGATGTTATCTTTGTGCCATAACCGCTCCAATGCATTTGATCCGTTCTTGACTTGGGGTTTCCCGCGGCAGTCGTTGCGGCGCTTGGATAGATCTTGTATTGCCCGGCAACAACCGGGGATTATGTTTGGGCACCTTGACTTTCCATTACTTACAGCGTTTGTAGAGCGTTGGCGGCCCGACACGAACACGTTTCACATGCCTTTTGGAGAGATGGCGATCATGTTACATGACGTTTGGCGGATCCTACGTGTTCCTATTGAGGGTCGGACTGTTAGTGCTTTTTTGCCGACTTCCGAGTTGTATGTACGGTTTGAGGAGCTCCTCGGCTTGACTCGTGAGGAGTTATTATGTGAGGACTCACGGGTGCGGGAGGAACGGTGGCGTTACCGTTCAGAAGATTTTCGATCACTGCATGGATCAGGGTCGTCCGGCTGACGTGCAGGTTCGCGCATGGTTCCTCCTGACACTTGGGTGTATCCTCTTCACTGATAAGAGTGGTTCCCGCCTCATGCCCCAGAACATAACTGAGCTGGATGACCTTGATTCAGTTCATACTTACTCGTGGGGCTCAGTTGCTTTGGCGTACCTATATCGTCGGCTAGGGGTTGCGTCTAGAGCGGATAGCAAACGAGGTTGCCGGGTGTCCGACGCTCCTCCAAGTCTTTGGATATACGAGTACTTCCCGTGTTTCCGACCACGGCGAGAGGGCCGGCCTTCGGTGATCAT
Organism: Beta lomatogona; assembly: GCA_947646795.1. NCBI lineage: Eukaryota > Viridiplantae > Streptophyta > Magnoliopsida > Caryophyllales > Amaranthaceae > Beta > Beta lomatogona. Next base: position 37,230 of record CANSNZ010000394.1, on the reverse strand, counting down.
GATCCCCGGGCACGGAAGTGGGATTATCACATCGTCGGCAAGGATTTCGTCCGACCGGAGTCCATTCGTAGACGCTTGGACAACCTTCGGGTTACGAGAGGTACGAATATTTAATGCATTAGTAAAATATATATTATTATGTTCTCATATATTACTACTACGTTAGTAACATGAAATTATTACATTTATCCGTTTTCAGGTCGACTGGACGCCATATGGGGATGACCACGCTGCCATGATTCCGAGGACGTTGTATGTCGGTTTCATACGTTATCGAGGTATCATTGAGCCGTACAACCCAGATCGTGTACTGCGACAGTTGGGTTTTGTTCAGGTCATTCCTACCCCTCCTATTCAGCCTGATTTCGCATACAGACCGAGCAACCTGAAGATCTGCTTCTCTTTGAAGACGAACTGGATGTGTGCTCAAAGCCACTCTTCTTTCGTTTTGTACTTGGGTGATTCTTTCGGCGTGGTCTCCCTTTGGGGTTCTCGACAATATCGGGCTCAAAGCCGAATCGCCCGGATTACGCATATGTTCCTCTCAGAACCCGGGTAGCGCTCCGCAATACGGCGGGATCACTACTTTGAACCCGCTCAACCAACTCTAAGAAGTACCGAGAATCTTGTGCTTTGCCTCGAATACAAACACGGGGTTGTTGACACCATCACCAATGATCAAAGTAGTCCAATAAGGATGTAAGTCCGTCGGTGCGGACTCTCGTTCGCCTCCAATCGTCTCCGTATGGCGCATGCACGGGGGATTGCATGTGTGGTTCTCAACGAGCAACCGCAACGCCGATATACCTCGTAGCCTAACTCCCGCATACGATTTTCCTCATGCGATAACAGTTCTAAACAAGTAATGCGAGACTCGACCATTTAATTGATACAATGCCCGAGTCTTGTATAATATTCCGTGCCGACGCCGACTTTCCTCCAAATCATTCTCAACCTTCTTCACCCGATTTTCTATCTCACTTTGTGAGCAATAGAAAAGATGGAGTCCAAGGCAATTGTGCTACTAAAAACCCAAGACTTCAATGCGAGTGTGCACTTTCAACTCGGCTAGTGCACGTGTTCCCAAGGTGAAGTACATTGTCCGTCCATGCCCGCACAAACTTCTCTTTGTACACAAGCCAAGTTGTTTCAACGTATTGGATTATTTTAGGCCACTTTCTGTACACATCTCTCATATTATCAACCTCGGCCTCATAACTCCTCTCGTCGGTCGCGTTGACTATCCGATACCAAGTTCGGCTCACGAATCTCGGACCCGCATCGGTGTTGGCCATGATGTTACTCACTCTAGCCTCGCACGTCTTTGTTGATATGCCATCTACATAGCAAATGTGCAGAGTTAGGAAACACTTCCCGGATCGCTTTCATAAGGCCCAAATCACGGTCGTAATGAGTGTAACAGGGGACAACATTCACTCCAATAAGCAACCTAAACTTGTCCAACACCCAATTATAACTATCAATGTGTTTCGTTGGCCATCGGAGCATACCCCAACCATAAAATTCTTGTTGCACGGCGTCATCCCAATGAGCTCTAGAAAAGGCATGTTATATTTGTTGGTTTTATATGTTGCATCCATACCAACAACAAGTGCATAAGTTCGGAGGATATTTGCCGAACGAGGGTGCACCATGAATGCTGCCGATCATTGCATTTGTCTCCTCGTCTTGCCTAATCCAGTGAAGGTAGTCGCTCTCTCGAGCAAGGTGAAGGAAGTGTTGCATCACGTCTCTACCATCCATTGCTTCCCTTCTATCCTTTTCCTTCGGGTTGTACAAGTGTCTCATATTTGGATGATCATCGGGAAATTTTTCATTCACGGCTTTCATTATACTAGCGAGGCTTAACGTGCGACTTTATCATATCGCGAGCGAATACCTTTGCCGCCAGACTAAGGCCGCTGATGGGTCGATGGCCCTCAGGGTAATGAATGAACTCATGATTGTGCATGCCCCTAATCCCCCGTTCTGCTTTGATCACCCATCCAGTTCGATGCGGGTACTCCAAATACTCAACCTTAACTCCCGCTCTACTGCCCACGAGGCTTTTGTCTTTGTAGCTACCCGGTATGCTACACTAAGATCTCTACCTTCACCCCTATATGGTGCGCCCCGGTTACATTTCATATATACATATTCTCGTCCACTAGGATCGTGTTTATGATTTGACATAATAATCATCACAAACTCGATTTCATTTGCCCTTTTCTTAACCCAATCTTGTAGTTCCTTTTTCTCGGCCCATAGTGTTTCATTATAAAACATGTGATTATAATCTATATAATCACCCCCCAAAGTCCGGCAAATAAGCCTATAATGTTTAGCATTTTTTCAATTAGACAACATATAATCAATAATATTATTCACATATTTGAAAACAATATCAAAAAATATTAACTAAATATTCGTTAACAAAATTAACATAAACGGATGTACTATTATTCGCTAATTACAAAATCAATACTAATTATGACGGAAAATCAAATATTAACTAAATGGAACATATTAACTATTAACATTTAATTAATATATTCAAATTAACTATTCACATAAATTATAAAAACCCAAATAAACACAAATTATTATTTTTAATTCAAACAGAAATTATTAATAAATAAATAAATAAATTAGGAACAAATATAAAATATTTTAAATAAACATAAATATATAATTATTAAAAAACATAAATTACTACAAACATAAACAAAACATAAATTTTAAAAAAAGAAAAAATAAAAAAAAACCCAAACTCCCTCCCCCCCAACCCCTCGCCGGAAAACACGAGGCTAAAAAAGATATTTTTTTTTTCGAAAATGCGGGGCAACGGATAGGAAATCCGTTACCACCGCCTCTGGTAACGGATATCTTTTCCGTTACCACCACGAGAGGTAACGGATCGGATCTACGTTACCTCCGTGGTGGTATGAAAAGTGATCCGTTACCATGGTAATGGATCACTTTTCCGTTGCTTCCACAGAGGCAACGGATTTTTGGTTCGTTGGTTCCGTGGAAGCAACGGGTTTTACATCCGTTTCTTCCACTGGGGTAACGGATTTTCGATCCGTTACCCTGCTCCGGTGGCCAAAAAAAATTTTCCGGCAACTTAAAAAAAAAAAATTACAACTTACCACATTTCGTTCCGGCGGCGTTGACGGTCCTTCATCGGACATTTTGCGTCGGTGGTGCTCCGGTGGTGGTGCTCCGGTGGTGGGTGGTGGTCGACCGGCGATGGTGTTCGGAAGGTGGTGGTGGTGTTAGTGCTTGATGGTAGAGAGAGAGAGCTTAAGTTTGGTGAGAGTGGAGAGGGTAAAGTGAGGTGAAAGGGGGAGGGGCATGGGGGGTATATAATGAAAAAAATACGGACGATTTCAAGTAAATACGGACGGTAAATAGCGATTCGGATTTTAAAGGTTGTGTTCACTGTACACCTTCAAACGTCATAGTCTCATAGTGTATTATATTTTGGAGTAATTTATGTGGAAATATTAACAAAATATTATTGGGCACAACTTTGCCAAGTAGGCTTTTGGGGCAAGATGGTGTGATATAGGATGCAAGATTAACTATTAGGCTTAGGCCTTTATTTGGACCCCTTGACATATCTTTTTCAAGTTTTTTCAACATTTGAATACCATTTCGGTCCCTATTCCAAATAACTTTGTAGTTAAATTAGCTTAACAATCTCAGCTATTGAATATAGCTTTTCAATATCAGCTAACTTTTCAAATTTTTGTTCACCTTTGAATTTTCATCCATCTTATAATCGAAACTATTTTTAGCAAGCTCAATCAAGCACACCTAAAAAATTTTAACTACATTTCCAACTAATCTCTATCAGTGGCGGATCCAAGTCCAACACCTAAGATTTTGGGCATCAGAATGTCAATTACATATTCAAATTAAAGATTGGTAATTTGAGGTTGCAGAATCGACAATAACATAATTATTATATATTTAATTTCTTTTAAAGGTTGATGGAACTTATATACTTCCTCCGTTCTTTTTCTATTGCAACAATAGAGTTTTCAAGCTTGTCAATGCACAACTTCAACTATTAATATCTTTAATTACTTTTTAGTAAAAAATATAAAAAATTGATATTTTGAAAGTATGCATCTTTTCATCGAGACGAATCTAACAAGATCCCACATGATTATATTTTTCCTTATGTAAAAATCACAATAGATAGTTAAAGGGTGATGAGTGAATAGTGTAAAAATCTCATTGTTGCAATAGAAAAAGAACGGAGTAAGTATAATCTAGGACGTGAAGTGATACCCCTTGCTTGCCTCGTCATATATATTAGGCACTTAGTGATTGTTGGGCCCTAGAATTTACGTGTTGGTGCCAAATGTGCAATTTCAAGTGCAAGGAGATAGGAAGAATCATGAGATAACGTGTGTTGAGAGGCGTGGACTCATTCTTTAACAAATTAAGAGAGGAATAAGGAGATGGTTGAGAAGATGAGAGTGCCCCCTATTTTGAAGGAAGCAACAGTGAGAGTAAAGGGGAGGTGCAATCTACTAGCTCTTAGTGGAGGATATTCTTTTAGCTATATATATATTTGTGTATTGTAACCTACTTTAGACTCTAACTACTACGGGTCATTAGCATACAATAACTCTCTCTCCCTAGCTATTATTAATCTTCAGTATTCCATAGCAAATACTCTCACTATCTCCATTAATACTTTACAAAGCTACTGTGTAAATTGTATTCGAACGCCTATATTGACGGCGACATCTTCATAGTGGATTGGTGTTCAAGAGTATCACCTGCGGTTTTTCCCATTCCTTGGGTTTTCTCGCGTCAACAATTGTTTGTGTTCTTAATCTTTTATTTATATTCTCATTATTCGTTATTTATTCCATATTTAATTTTGTATATTGTTCTTGTTATTGGCTCCCCCAATACCTTTTGCGTACATGGTACAAAATCGGCATAAACAATTTGGCGCCCACCGTGGGGCCTTCAGCAAGATCTCTATACATCGTTCATCACTTTCTTTTTGTCTACTATTTCGTTTGTGCCTTCTTTTTTTTTTGTGTTTGCAATGGCAGGAGATTGGGTAACCACTCAAGAAGTCATAGACGAACTCAACCGCATCAAGGCTGCTATGGCGGAATTGCAGAATAGCTATGTCGCATCATGCATGGAGAATCAAAGCCTGAAATCTGCTCAAAAGTCCAAAGGCTCTAAGCACCGTAACATTGGCGATGTCTCCAAAGGCCTATTCGAAACTCCTGTGGGCCAGAACATTCCTTCCCACGGCGATGATTCAGATGGAGATGCTGACGCCGACGTCAGGCCTGAACCGACATCATTGGAGACCAGGCCAAGGGGCAACCGCGTTACGTCGCCGACGATCCTATCCGACGCGCGTCTTCGGCGGGTAGGTCGAAGACATGATCGCCGAGATCCCCGGCGTCCCACGCCCTATGGAGAAAGCGACGCCAAACTGTTATGCGGACTCACATAATTGATTATTAGGGTCTTGAGGGTCCTGAGGGATCGACGCCACGACACACTAGATCTCGTGGTGTTGATGCATCGAGTAGGAGGGCGAGGGCTGATGCTCAGGCTAGGCCGATGCCTATTGCTGAGAATGCGCCTGATAGTGCGGGATGGGATACTGCGGACGAGGAGGAGTGAGATCATGCTTTGAGCGGTGGTGATGGAGCTGATGTGGGTGAAGCCTCCTCCCGTGTGCCTGTGAGGAAGGGTAGAGGAGGGAGGTTTGTTTCGGGAGCGTCGAGTTCCGGAGGTAGTCGGATGACGAGCAGGACTAGAGCTGCTAGGGATACTTCGTGTTTAGTTACCGAGGCGATGCCCGGGGGTCCACTTGACGGTAGCGTGATTCCTAGTTGGCGGGGTCACGTCGGGGCCCTTATATACCACTATCCGACTGCTAGTGATGTTTTGTTGTGCCATAACCGCTCCAGTGCCTTTGATGCGTTGATGACTAGGGCTTTCCCGCAGCGGTCGTTGCAGCGCATGGATAGATCTTGTATTGCCCAGCTACCACGGATTATGTTTGGGCACCTTGATTTTCCATTGCTTACAGCGTTTGTAGAGCGTTGGCAGCCCGACACAAACACGTTTCACATGCCTTTTGGAGAGATGACGATCATGCTACATGACGTTTGGCAGATCATACGCGTTCCTATTGATGGTCGGACTGTGAGTGCTGCTTTGCCTAGTTCTGATCTGTATGTACGGTTTGAGGAGCTTCTGGGCTTGACTCGTGAGGAGTTATTACGGGAGGAGTCACAGGTTTGGATGAACGGTGGCGTTACCGTTCCGCAGATTACCGATAGGTGCAAGGTTGAGGGTCGTCCAGCTGATGTGCAGCTTCGCGCATGGATGCTCCTGACACTTGGGTGTACCCTCTTCACTGATAAGAGTGGTTCCCGCCTCATGCCCCAGAACATTATTGAGCTGGATGACCTTGATTCAGTTCATACTTACTCATGGGGCTCAGCTGCTTTGGCGTACCTATATCGTCAGCTAGGGGTGGCGAGTAGAGCGGAGAGCAAATAGGTTGTCGGGTGTCTCACGCTCCTCCAGTGTTGGATATACGAGTACTTCCCATGTTTTCGACCTCAGCGAGATGGGCTAGCGTTCAGTGATCAAGAGCCCCGGGCACGAAAGTGGGATTACCACCTCGTCGGCAAGGAGTTCGTCCGACTGGAGTCGGTTCGCAGACGCTTGGACACCATTCAGGTTTCAGAGGTACGAAATTTATTGCATTAATAAAATATATATTATTATGTTGTTATATATTACTACTACATTAGACTAATCAAATTATTACATTTATCCTATTTCAGGTCATGTGGACGCCATATGGGGATGACCAGGCTGCCATGATTCCGAGGACGTTGTATGTCGGTTTCATACGTTATCGAGGTATCATTGAGCCGTACAACCCAGATCGTGTATTGCGACAGTTGGGTTATGTTCAGGTTATTCCTTCCCCTCCTATTCAGCCTGATTTTGCATACAGACCGAGAAATCCGAAGAAGTATGAGGTTCAGTTCTCGGTATCGGTAGCAGAGTCTACATGGCAGCGTTTCACGCCATATTCTAGGGGCCTCAATGTATCACAGTTGAGACGGGTTGGTCGTCCAGGACAGTGTTCAAGAGAGTACATGGATTGGTATATTCTCATCCTACCCTTATCGCTGCAGATAGGACGCCTGTTCCGGCCCGACCCAACGCTACAAACATCCACTACGTATGCAATTTTAATAATTAAAAGTTTAGCATTTCGTTGTTAAATTATTGATACATAACATAACATAATTAACTAACTTTTTGCAGTGGATGGCCCGACATTTTGACGCCACAAGAGCTTTGACGGAGGATCGGCACAATGACCAGCGACCCAACACTTCTTCGTCATATGAGATGTTGGATGATCTCGCTCGGAACTGGAATATTGCATTGCGGTTAGATCGGGCACGTGACCCTGATGAGGATGCGCATGATCATCATATGTACTAGTTCATATCAGTGTTTTCATTCCATGGTTTATGTACGGGTGTATTATATTATATTGTTAAATTTTGTCCGGATAATATTTTGTTACGTACTATAAGCGTGGTTTTATGATGCAATTTATTATTTCACTTTGAATCATTGCAACTTATTATTTCACTTTGAATCATTGCAACTTATTATAATCCAACATTATATATTAATATCATATCAACTTATACTAATCATTACAAATGCGGTTATCAAATAGAATACATAAAATATTACAATGAATAGATCTCACTATATACTATATACTAAGTAGAGAGTAACTCCTCCCATAAAGCGCGTCTCACACCATACAACTGATCCCAACCATCAACAGTATCTTCATGCATGTTATGCCATAAGTTATGAATTGGTGGTACGGGTGATCCGGGAAGTAACTCGAGTCTAATATAATGCTTTGAAAGGTACCAAGATGTGCCATCACGAGTTCGTTAGTTGGACCCATTGTGTATTCAAAAGCACGCCAAGGAAGGACAGTGATACACGGATATAGTTGTCCCTCTGGGCTCAGTCCTACCAAAATGACTGCGGCATTGAACATCTGGGCAATAGGAAACAAGTCATGCGAAGTAACCATCCAATGAGCCTCAGATGAAGAGTGTGCACTTTCAACTCGGCTAGTGCACGTGTTCCCAAGATAAAGTACATTTTTCCGTCCATGCCCGAACAAACTTCTCTTTGTACACAAGCCAAGTTGTTTCAACGTATTGGATTATTTTAGGCCACTTTCTGTAAACATCTCTCATATTCTCAACCTCGGCCTCATAACTCCTCCCGGATCGCTTTCATAAGGCCCAAATCACGGTCAGTAATGAGTGTAACAGGGACAACATTCACTCCAACAAGCAAGCTAAATTTGTCCAACACCCAATTATAACTATCAGCTGTTTCGTTGGCCATCAGAGCATACCCAACCATAAAATTCTTGTTACAAGGCGTCATCCCAATGAGCTCTAGAAAAGGCATGTTATATTTGTTTGTTTTATATGTTGCATCCATACCAACAACAAGCGGATAAGTGCAGAGGATATTTGCCGAACGAGGGTGCACCATGAATGTCGCAGTCATTGCATTTGTCTCCTCGTCTTGCCTAATCCAATGAAGGTAGTCGTTCTCTTGAGCAAGGTGAAGGAAGTGTTGCATCACGTCTCTACCATCCATTACTTCCCTTATATCCTTTTCCTTCAGGTTGTAAAAGTGTCTCATATTTGGATGATCATCGGAAAATTTTTCATTCACAGCTTTCATGATACTAGCAGGCCTAATGTGCGACTTTATCATATAGCGAGCGAAAACCTTAGCCGCCGGACTAAGGCCGGCCGATGGGTCGGTGGCCCTCTCGGTAATGAATGAACTCATGATTGTGCATGCCCCTAATCCCCCGTTTTGCTTTGATCACCCATCCAGTTCGATCAGGGTACTCCAAATACTCAACCTTAACTCCCGCTCTACATCTACATGCTTTTGTCTTTGTAGCTACACGTTCTGCTACACTAAGATCCCTACCTTCACCTCGATATGGTGCGCCCCGGTTACATTTCATATAAACATATGGTCGACCACTAGGATCGTGTTTATGATTTGACATAATGACCATCACAAACCCGATTTCATGTGCCCTTGTCTTAACCTAATCTTGTAGTTCCTTTTTCTCAGCCCATAGTGTTTCATTATAAAACATGTGATTATAAAATATATAATCACCCCCAAAATCCGGCAAATAAACCTATAATGTTTTAACATTTTTCCATTTAGACAACATATAATCAATAATATTAATCACTATTATTTACTTACTTATCGTAACTAATAATCATTATTATTAATTTACCAATCACAACTATTATTAACTACATATTCAATTTCTCAACTTAATAACAAGCATTCATAAATAAATTTTTGCAACGACTATTATAAAATTATTACTTATTATGAAAATAATTACAGTAATATGAATACATAATTGAATAAAATATCAACAAATATTAACTAAATATTCATTAACAAAATTAACAGAAACGGATGTACTATTATTCGCTAATTACAAAATCAATACTAATTATCACAGAAAATCAAATATTAACTAAATATTTTTTTTTGAATACTAATACTAATTATTTGAATAAAATATCAACAAATATTAACTAAAATTTTTTTTGCACCACCGGAAGCGGGGGTAACGGATGAAAAATCCGTTACCCCAATGGAGGCGACGGATGAAAAATTCGTTGCCTCTGTGGAGGCAACGGAAAAACAACCCGTTACCGAGGCAACGAATTTTTCATCCGCTGCCTCCATTGGGGTAACATGATTTTTCATCCGTTACCCCGCTCTGGTGGCGCAAAAAAAAAAAATCCGGCGGCGAAAAAAAAAATCTAAAACTTACCACATTTCATTCCGGCGGCGTTGACGGTTCTTCATCGAACATTTCCGGTGGTGCTCCGGTGGTTCGTCGGTGGCGGAGGTGGTGCTTCGGTGTTGTTAGTACCCCGATGGTTTTGGTCAATGTGCTAAGTTGGTTCGTCGAAGGTGGTGCGCCGGTGGTGGTTGTACGGTGGTGGTGGTCCGGTGGTGGTGTTCGGAAGGTGGTGGTAGTGTTAGTGCTTAATGGTAGAGAGAGATATGAAGTTTGATGAGAGTTAAGAGAGTAGAGTGAGGTGAAAGGGGGAGGGGCATGGGGGGTATTTAAATAAAAAAATACGGACGATTTCAAGTAAATACAGACGGTAAATAGCGATTTGGATGTATAAACCTCTCTCTAGTCTAAACAATAGTACTGCATCTTTTTCTTAATGAATAAAACCTTTCTTTTCTCCCTTAAAAAAAAAACCTTTCTTTTCTCCCTTAAAAAAAAAACCTTTCTTTTCTCTCACCACTTTTGATGTCTGGTAAAAGAGTGTTCAATCTCATAATAGGTGGCATACATAGTACATACCCACTAACCAGAAGCTGCAGATACTGATGACTACAGTACCTAGCATGCGATCCAGAAGAGCCTATATTTTGGAACCTGTAAAAAACTGTAGCCGAGTTTATGAAAAAACTGATATGCCACAGTTTATTAAAAAACTGATATGCCACAGTTTCCCCAATTAAATGCTTGGGTAAAATAGTACATGATTTTCCCAAGAAAAGGGTAAATTTGCCTAGGAAGTTGAACACCTACATATTAATGCTAGGAGAGAGAAAAGGCAACCAGATTTCTCTTATTACTTGTGCATGACCCATGTAATACTAGCTTTTTATATTTTGGGTCTTTACCCATAAAAATAGTTTTCACTTAAACATTTTTAATTTTGGGCCCCTTTAGATGCAGGGCCCTAGGCGGTTGTCCCTCTTGCCACCCCTCAAGGCCGGGCCTGACAATAAGTTTTCCTAATGGAACGTTACGTTTCACGTTGAAGGTTACATCTTTTGTTTGTTGTTTCTCTACTGTGATCTTCACTGTCTTCCCAACAATTATGTTGTGGCCTCCTTTTGCTAATCTTCTTACGGTATCGACGCCGGTGAGCGTCGAAATTGGGGAAGGACTGCGTGATTTTGATGAAGCGTAATCTTCCATTGTGTTACACTTGTTTTGCTTTTGGAGTAGGAGTATTTGTTTTGCTTTTGCTTCCTCTTTATAGGCCAAGGAAAGGGATCCACGCCGGTTGTCATGGAGAAGTTTTTAGGTTTTTAAATATCTAGGTTAATCTAAATTACTCTAGTTACATGATTTGTTTATTTTTTTTAAGTATCTAAGTAAGATTTGGCTTGATTTGTACCAATACATATTCTGATTTTGACTAATAAATCATTAATGATCATATTTATGCCATTGCATATCAAAATATTGGAACTAAAAAAAGTAAGAAGTATTATAAATCATTTTAAAAGGACTCCACTTTGAAGATGAGAAGTCTTTTCAACTTAGTCAACCAAGGATATTCAATAGATGTTAAAAATTCAAAATTCATCATGATTTAATGGTGAGATTCATGCACCATTTGTTTTTTCACACACTTCAATGCTCTTCTTTCGACAATAATATCTTTAATTGTGTATAGGTAAGAATTATGAAAAGTTGATATTTAAAATCCTCGCATTGAAATGAATTTAACAAGACCCCACTTGACTATGTTTTTCTTCCATAAATTTGAGAGAAATATTGTCAAAGTTGGTTGATGAATAGTGCTCATATGAGAAATGATGCATGTATTGTGAAACGGAGGAAGTATAATATTTGGTCAAACAAGATTATCAACCAAACAGAATTCCACATTTCCTTCAAAACGCTACATCAACTTCCCAAAGTTCAACCAAACGACCACTAATTGTTACTTTAAAACTAGGAAACATTCCTTAAGCATAATAAGGGGTCTCGAGCCCAAGTCACTAAACAAAAGAAAAGTTACATTAAGCCCTAAGAAAGGAACGAGACATAAACATATTACTCCTAGAACAACCAAATAAGGTGAAGTAACTAGATTGCATTACCACTAACACCGCCACGAGAACCACCAACCATGTCATCCCAACAATCAATGACATCTTCATCTTCCATTTGAAGATCAAGAGGAGATTCAGAATCATTGAGTGGCTTACCCAAATATGTGAACTTAAAACCCTTTTCATTTAAACCCATTTGAAGGCAGTAGTTTAACATAAGTTTTCCTAATGGACGGTTGCGTTTCACTTGAAAAGTTATATCTCTTGTGTTTTGTTTTTGTACGGTAATCTTCACTGTTTTCTCATCATTACTAATCTTGCTGCTTGCGTTATGGTCGGCGCCGGTGACCGTTGAATTTGGTGTAGGACTGCGTGCTCTTGCTGACCCACAAGCTTCCATTCTACTACTTCTTGTTATTTTTTTACTAATGCAAATTTATTTTTAGCGCTAATTTAGTGAATGGTGCTAGGGCTTATATAGGCCAAGGAAAAGTGAAGGGTAATTTTGGTAATCGCACCAAAAATGTACACTTTGGTTTTGTAAAAATTTATGGAGTCCAACCAAGTATTTAGGTTTTTTCACCGATAACCCATGAGGTTTCACGAAGTGCATACATTAGGTATCCCTCTTGTTTTGAGATTGCACCGGATGTTCGTGTGGTTTGCATAAAATGCACCAAATAACCAATAAAAGATCTTACTCCACTAGAATGTTCAATGTGTACATATGTCATATACACTAAGTAAATTAATTTACAATAAGATTTGAACCCGTGACATCTTAGTATTATACATAGCACAATTATCATCTCAACTAATTTTTAATCATGCTTAAATGTACACATTATTATATTGGTACCTTTTAAATGTTGATGTTTCTTTATTATATTTTAATACGAATGAAAAAAAATGTATATCAAGTTCAGAAAAAGTACCACATGAGGCAACGCCCTGATCCAAATACTAGTTAAATTTATAAAGAGAAACACATATATTTAAATTTATTCTCATTATTATGGATAAATATATATTTTCTTACCATCATGTGTTTATGTCTATCAAACGAACGATATTGTTTAATGGGATGGAAGAGGCATATATGGAATTATCTTCGTCCATTCACTTGAAATAAAAATTCATTGTATTGCCTATTATTTGTTTCGATTGATTTTGTTTTACCATTGACAAAACTTATTTCAACTATTCTTTTTAATAACATATAAAAACAAAACAAATGTTATGATTTAGATTATTATTGATTTTTTCTACATTCAAAAAATCGACTTTTTAGCTACAGATAATATAGAGAGTAGAACTAGATTGAAACATTACAGAAAATAATAATAATAATAATAATTTGAAGTGGAAGAGTTATTCTTTTTCATTTTGACTATAAAGAGAGAATATTCGATGGATGATGACTGATATCATGATCCATTTTTATCTATTTGGTCATCATTTTTCTCTATACTTCTTCGCTTCTTCTTTCACGTGACAATGTGACATGACCAAAAGTATGGAGAAGTAAGACTGATGTCGGATGGTAAAAGTCCTACGAGGCTACGAGATATTTTTAGGCTGATGCCATATGTTGTTCTAGACTTGTAGCCTTGTGAAGAGTATAGAAAATAGTTATAGTGGGTTTTGGGTATTATATGTTATATTATAATTTATTGTATAACATGTGTAATGACTTACTCTTCAATAAGAATAACATAGACTATTAGACTATACATGTGTAATGACTTGCACTTGAATAAGAATGATACGGATTATATAAATAATGCCATGAATCTCATGTCATTTGAGTTTTTTTTACAAAAAATAGCGGCGGTTTGTAACCAAGAGTTTGTGATAGTTATAACCTTAAGGCTATAACTGTAAAGTCGTAAAATGAATTTATGAAAAATGATAATTGGACCATTTGCTTAGATAATTTTCCTTCTTATACCATAATCGAGTACTTTCATTTTGTTGAGAGAAAAGTGACAACAGTTGTGAGTTAAAGTTTGCTTCTTGACCTCTTTATTTTAATTACTGCAAGAAAAATAATGTGAAAGTAAAGAAATTCTAAATTTTATATGATATAATTTACCTATTAGATAATTTACCCACTAATAATAAAATTTAGAACAACTCTTGTGACAAACGGTCTGACTAAACCATTTTTTTTAGATCACTTAACTTTTAACATATTATTTGTAACTATTTAATTTCTAATGACTTTTGTATAGATATTTAACTATTTTTGAACAGTAAGTCTTGTGTGCGGCCGGCCACACGGTGTGGCCACATTTGTTTATAACAGTAGTATTTACTCATTTATACGAGTAACCTCATTTACTTATAAGAGTAGCTTTATTTTGTTTATAAGAGTAACCCAAATCAATCGTACTAGTAAAATACGCTGATCCAGAAAAGTAACACCATTTGTTCATTTGAGTAACCCTCTTCTTTTGTTTTGACTATTATATGACTAACCCTCCACTTGCTTATAAGAGTGACCCCATATTTCCATTGGAGTATTCTCATCTATCATACTTGTTCATCATCTTAACCCCCCTTACTCAATTAAAAGCTACATATGCAAATGGCCTCACCATCAACTAATGGTGTGGCCGGCCACATATAAAACTGGGATTTTCCAAACTTTTATTACATTTGTATAACTGATTAACAGTCTGATCATCAGACTATATTTCCTAAGACTTTGCGAACAATTTAAAATTTTAAATGACCTGATATCCATTTTAGTATCAACAATAGGTAAATATACTAATCTCCATTTTCAAGTACTGGGTATTTTATTGACACTTGAGAGATGCTTTTTCTCCACTTTACATCTCATGAAATATTAATGGAACTCAACTAACAAGTCACAACTACCTCCTTCGGAAAGAAAAAAAGTAGAAAAAGGAAGGGAAAACACCACAAAATCATGAAGCTTATTGATCATTATCAAACACCAGCTACCAAGTTAAGAAGCAGTGCCATTTCTCACATTCATTTGAAACTTTTTCCCCAATTATGATTTATGATTCATCGCTCTCACAAATAAAAAAAAAAAAAAAATTCCTCGCTTAATGTAAAGGGCAAAAAGCTTGAAGTTCTCGAATACGTAATTCTTAATAATACCCTTAATATTGAAAATCAGAAAACAGACTGCAAGATATTGGTAAAACAAGTTATAAGAAAGGAAGACTTGAAAACAGCTCCCACTTCATATTATACAGCAGAAGAAGACCAAACAAACCAGCCATTGCAAGAGCAAACAGTACAAAGTAAGCTGAACAACAAGCTTCAGATTACTGGATTAGAATGTGAAAAAACCCACAGTTTCTTTACAGCATATAACTAGACACCAGTAGGACTAGGAGAGAGCCTATGCTATTGCCCTGAATTACTTGATTTATAATATATAAAAATACTACTAATTAGCCAAAACCAAAAGAAACACGCCGCTATACAAGCTAGGCAACCCTACTTACAAGCAACAACACTTGCAGAATAAAGAGAGAGAAGGAGACTCAACTCATCTAGGGATGTACGGCTCAAAAAGCGCTACACAAGGATTAGGATCGTATTGCATGATCTCAGCAGCTCGTTCGAATTCCTCCCGAAGGACTCTAATGCTGCGTTTGTCCACCACCCGTCCTAGATCATGGGATGTCTCAAAGGGATCCTCTATGCATATTAGATGACGATCATTTCCAATCCTTCTTGTCCAATCTTTCTCTTGCTTCCTGCCACAACCAAAAACAGTCATTTATTCACAGAAAATCCTAGTTTAGCCTTCAACATAAGTCTAACTGTGTGTTCTTTCAGCTTAAACAATAGGGAAATTATCTATGGTACCCCTGTACTTTTTTACATTTTCCTAAATGACCCTCATTTATTGTCTTATTGAGCATTCTCTAAAGTAACCCTAAACACTAGACAGAACACAATAGAAAATTATCCATGGTAACCCTGAAGAGATCTTGTTGAAATACAGTTATTATGGAAAACGGTTTTAAGTATTGGGTTACCATAGGTAATTTTCCTAAAGAATATTCAGATAATTTTCAGTCTTCTTTTTTTTTTTTGGAAGGGGGGAATGAAATTTGAACAATGAGTTTAAATTTAAATTATGTTTTATCAGGAAAAATCTTAACTTGAAACGAAAGACAATTGGAGAAACGTAAACAAGGAAGATGTGAAGCCTCCCAAAAAATATTCATAGAATAAAACTAGATGGGAAGCAGCAAAACCGTAGTTAACCATAGTTAATCAAAAGTTTTGACATTGATCTAACGATTTCATACTATGAACCAGATAACAAGGTCTCACCTGAGGATGCAGCCAGCGCGAACTGAAATGACATGATTTGCGTAATCATGACAATATGCCCAATAATTAAAGAACCCCCACAGTAACTTGGAAATGTTTTCCTTATTTCGGCCTCCAAAATCTCGAAGTTTTTCAACTTGGTCAAAGAAAGCGCAATGGATATCATCAACAGTCACTGCATATGTTGCCTTCATGCTCTGCAAGAGATTTAAATAGAAACCAAAGAGATAAGAAACCAGCAATTTCAATTTTCAGTAACATGGAGTCCAAAGTCTGTTACTCTGTTAAACTACTCAAAATGGGTAAATTACATAGATCCTTCAAATATTAAATACTGAGAACAAGGACCACCCCACCAACAGCAGCATCACATTAGGTCTTATTATTATGCTTGTTAAAGCTCCTTATACAAGGGATATATATCTTGGATTGACTTAAAATATGTTCAGCTTCCTTCAAAAAAAAAAAAAAAAGAAAGGAAATATGTTTAGCTGTTTAAGTCAGTCACAGCATTCTCCTCATTGCTCTTGTTTTTAGAAAGTGTTAATAATATCCCAAAGGTGGAGAACATTTTCCTTCGTAAAGGAAGGTATGCCACATTTTCCTACTTACTCCTTACCTTCCTCTTTCCCTCATCTCATCCATTCTCTCCCCTTCGTTTAATCATTTCATCTTTCCCTTTTCTCTTTAAATTTTCTACCAATGAACCAAACAAAGAAAAACTGGAACGTAATAGTGTTTTCCCTTGGTAAATATTTTTCATGAAAAACCAATTTCCATTAAAAATGAGTACCATCCAACCAAATGAAACCTTAATGCCATATTGCACCCACTACAAATGGTGAATTGTTACACTAACACACATTCTAAGCATGACAAATTGCAAAAAGACCATCTAGGGTATCTATCACAAGAGAAGCTTTTGACGAAGAGAAATATGTAAAAAGACAACTTAAAGTCTTTCAAACTAAAGTAGAAATCAATATAATTCGCAAAGCCTTCCAATTTCCAATTATTTCTAACACCAAAGAATGATCACCTTGTGAAGATTAAAAACCCAAAATATTCCAGAACATTTATTTACTCCAAACTAAAGTTATGAAATCTCAGCAGTCAGCACTACAAATTTCATCCATTTCATTATCCTAAAAAGGGCAAAGCACAATGAGAACTGCAAACCTCAAGTTTCCTCTAATTACAGCGAATAATACACAGCATCGATGCAAAAAAAGTATACTCTAGCAAAAGAGTGTATTAGAATTCCATGAAGAATGGGAAAAATGTTTCGAAAGATCCTCACGTGTCCGATAAAAATGATCAGAAAGAACACAAAAGATAGCATGTTATGTGGGCCCTCATCATCATTGTACTCTTAACTACTAATTTAATAAAAGATACAGCAGTATGTATATAAGCTTTCAAATAAAAACATCAAAGAGAAATTGATAAATAAAATCGCATATTAGCCACAAGATGTAAAATGAATTACAAGAAATGCCAAACTATTGGCACTCCATGTTTGACACTCCATATACTTGCAACAAAACGAAGTAACTGTAAGTGTCAAGAGTATGCACTAATAGTCAAATTAATCCGACTTCTTAATCTATTGATAATTTACTAACAGATTGTCGAAAGTAACTCCAAACAAGCACAAGTAACAAATAATTTGTAATAAATGGTCCCAAAAGTAGCAAAAGAAAAAGGAAATTTCACCTGTAAGCATGGAAGGATGGGAGGGTTACGCTGTTGTAAAAAATGAATGCACATCAGCACATACCTGCAAAAGAAATGAGTAATGCTATGTAAAAGAAAGTACAGCTCTTGGGCACTCATCATCATTATGTCCAATAAGGACATGAGGATTAGTAATGACTCAAACTAATGAACCCAAGCATAATTTACTCATCAACAACAGAAATAGACCCACCAATGCCCTAGCCAGTCAAACTAGTAGAGAGCATGAACAGGAAGTAACAATCAAAAATTCAGATATAATTCGATATAGAACTGTCCCCAGGAAACGATTCCTCTCCAACCCCCCCAAAACCAAAGGAAAAAAGAAAAAGAAAACAAAGTAATCTGGTGACAATCAAGCAACAAGGGAACTATTGAAGTTCTAGAAGGTAATTTTCATTGATAGTGGCCCATTGATCATCAAATTACAGTAACAAACATATAAAGAAAGTGATGACAAAAACAAACCCCCCTCCCCATGACATGCAATAGAGAGCATACAACGGGAAGTTCACTGTATGAACAGATAGCCAGACAGAATGTTGGCTTAATTAAAACAATCAAATCACAAGATAACCGAGTTTTAAAAACAACTCACGCATAGCTAGATAGGGTTCCCTGGTACGTTTCATTGACTCCTCTTGACTTTGCCCAGTGTTTTACAAGAAATGCCAGCTGCCTTAGTCTCTCATCAATATCTGCATAATCTCGAAGCAGCTTTGTATTTACAACAGCCAAAACATTGTTTATGCAAATATCACATGAAATTCCTGTCACTGGATCCATAAGCTTCACTATGGGGACCCTTGCACGTGTCAGTGCCTGTAAACAGAAATTTTCGGAAACAAAGATATAATAAAAAAAATACTATTTCAAATTAAAAGCAAGCAACTTAAGAAATGAGTAAAAAAGCAGTCTGATAATCAAATTCAACTTCGAATACAAATCAAATGCCACTGTTCCAGGCTAACCGCCGGGGAGGGTGTACAGCGTTTATGGACATTATCAGCTTTTCCCAGCTGATCCTTAGCCAGATCACTCTCCTTAACGTCATGGATTTATGATTATATCCCTGATTACTCCCCCAATACAAGTTAATCAGTTGTCACTGCTTATCTTCATATTCCTTGTTTAGTGCTTTTCAAATTCTATCTATGTGTTGAAGCACCAAAATTGAGCTTTAAACTGACAGGATTGTCTTTTAATGACCTTGATAACTGAATTATGTTATACATTCAATAGGAGAATCACATATGACGGCTGGTATAGTTTAAACTTTAACTGTAATGACTAATGAATAGCCAAACAGCGCAAAATCCACAATTTATGTGATTACAAATCAACCCCACAAAAAATAATTGTGAATACAAATCATAATAGAAATATAAACCTTGTCTAGTAAACCACTAATAATATATGCAAAATTTCAGAAATGATTGATAATATTAACAAGACTTACCTGCACATCACCTAAAATGTAAAAAATGAAAAAAAAATAAAAATAAAAAAACAGACTTACCTGCACATCTTTGAGATTATCGGACTGTAAAATATCAGCCAGTTTCAATAATATATCAGACTTGTTGAGATTTCGATCATCAATGGCAAGGCAAACATCAATATCACTTTTTGAGACTCCGAAAGAATTAGCACAGGATCCATAAAGATACAGCTTAGCATTAGGCCACTCCTTGCAAACAAGTTTCTCCAACAGTGTCATCAACTGCTTTTGCTTAGCCTTTTCCTCTGCTGCTGGTATTAGGGACTCATAAAGTGCAAGAAAAGGGGAATCCAACCGATCTATGTCTCTTCGACATTCAATCAGCCTTCTAGAGTTCCTTATCCTCTGCGAAAGAATCCATTTTCCTCTAGCATCTGATCTGAAATCCTAATTGCAAACACAATCGTTGAGTGCAATATGTAAGCAGTCAATGAGCATAAGCACTGTGAACATACACTAAAGTAGTTATTTAAACAGGAGGAAGAAAAAGAGAGAGATGAGAGAGGAGGAACAAAATGAAAATGAACCGACGATAACAAGAACTTACAAGTAGGTTACCTAGATGTCCTCACAAAAAGAGAGAGAATAAAATTGTAATAGAAAATGGCATAGAGGCCCTTATAATTCTGTCAATTAATTATCGCAAGAAAGGAACAATATTGCACTAAACCACTCCACCAGGTAGGGCATGATAATTGAAATTGTACCAAAAATAAAAACATGCAATTGTTATACTCTCCAAAAATTATACAAGCAATGGCTGTGTGATGTGGAAAGCTTGATTCTTCATAACTCACGGTCCTTCAATTAAATGAACTTTACATCAACATCAACATTAACATTACCCAATACCTCCCAAGAGGACACCACCTCAGTCAGTGACAGGGTTGGAGATGCCAGATCTCAGCAGCCTTACCCTTGTGGTAACAGAGAGGCACTTTCCAAATTTATCCTAATCCAATACACAACGTCGTGTGCTACTTTAGGATCAGTTTAAAAGACAGGTAGTTCGAATTTTTAACTATTAAAATTTAGTCCATTAGAGTCCGAATTCCAAAAGCCAAGGAATTGCATATCAGTACCTCCAATTCAGTATAAAAAATTACATAACAAGAAAATTTGTTCATGCCATAAAACAACATTTACTAAGTCCAAATTCTCTACTAAAGTAAAATCTACAAAGGTGTACATAAAGTTTATGTGTCCCCAAAACAATTTTACTCCAATACAATTGAGCTCTAGTCGAAATTGACCAAAATCAAGCTCCATATACCCCTTTCTATTTACATGGAGTGGTTAAGTTCACATCGAGCAAGGATAGGACTTCAGAGGTTAAGTTCACATCAAGGAATCCACAATTCAAGTAGAATCCACACCTGTTATTCAGTTCTTCTAGAGGCATGATAAAATAAGCATAACACTATAATACATTGATCCAATTGAGGCATATAAATGTGCAATTTGCCTAAACTCCATCAAATCAAATTCCATTACAAATGCAAAACATAAACAAAAGCAGGAGCACCAAGATTTTACCTTATCACGTTGATGTTTTTTCTTAGCACTAGTATCATTCTTCTCACCAGACTGAGACTGATCCTCTCCCAGAACTGAATCCACTAGCTGTTCACTCATATCATCAATGTCATCCTGATTCACCTCATCATCAACCAACCCACCATGAAGATTCAGCATAGACTGTTCGATATCAGATGCCGAAACCGATTGCAGACTACTCCCAGCAGGCAAACCAGGGTAATCAACCTGTCTAATAAGACCATTAGCATTAGCATTAGCATTACCATTATCAGCACTCAAAAACCTCCTGTCTTTACCATTAAAACCCAAACCCATATGATTATTCCTCTTCACTTCACCAAAATTGCTACTACTTTCCCCACCAACATTGCAAGTATCATCAAAATCTCGCCTTTGATTACCGGGTTTACTCGAAAACCCCGGTGGCGGACCCGAACGCCTTTGCTCGGGCGAACCATGAGCCCAATTCACACGAGGGTCAATCCTCCGATTGGGATCAAACCCATTAACCCTCCCAACCCCAAAACCCAAACCCAATTCACGTTCCTTCAATAAACGCAATTCCAACTCAAATTTCTTCAATCTCAAACTCTCATCTTCAGCAGAACTAGAAGTATTACTACTAGTACTCGAAAACCCAACATTACCAAACAACCCTTTACCATGTTGCTCAACACCAGAGCTTTGCTGTTGCTGAAAACGGTGAAGATCGAAGTGTTGGTGAGGAGCAGTGTAAAACGACGGCGTATTAGTAGGAGGAGGAGAAGGGCGGGGAAACCCTTGAAGGAAGAAATTGGGGTTTTGAGTTTGAGGAGAGAGAGAGTAATTGATGGGGATAGAGGGGCCCACGGCGGCTACAGCAGGATCAGGAGAGAGATTGTGAGAAGGTGAGAAGTGTTTGTGAGGTGGGTAACATGGTGGTTGTTGTTGTTGGTGTTGTTGTTGATGGCGATTTTGAACGAGGCGTAAAAGGAATTCACCGCTGTTGTTGGGAAGTTGTGGTGGTGGTTGTTGCGGCAGAGGGATGTGGAATGGTGGCGGAGGGTCGTCGGCGCCACCGGTCATGGTGGTGGGGTGGGGGTTAAGGGGAGAAGTGAGTTGGTGATGATGGGATCATGGGGATTGGGAGGAAAAGAGTTTTGAGATTTTGGGTTTGGGAGGTGAGAGGGTCTTTGTGTACTCTAATTTTTTTTATAGTTGTGGAGTATTTTCATAAGGTTTCAATTATGGGATCTTTTATTTGGAGTTTGGACCCCTAGGAATCTATGATATTAAAGTTGGGAAACTCCAAAAGTCCAAATTCATGTTTGATAATGGATATACTTTTAACTGTTTAACACGATATTATTATTGGCTAGATTTTTTTAATCGCAACGCTTTGATTTTTGTCTGGTTTGTAATTCATTCGCTCTCAAAATTAATTGAACAGTTGTCTTTTTAGGTAGTTTTTTACTAATTAATGCAACACTTTTATTAATGGAAAAAGAGATACACCCAAAACACTTTCTCTCCCTTAATCTCTATTATATAAGTGAAGGGGAGGTATGGTGTCATATTAAATACTATAATACTCTTGGCTTTTTTTATTTCTTCAATTTTGTTAAAATTTTAAAGGATAATGGGTAATCAATCAATCAAGATATTTGCCCTTTTTAAAAACTAAAATTAGAATAACTTAAAAATTTAGGTTTAAAGAAAAGGAAAGACTAAAAAAGCTTTAAAAAAAAAGATAACAAATTTATTTAAGAATATCAAAATCTTCCATCAAAAGGAAAAATTGTCAAAATAAAAAATCAACAATATACTTCCACAACATTATAGTCATGTAAAGAAATGATCATTTTAATGTTTTTATATAATTTTAATTTATGTAAAATCGATTACATGTGAGGATAATAAGGTCGGATCAAGACAACGTACTACATATGAAGTTTTAGCTATACTATCAATAATTAATAAATAAGAGTTAGAATTGAAAATAGTTCACAACTTAAATTAATCAAAATTCAAAAGAAGACAAAAGAAAAGCACAAAGATATGAAGGTAATCTTTGGAATTACGGAGAACATAAATTTGAATCAAATTTGGGATTAAAAAAACAAAAAAATAAAAAGAAAATTTCTTTTTTTATATTTAATTTCCATGGATAAATAAAGATAAATATATTTGCAATTATGAACTAATTTGCTAATCAAATTAGATAAACTTGACAAAAGAGGTGATTATGCAATATTCTTATGGACATTTTTTTAGTACTATGTTTAAAATATTAATTACAAGTGCATTCTTTAATTACTTTGGATCCATTCTATTCATCTTATTTTTGCTTTATATGAACTTATTTGAATTTATTTTTGCTGAAAATAACTTCTAATAAGTTGAACAAAATAGAGCATTTATTGAAAAAAACTATCAACTTAAACTACTATATGTTAAGGATATAGTTTGACAAAGTCTCACTCTATTCTAGCCAAGTAGTTCCGTAGTATAATACTCATACACTTCTATCTACTAGCTAGAATATTCCTTTGAACTCCTTGTATAGATAATTATTCTTTTTGTATCTTTATCTTTTGTAACTACTTAGCTATACTTCATACTACTGCTTGTACTATAAATCTTCTACGTGAATGAATAACAATACATAACTTTATTATCCTTCACATGGTATCACAATCCACCGATCTAACCTCTACACTTTTTTTTTCTCCGATTCTTTTCCAAATGGCGCACGACAACTTTGCTCTCCTCAATTTTACCGAGCCCTCCAAACCCCTCCCTTGTCATGAACGCCCACTCCGGTTCAAAAGCTCACCTCCTCTAACTATATCATCCTGGAAGGCACAACTTGAAGCCCTCCCTTATTGGTTATGATCTGCATCAATTTATTGATGGCTCCTCTGTACCTCCTCCTCTCAAAATCACTAATGTTGAAGGTGATTCTATCCTCAACCCCGCTCATGTTACGTGGGTTCGCCAAGACAAATTATTGTTCGGCGCTCTCGTCGGAACGTTTTCCCCCACTCTTGGCCCCCTAGTGTCTCGTGCCACTACATCCAAAGAAGCATGGGATATTCTCTCCCACACTTATGATAAGCCTTCTCGAGGCCATATCAAACAACTTAAAGCTCAAATCAAAAACCTTACCAAAGGCTCATCTACTGTTGATGAGTACATCCAAAAGCATCGTCGCATTATTGACGAGCTTGCTTTATTTGGCGCTCCTCTCGACCCCGAGGACATCACTGATCACGTCCTTGCCGGTCTTGACTCCTCTTACAAGCCGCTTATTGATGGCCTCCACGCCCGAGACACTCCCATCTCCTTCGATGAACTCCATGAGAAGTTGCTCCGCTTCGATAATGACAATCCCCAACTCACCCCACTCCCTGCCTACCCTGCTGTAGCCAACCCCACAAACACTCGACCCTACTACAACCGTTCTACTGCTGCCCAACATCCACCCAAACCTCACACCCCCTCTACGCCCAACCAAAACCCACGAAATCCATTTAAGGTTCGTTGTCAATGGTGTAATACTCAAGGCCATACCCTTACCTATTGTCCCACATTTAAATCTCTCCACCCCACCATTCTCCCTCACTCCCCGCCCCCCCTCGCACCAACGCCAGACCCTCCACAGGCCCACGCCGCCACACTCATGCCCCCCCTCCTACTGCCCCTTCATGGCTCCTTGACAGTGGAGCCTCACACCATGTCACCTCCCGACTTAGCCAACCTCTCTCTCCACTATCCTTATGATGGAACCGACGAAATTGTCACTTGGTGATGGCTCGGGACTTCCTATCACTCACACTGGTTTAGCTCAACTCTCTACTGCTTCTCAATCCTTTTCTCTCACTAATGTTCTATGTGTTCCATCTATGCACAAAAATATTATTTCTATATCTCAATTCTGCTTGGATAATAATGCTATTGTCGAATTCTCACCCTCTTCTTTTTGTGTCAAGGATCAAGTGACGGGGGCACCTCTTCTAACCGGTCCAACTAAGGACGGTGTCTATCAATGGCCTAGCACCACCATCAAACACGCCCTTTCCGTCTCCACAAACTCGGTTGATTGGCACCACCGCCTTGGTCATCCATCTCATGTTATTTTCAATAAAATGTTATCTACTCTAGCACTTCCCTAAATCCGTAGCTTTTGATTGTAATTCTTGCAACATTAATAAAAGTCATAAACTTCCTTTTAATGACTCATCTCTTGTTACTAATTACCCTCTTGAAGTTGTTTTCGGTGATGTATGGTCCTCCCTGTTTACTCCTTTGATGGCTTTAAATACTATGTCATCTTTGTTGATCATTTTACTAAATACATATGGCTTTTTCCCCTCAAAAGAAATCGACACGAAATCGTTTTCCATCGTTTCAAAGCTCTCGTTGAAAAACGCTTCGGTCGTACTTATCCTCACACTCTATTCCGTCAATGGCGGTGAATTCCAAAAACTTGACCCCTTCCTTGCTTCCCACGACATATCTCACTATACTTCCCCCCCACTCCGGAACACAATGGATACGGCGAGCGTCGCCATCGCCATATAATCGAATCTAGCCTTGCTCTCCTCTCACACGCCTCCCTTCCCTCTCACCTATTGGCCCTATGCGTTCCAAACTGCAGCTTACCTTATCAATAGAATGCCCACCCCTACCCCGGATCATCACTCCCCTCACTCTAAACTCTTCGGCACTCCACCCAAATACAATCATCTTCGTGGGTTTGGCACCCTCTCGCTACCCTTGGCTACGACCTTACACTACACACGGCTTGACCCAAGATCCATGGCTTGCGTATTTGTAGGCTACTCCTCCACCCAACACGCCTACCTTTGTTTACATCCCTCCACAAATCGCGTTTACACCTCCCGTCACGTCCGCTTTGTGGACAACACCTTCCCCTTCGCCCGACTCACGTCCCCCTTCCCTCGACCACTCGTCTCCCCATCGCCGACGAATGGTGCCGGTTCTCCTGTCCTCTCGTCCCTCCCGGCACCCACTCTCGCACTCACCCCTCCTACCTCACCCCACGACCCAAAGCACCTACCCCTCCACCTCTCAACCCCACACCATCTCCTTCCCCGCCCTCCTCCCATGCCTCGCCTTAGTCCCTCTCACCAGCTTCCGCACACTCTAACTCTCCCCCTCCCTACCCCTCCTCCACATCCCTATTTCACCCGTGCCTCAAACAACATCTACAAACCTATTCATAAACTCAACCTCACCTGCCCAACTTAACTCACCCGAACCCAACACCACAAAACAAGCTCTTGGCGGCCCGGCTTGGAAGCAAGCCATGGAAACACAGGTTCAACGCCCTCATTAAAAATGATACCTGGACTCTTGTTCCCCCTAATCCCTCTCAAAACCTTGTTGGCTGTAAATGGGTCTTTCGAACCAAATACAACGCCGATGGCACCCTCGAAAAACACAAAGCTCGCCTAGTAGCCAAAGGGTTCCATCAGCGTCCCGGCCTCGATTACACTGAAATATTCTCCCCTGTCATCAAACTGGCCACGATTCGACTCCTCCTCAGTGTCGCTACTACCAATCGTTGGCCACTTCGTCAACTCGACATCAATGATGCCTTTCTCCAAGGCACGCTAGAAGAGGATGTTTTTATGGCTCAACCACCGAGGTTTTGTTGACCCACAACGACCTAACCATGTCCGTCATCTCCTGCAAAGCTATTTATGGGGTCAAACAAGCGCCTCGCGCTTGGTACACTGAATTAAAAACACACCTTCTTGGTGTCGGTTTTACAAACTCGCTCTCAGACACTTCCTTGTTCTTTTTAAAAGGTGCTAACCCCATATATGTTCTTGTATATGTTGACGATATTATTGTCACGGTGCTTGCCCTCACATGGTTAACTCCTTCATCACTCAACTTGGTGCTCGGTTCTCTCTCAAAGACTTAGGGCCACTCTCCTAAATTCTTGGAGTTGAAGTTCAACCTACTCCCACTGGCATCTTTTTGAACCAACAAAAATATACACATGATCTCCTCACCCGAGCCAACATGACGGATGTCAAACCGGTCTCGACCCCCATGGATCCCAATGCTCAACTCATGCTCAACTCGGGCTCTCCTATTGACAATCCATCCGACTACCGCACCTTGGTTGGTAGCCTGCAATATCTTAGCCTTACTCGTCCGGATGTTGCCTACGCCATCAATAAACTATCTCAATTTATGCACCAACCCACCACCACTCATTGGCAGGCGCTCAAACGTCTCTTGCGCTATCTCAATGGCACCCTCTCCTATGGTCTCAACATTTTTCATGACTCTCCTACTACTCTTCACGCCTTCTCCGACTCAGATTGGGCTGGTGATAAAGAAGACTTCATAAGCACCGGTGCCTACATGGTGTATCTTGGTCGAAATCCGCTTTCGTGGAGCTCCAAAAAGCAGCGCTCAGTGGCTCGTTCCTCCACGGAAGCGGAATACCGCTCCGTTGCCAATACTGATGAACTATCATGGCTCACTAATGTTATGGCTGAACTTGGACTCTCATCTTCCTCCACGCCGACTATTTTCTGTGATAATATTGGCGCCACCAATCTTGCAGCCAATCCTGTCTTTCACTCCCGCATGAAGCATCTTGGTATTGATTTTTATTTCATTCGGGAAAAAGTTCAGTCTGGCTCGCTTCGTGTTACCAGGGTCGCCAATGACGATCAACTAGCGGATGCCTTGACAAAACCATTACCGCGTCGTCGTCTTACAATGTTGTTGTCCAAGATTGGACTTACTCCAAGGCCGTCCATCTTGCGGGGGCATGTTAAGGATATAGTTTGACAAAGTCTCACTCTATTCTAGCCAAGTAGTTCCGTAGCATAATACTCATACACTTCTATATCTACTAGCTAGAATATTCCTTTGAACTCCTTGTATAGATAATTATTCTTTTTGTATCTTTATCTTTTGTAACTACTTAGCTATACTTCATACTCTTTGCTGTACTATAAATCTTCTACGTGAATGAATAACAATACATAACTTTCTTATCCTTCACACTATAATGAGTTGTTGTTGCATGTATTGCGTGCATGTAAAATTAGCTACTCGATATCACAAAATATCACAATGAAAAAATTGTCGTTGCACGCATCACGTGCTTAGAAAGCTAGTTTAAGATAAATACTAACACAAGTAGGTAAAAGTGAAAGAAAAAGTTATTAAGGGAAGTAAAATTTCTCCTACCAACTAAGCTTTTTGGCCTTATAAATCATGTAATATATTGTCAAACTTTACCTTGGTGAATTTTTTTTTTTTAAAGAACCTTGGTGAGAATAAATTGATAGTCAAAGTCTCAAATAGTTGTAATATGAGTTTATTCATCATATACTCAAGACTAAATTTTGCTCATTTGAAACTCTTTTTTTTAGTACATTATGCTCATTTGGATGATTTCAAATTCATGGTACACCCGGGTATATGATAATTTTTTATTATTATAATATGAAACAAATAGAAAAGTATTAAAGGAGCGAGTTGGTTTAGCCACTACGTGTTTGTTTGGCTCATTATAAGAAGTGACACATCTTATAAAATTGCAATACATATAAATTGAATTCGTGCACTAAAATCATCGAAATTGAAGATTGTTGTTTGGTTGTCTATAAGGGAAGTACTTTCCACATGAATTTTACTCAGCTAGGGTGGAGTAGGTAAGCTACTTCCCCCATTTTGTAGGAAGTAAAAATCCATAGATTTTGTAAATCTTTTGCCAACCAAACAAGAAGCTCATTTTACAATTCCTAGGAAATAAAACTTCCCATAATTTCATTTGCCAACCAAACAAGTTAATATAGTGATTAGTGGGGTTAAAGGATAAGATTGGATATGAATATATATTCAATTTTTTGAAGGAGAAGGAGCTCCATGTTTGGCAATTGAGTAGATTGGATTATTTTGTTATGTAGATTCATTTCATATAATGAAATGAAAATAATATATTGAGACCGTCTTAAATATAAAAAAATAGATAAAAGTAATTGAAGACCATGGGAGTACATTAAGAAACATTAAGCTCTCTATATGACTGCAACAATTTTATTATACAACTAGGTCTACCTAATTTTAGATACACTCAAAGTTTTTATCTTGCTCATTGACACAGACCCTGTTGGAGATTTAGAGTATTTGGTTTATTTGATTCGTGTTATGTTATTTTAAGTTGCTTGGTTAAGGTGTTGTAACTTAAACAACATAAGATATATTATATGCTATATGAGAGTCGCGGTTCGTTCGTACGTACGTTTCTTCATGAGTTTGATGTGTATCGAACAAAGAGAATGAGGAACCAAGAGGGTCGCATCTCGCGAGCTTTCTCGCACCTCGCGACTGAAGACAATGAGGACAACAGCCTCGTGTATGGGGTGGTAAGAGCTGCTCGCACCTCATGACGAGCGTTGCACGGTGCAACGGTGAGGCGAAGTCTCTCACGAGTCGAGACATGGGTCGCAACCCGCGACCAGTTTTTTTTTTTTGATAATAACCCGCAACTAGTTCGTGATTGGAACTTTCTCGTTCTTGGTTTGACGGTTTTTTCAATAGTAACTGGTTTTGTCGGTTTTTCTGAAGCCATATAGCGTGTTTATACATATGAGATGTCTCATTTGATGAAGGATATGAAGAAACTCTCTCTCTTTCATTTTGCAATCAAGTTATCAAGATCAAAATCTGAAATTTTCATCATCTCAAAAGTCTCAGGACTTGTTTCCATTTAACAGTGTTCACGTTCACGGTGAGCATGACCACTGTTGTTCTTCTTTGTATGTCGAAGGTGAATTCCATGTAACCCGTGCTCTACGAATAGGGTCGGAATATTACGTTTGGGAAAGTGTTTCTCGCCTAAAAGATTGTTTGTTTTTCCTATCTTGTGACCCCTTGTAATCCTCATAGTTATTCTAACAACCCCACATTAGCAAATCAACATTAATTACTCTCGCGTGTGCCTAGAGTATGTACTCATAAAGATAATGGAAGTTCATAATAATATTGGAATATTTATTCTTTTGTTAGGTACATCAGTGAGACTTTGATACCGTCTATCTTAGTTAATAAAATTTCGGTTTTTTCACCAGGTACCCCTGAGGTTTCGCGAAATGCACTAGGTACCCTCGTTGTTTCAAAAATGCACCAGATGCCCTTGTCATTTGCATAAAATGCACCAAATACCCTTAATGATTAACGGTGTTAAGTTTCTGTTAGCTTTTAGGGTTAATTAACTCCTCTAACCCATCTAACCCTAATTAAACCCTAATTAGCCCTAATTAACTAACTAAACCCTAACTTCTAACCCTCCCCTAACATTAATCCCCCAACTTCGAACCCTAACCTAACCTTAACCACCACCACCACCCCTCCTCCCCGACCCCAGTAAAATCCCCACCCCCCCCGCAACCCCGTCGATTTCCCCACCCCACCCCCACAACCCTCCTCCCCACATGACCCGCAAAATCCCCAGCCCCCTCCCTCCCCACCCCCCGCAGCCCTCCTCCTCCCCTCCCCCACTCCCCCAGGCCCCCGTATTCTACTCCTCCCCCTCCCCCCAAAATCCCCAGCCCCTCCCCCCCCCCGCAGCCCCTCCTCCCCCACTCCCCGTAGCCCGATTCTACTCCCCCCACTCCCGTCGAAATCCCCCAACCCTCCCCCACTCCCGTCGAAATCCCCACCCCCCCCCCTGCCGAACCCCCCTCCCCCACCACAAGCCGAATTCCCACCCCCATTCCGCAGACCCAGCTCGCACCCATGCCCTAAAACCGCTCAAAAAACCACTTAATTTTCATCTTCTAAACCACCGGTATTCAAGAAAAATTGAAAAAAAACAAACCATCTTTCAACGGGAATTCGATGGGGATGAAGGAAGGGATTCAACGAGGGGTGGAGGAGGGGGTATTCGGCAAAGGGGTGGGGAGGGTGGGGGATTCAACGGGGGTGGGGGTGATGCGGGAGGGTCGCAAAGGTGGGGAAAGTTACGGGATGGTCGACGAGGGGTGGGGGGGAGCTGCGAGGGAGGGGGTCGCTAGCCGGGGTGGTGGGCGGGCGGAGGGGCTGGGGGTGGTGGGGGAGGGTGAAGGGGTTAGGGTTTAGGGATTTTAGGATTTAGGTAAGGGTTTAGGGGTTTAAGGGTTTAGGGTAAGGGTTTAGCGGTTTAGGGGTTAGTGTTAGGGTTAATAATGGTAAAATGGTAAATAAAGCTAACGGAAACTTAACACCGTTAATCATTAAGGGTATTTGGTGCATTTTATGCAAATGACAAGGGCATCTGGTGCATTTTTGAAACAACGAGGGTACCTGGTGCATTTCGTGAAACCTCAAGGGTACCTGGTGAAAAAACCGATAAAATTTTGTGTGTGTGGGGTATCAAAATCTGACATTGAAGCTCATAAACATCATCACTAAGCTTAGACCTTAGTCTTTCTCTGACAAAAAAACATAATCGGTGAGACTTTAGTTTCAATACAATACAGCACCAAAATTTCTTAAGATGCAATCTAAAAGTGGTTATTGTAAAGAAGTATTAAGTTCACCTTTATCTCAAAATATATATATTTTAGTCTTTGATGGATCATCTAGAAAAAGTTCATCTTTGACATGAATTGGGTGGCTCTTTCCATTCGATAACGTTTGTCTTACTCGGATTGCAGAAGGGCGGGGTTAATTTAGCATCGTGCAAGAGCAACGAGCCAATGATAAATACCATATTCTTAAAATCCAAAAATTCTTACTGCAGAACGATTCATTGTATCACCACCACTCCCATAACAGAACTAGTGACAAATTGACAATTAATCTAAAAGGACTGAAATTCATGCTCATAAATTGTTATACTCTAATTCCAACTTCTTCTTTTTTAATAACTATCTACAGTAAAAAAATAGAATTCTATATCAACTCCCCTATTTTCTCAGATAAAGTCATCAAAATAAACTGAAGTTACAATAGTTGAAAGAATAGAAACATTGTACTACTTTTCAAGTGACCGACTATTTGTCTGTTTATCACAAAAACTTAACCGAAAGAATACCAGCTTTTTTAACTAAGTATACAAATTATAGTTTATGAAATTCTAAATTATTAAAAAAAGAAAAATCCAGTCTCCGACTAATCAAGCAAACTACTACAGTATAAAAATTAATTTACTTGTTGAACAAAAATATGTGTTCGTTCCATTGATATTTAAATAAAAGAATAAATGGTAATCTTATACTCCCTCCAGTCCTAAAATATAGTTCACATTTTCCTTTTTTCACGGTAATTTATGCAAGTAGAATTTAAGAGGGATAATAATTCTTTAAATAAATGTTGTATGGGAAAAGATGATTTTAGGAGAGAGAATGGAGAATAATTGGTGAAAGAAAGCATTAATTGTAACACTTTGATTGAATAAACAAAGCAAAAAAATAAAATTCAAGAAGCAAATAAATGATGGAACATGGATTTTCAAGACAAATTACGGAAAAATATGGAACCAAATATGGATATAGGAACTATATTTTGGAACACCCAAAATGGAAATGAGAACTATATTTTGGGATGGAGGGAATACTACATATGCAACTAATTATGATTCGAACTACATGAATTTATATGTCACTTGATATAATTATGTGAAACCAACATGATAGTATCACCTGGGCCGACTAATAAATTGTTCCTTCATTAAAATTGTCATCGTATGTCATATACTTATAACTAAATAAAATACATGAAATCCATAGGAGTAGTATTTAGATTAATCTAAGCAAAGGAAGAAAATATCAACACTTTCTGGAGGGAATTCTTAAATTTAAGAAAATCATCGATCAACTATGTGTGAAGCTTTAAATTGGCAAAGGTTGTACAAACTTCATCTCATGCCTATATGACATTGACACTACAAAATCTATAATATCATCTCTGTTTAGCCAAAAAAACAAGAGAACTATTTAACAAAATCTGTAATAAGTCAAATTATAAGAACCTCGTTTTGAATCCACCGGATCAACCCCATGAAATCCAACATCAAAATGAGCCTCAACTTTTGCACCACAACCCACCAAAGCATAGAAACAAACTCTTGTTGTCTATCAACCATAGGATCCATGCTATATCCAATCACTAAACACCTTCCTAATTTGCATATCTTACTTTGTAGAGTAGGATCCTTCATAGGATTACAATACCTATGATCTCTATCTGTTCCTTTAGGTAATGCTAATTCCCACATTAAATCCCATACTGGCAAGGGAAATAACTCATCACATGCATACTTCAACTCAGATTTAGTCCTTTGATTTCCACTTAACATGGGTTGGTTTAGAATTATCCCAGAGATTGTCAATGGATTAAGATCAAGTTCCATGGCCTTAAGGCATGCATTATAGGCAATGTTCGCGCCATTTCCCTTCCTCCCAAATAACACCGCGAAAAATCTCCATAATCTTTAAGCCATTGCTCACCTTTGGGATCTAGTGCTTGTTGTTGAATCCATAAAATAGTATCCATAGCATCTTCAATACTCGCAGCAGAAGTCTATGTTCGGGGCCAATCGATATTCTAAGGAAATAACTATAGTTGGAAGATCTCGTGCAAATTGAATGCATCTTTCATGGTAGAAGAGATCGGCTACACTATGATCAATCCAACCCCCCACTATGATAATAGATCATAATGGGGGAGTCTTGCCACACTTCCATCATTTGCGTAATTTGGTGGGACAGTAAATTCTAATCCATGTATTTGTTTCAACGTTTATCGTCACATCCTTAGATGCCACAAGTTCTCCTTGACCAGGATTAGGATTTGATGATAATTTAGGCATTTTAGTAAGACGATTGAGAGTGCCATTGTCATTGAGAGAAATCTTAAGGTGTTCATAAGGATTGAACTTTGACATTGTTTAAGATAATTTTGGCTAGGAATTAAGCAACAATACACAAGGGTTAACATCAATATTGATAATTTTCTATCTATTACAATTACATCTTTCTCAGAAATGTATCATGATGAAAGGTTGTGCATGCTTCACGGATTATAGATGCTAGGGAGCCACAGAATTAACATGATAAGTGGAATAACCGCATAAGGATAAAGTCCTGTTGACCATTACATAGCCTTTTCTAAGTTTGAGGAGGTTCCTAGCTAGTCCCAGACTCCTAGACCTACCTGTATAAAAGGCCTACCATCTTCCCAAGATTTTTATTAAAGTTTTTCTATGCCAAATTTACCCCTTATTTGAATCATTATTCTCAATCTTTTTTTTTTTTTTTTTTGACAGGGTGAAAATTTGAATTAATTAAAAGATGGAATTACATCCTAAAGCTATTACAACCTACATAAAAGTAGCATTTTTCCTAAGTATACTCCTCGCAAGTCGTAAGAAATGATGAGGGGCAAAATTAAATATCTAGCTTTAAGCAATCTGCCTAATTAAGTACATGTGAAATATTTTAGCATATCACAAGCAAGTCTTGGAGAAATATCACAAGAAATATTTTTAGCATATTAATAGAGACCTAGAGGGCTATATATTTTCGATGTTTTGGAGACCTAGAGCCTGTTTAAGCACTAGAGTTTTAGGTACCGGGTAAGCGCTTGAACAAGGAATCAAAAAAACGCTACTTAAGAAAATTTTGAATGTTTGCTAGGTAGTGGTTGTAGTAGCCAGAAGCGGCTAGTAGATTATAGGTACTGGGGTTGTAAAACTTTACTACAAGTAACGTTTGAGATTTATAGGTAGCGGTCTAGCAAATAAACACTATATAATAGCATAAGGTAGAATTCTTAACCAATGTTTTTAATTTCTTATTCCTTAATCTTGTTTATTAATTGCTTTATTTTTATGACAATTCCTTATTTTTTTCTCTACAATATCGTAGATGTAATTTAAATATTTATTTTAAAGATAAGATATAACTAATACCCCTCCAAATTCCGTCCCTAAATAGAGTGCCCATTTCTTTGGGACAAGATTAAGAAGAAATCATGTGTAGGACTTAAATTGTATTAAATCATAATTAAATATAGGTTGGTACACTTTTGAAGGAATTGTTTATTAACGAGAGGTGAATGCGGCCATATGGATAAGGGTGATACTATAAAAGTTGAAAACAAAATAATATTTTAATTGGTGAACCCATACCAACATAAGGAAATGGGGAAATCTATTTGAGACAAACATAAATGGAAAAATGGGCACTCTATTTAGGGACGGGGAAGTATTTCACAATATTTTTTACTCCTCATTCCACAAACATTTTAGTTAAAGTAGGTAATATAAATCTATTGAGGGTTGAATATTAACTTAAATTTATATATTTCTTTGACAGATCCTTTTGTGGAAGTTCTTTGAAAAAATAAATATTGGATTTAACTATTGAACGAACATATGAAATTTGTTGTAGTTCATTTCATATTTGAATAAATGTCATTTATTATCTTTTACAATTTTAACAACTATATTTTGCCAAACACTTCTAATTAAACAACTATTTTAATTGTTAATCGCTAACAGCTACTAGTAGATAGCTAGCAGCTACCCCAAACAACTACAGCTACTGCAACCGCTAACAGCTATTAGGACCGCTAGTTTTGTCAAACATAGGGGCTAAGGCCACTGTCTACCCCTTACTGCTGAACTTTTTGGTGTTTTGACTAGCCAAAATACTAATTAAGTGTTTGGCATGATAAAGGTTGGAGTAGTAGTTAGAGTTTCGAGTAGTATTTAGATAACCTTTTGGCAAACGTTACCATTTATAGCAGTTTGAGAAAAAAACTGGCGTTGCTCAATATATTTTTTTTTCTTTTTTTTTTGAAAAAAAGTACAAAAACTCCTGATTTCATCTTCTTTTTCTTGCTCTGCCTCCTTCCAAATATAGCACACTTCAATGAATGTTGAGGAAAATTCATATTTTTCTTGCAATAATTCTTTTTAAGTGAACATCATCACCATATTCACCAATATGAAATGAAGGTGCATAAGCGGTTGTTATGGTGAGTGGTGACTCTGAGGCACTAACAGATCAGGGGAGGAGAGAGAGAGGAGAGGCGGAGGATGAGAGAGAAAATAGAGCACCGAAAAGAGACGACCAACAAGCAATGAGAAGATCAACCCACCGCTGCCGCCGCTTTCAACCATGGGAAACCCACCATAAGTGATGCAAAGGGCTTCAATCTCAAATTCTCTTTCCTGTATGAGAAAGAGGGAGAGAAAGTAAACAGTGTGTGTGTTGCAGTACAGCCAATACTGGCTGACATGCTAACATTATTGAAAAGGACCCTGTCTACAATACAAAGGAAGAAATAATCCTATTTCAGTTTAGTTGCTTGCATAATATATCGACTAGATGGATTGAGAATTTGAGATACATGACTTATGTTGATTGTTGGCTAAAATTAAGAATCTTTCTATAGCATAACCCATTTTGTTAACAAGGCTGTTAAAATGGGTATTAATAAGATAAACAATTTGTTCATAATATAACATTGAATATAAGCCAAAATTTAAATATTTTGATCATAATATGAACATGAACTTAACTAAAATTCTATCTAATATAAAAAAAAAAAAGTTATGCATTGTGTTCATAACATTCACAGGAAATAGTTTGGATCATGTTATTGAAATTAATATTATAATTAAATAATATGTCAATTTTATATTCTAGAATCTCAATGTAAACATGCTTTTTACCAAACACATATATTTTTAAATAACTATCATAAAGCAGATAAGCCTGACAAAACTATAAGTCGACACTTACTAGTTAATACGCCTAATAAATAATTAACACTTACTTTTGCCGAATGTGCCCTATATTAATGATAGGGAACAACGACATTTACGTTTTTCTTTACCGAACATCACTATTCTTATACCGCTTACTGGGATACTTACCAATCTATAAATGTTTACACACCAACGAATACTAACAACTACTGAAAGACAGCTAATATATACTTTAATGTGGTGGTAAAGTAGGACTGAACATTTGCTTAAAAGCCGCTTGCGATGGCCTAAAAACGCCGTCGTGGCAATTCTGGTTCCACGGCCCGCTAACCGCCGCGACGAAAGAAGTCGCAAAAATGGTCGCCGGAGGCACTAGAATCAACGACCG